>VWZY01007754.1:78868-305867 GCA_013399075.1 Chloroceryle aenea | reverse complement strand
CCTCTTGAACCACTTTGCCAGCTCTGCTTGGCTTGCTCAGGTTCTCTTTCGTTCTTTCCTCAAAGCATCCAAGGAGGAATCTGTCTGTTCTACCTTCAATCCCAGTTGGGGTGTTCCTGAATCTGGTACCAGAATCCAGCTCCTGAACACAGCTCCCATCTGCTGTGGGGCCCAGTCTGGGACTCCCCCGGTGCCTGCTCCACAGCATCAGTGGTGACAGTGATGTAATTATCATCAGGGGGGTTGGGTTCGATACTGGTTTCGTATATATTTGTACATATTCTATTTATTATTGTTATTTTCATTAAAGCTGTTCTAGTTTCCTTTTCTAATCGCTGTCTCCCTTATTCCCTCTCTCTTGCCCTGTGGGGAAGGAGGGAGGTTAACAGAGACCACTGTTATTGGTCTAAGGGGCTGCCCCAACCGTAAACTGTGACATCCATGTTCTACTGTCCTTTACCATTAACCAGACTACAGTCCATGGGAGAGCAGTGATATGATCAGGAATATGGGTTACATCAGGAAAAGAGGCAATAGAACTTTGAGAATTTTCTGTACCTAGATTCAAAACTATGGTACTAGATCTCACCTTAATAAAAATCACAAAACAAAAGAAGGTTCATATTTTGGAGAAGGTTCACATTGTCAAGGAGTAAGTAAATATACACCTATATGAGATATGCATGTGCTCAAGGAAGCCGCTTGATGACGTACACCAATTTTAGAATGATTTAAATCTCTTTTACAACTTGAGATAAAGGCTAGAGTCTAAGACAGATATATTAAACAGCAACTCTGCATACAATAGCCATGAAAAAGACATACAGGCTGTTGGGAATAATTAGTATATGAACTAGTACCTTGGCAGTGAACTGCATTATACCATTTACATGTGGTGCATTCATATCTTCTTTAGAACATATAATTTTCATACCTCAAAAAAGGATAAAACAGATCTAGGAAAGATCAGTACTGTTCTCAGAGTTACTGAACAGCTACTGTTCAGAGCTACTGATGGAGACTGAGCAAACCAGGATTCACAACCTTGGAAAAGATCATGAACTGCAGAAAAGAAGGTACATAAAAAAACCTAATTAATAATCCTTATAGCAAAAACTGATAAGGCATGAGGTTTCAAAGAACCAACCTTCTCTACAATGCAAAATCCATGCTGTGCCCTGCAACATTTAAATGGGTTCTAAGTGTAGATATTACAAGTGGCATGTAATAATGTGTTTGAACAGAACTGTTGATATGATGATCCTCATGCAATTTTTGTCAACTGCATCAAGACTCAGAGCACTTGAGGAGTGTGTGCAGTAAAGAAAAACTCCTTCTGATATAAATAGTTGGAGAAAAGAGCTAAAAGTAATAATTAAGAAGTTCCAGTCTTTGATGCTACAAAGACTGAGTAGCAAAACATCACAGATTTGTTGGATGGGATAAACTATTCATTTCATGAATGGGAAGGTAATTCAGAGTTTTCATCTGAGGTGATTAAATCTGAGAAAAATCCTACAATTCATCAGTGCAACAGAAGGTATTATTTTTAAAATGACTGTCAGGTAAATTGAATTTTTTTACAACTACAGCAAATGAATAAAAACGTCCCTGTGCTATAGTATCATTTATAACCATTATGCCTTTACAAGACCACTCATTCCAAATGAATGGTTTGTTGTTAATTTTCAATTTTATATTCTGCCATAAGGCAGCTTGGGAAGAGAGAAACATTTTATAGTCTTAAAAAAACATGAACAAACCATTATGTTCTTCCATGGCCATAACTACTTGTAGCCTAATTTGTCTTAATCTGATTGACTTTAAAAAGCCTTAGAGGAGGAACCTGATATATAATTTTAACACAGACTGTTAAAGACCAAAAGTATTCAGAAATTTTCTTGGAAATAATCATATTTTTTAAATGTTGTTCAACAATCTTTCAACATCAAATACACAAATTGGCTTGTATAGCAGTGACCAGGAAAAGGTATGATATCAGCAGATAAAAGCTAACCCATTGATCCAAAGTACATTCTCTGTCTTTTTTTTTTTCCTTCTTTTTTATTTCTTGATTTTCTTTTTCTTATATATTGCTCAGAATATAAAATATATATATACTACTGTAGGTGATGTTTCTTCTCTATTTTCTTTAGCAACCTTCATGTGCATGTAGACGGTTATAATATTTTTCTCATTGAACTGATTCTTTATTAATTAATGACAATAGATTATAATATTTATTCAAAACCCTTCAGAGTGCACATGACCAGAGATGCACACCAAAAAAAAACCAAAAAAAAACCCAAAAAAACAAAGACATAATAATAGGAGCATTTGGAATAAAGTATTGAATAAATTGTTTTAAATAAAACAAGTAAGAGTGGCTGAATTCTACCCCAAGAAGTGTCTGTTTCATTGATTATTTTAGTCTATTGGTCTTTTAGAGAAACATCAGTATGTCCAATGATTTGATAATGACAAATTATATCAAAGATAGTCTAACCAAGAAAGAAGTGTTAAACCAACATGGAATAGGAAAGCAGTGTGTGAAGCAATTTTAATAGACACCAGTTGTCTGGTTTGGGTTATTTCTTTTCTTTCAGTTGCAAGGTTGTTCTACCAAAATGATTTTCCATGAGGCTGGTGACAATCTCATTTTTCACTATCAAGTAAGTCTGAATTATCAATTACAGTCTGTCTTATTATAAAGCTGTCTGTTCCAACACTCCACTATGATATTGTTAGGGGGAAACAGCATTATAAAATACTTTCAGCAATGAAAGATTCAGTTGTTTAATAAGATTTCTATAAATATGCTTTCAGAATGCAGTATGTCAAAGGCAAAAAAAATGCTGAATAATAAAAACTGATATACCTAACAGTGTGGTGGACAGATAAAAATATAGATATTAATAGGCCAGACTTCAGATCCTCTCCAGCCACTTTGACTCCAGCATCCAGAAAAAGATGCAGCCTGGGGGGTAAATGACTCCTTGGGAGCACAGGACCTCTAATTTTTGGCAGTGCCGAAGTAAAGAAATCGACCTTGGGGCTGCTCCATTTTATATCAGCTCTTAGCCATAGTCAGACTTTGATTTACCCCAAGGCTGAGATCTGATGTCAGTCTGAGAGAACATACATGACATATATATGAAACAAATGTAACACTTAGGACTGTCACTATTCTTAATTGAAATGTTTGTATAAATCACATGCACAATACTTCCTGAGTTATACCAAATCACCTTCCCAAGCTATGACTTTCATGTTTCTTACAAAATAAATGAAATTAACTCTTTAAGAAAGTGAACTGTTAAACCTCTCACATTCTTCTGTGTTTGTAGGTTGGGTCCCTTCTACGAATGTTGATTTTCTGCTCACTCTGAGGATTATAGTTTCCCTCTGCACTCATCTGGCAGCAATTTTAGATGGCAAACACTCGGAACCGTAATCTGAACTATAGCTGATTTAGTGGGCCCAGAGTACGGGGAGCTCATAAAGGAAAATTGTTTGCTGTCACACAGTTGTTCATAAATATGTCTGGCTTTTTATCTCACAGAAAATTGTGGCTCTCCATTTTAAAGTATTAGCATCAATATCAATTCAAACAATCTCCTTTTTTTTTTTAAATTCAAAGTTCAAAGAACATTGCTTGCATTGTTAGACCTACTGCCTTCTCCAGATCACCTTGACCATTTAGACAGTACCGTCTAGCTCATGTAAAACAATGAGAATATCAGGCACCTACATAATATTTCCATGAGATTTTTAGTGCTGCATCAAATCATTTCACATTTTGTTTTTGAATTAAATGCATGGTTTCCTTTTTTTATTAGGTATTGACATATTCTGAAGAAACAAGCATTTTGTGTGACTCATTTCAATTCTCCAGAAATGTAAACTAACCCCAAAACTGTCAAAACACTTTCAAAGGAAGCTTTCAACCAGCCATTTTATAGCACTCTAATTTACGTATCTGGAATATTTTCAATCTTTAGAAGATTTATTAGCATGCTGTTTTCAGAAAGACTTTTATTTCTCTGACCATTATTGCATTGTGCAAAGAGACTATATTTAGGATATAGTGGCCAGGTTTGATAGAAATTAGAGGTATTTCTTAAAAATTACTGATAGCATTGAGGAAGGAATATGAGTTTTATAAGTTAATGAATGCTTTCCACATGTGTGATTCCATTAATGTCAGTGAAAATTCCTCAGGCTTGTAGCCCCAAGCCTTTAAAAATTAGTGTCTCACACATTTCAGTATTCCTGAAATATGTTGTATCCTATACAATATATGCTATGATATTAAATAAGACCCATAATTGCAAACATCCTAAATGGACAGAGGAAAGATGACTTTTATCAAACTCATATAAGGCACATTGATAAATTTAGTGTAGGACCTAAAGAACTCCTTATGCATGAAAACACAGGTGTTAAACTGATGCCCTTGAAAAGATGAAAAGGTCAAAACAATCTCTTACCAGAAGACTGTGCTCATTTTGTTCCCTGATTTTTTGTCAAAATCAAATAGTAGGCAACATCTAATATCTTACAGTATCTGGACATGCACTGGAAAACTCAAAATGACAACATGTAGCTCATTAACTACCTATGTCATATACTCAATTTGATATAGTATCCATTAAGGTAACCTGTGTATATGGAGAGAAAATTACTGATACACAGACTAGTGGAATGAAAACAGTGTAGAAAACAGGCCCCAGAACCAAGTTATCAGATCTTTTGGTAAAAATGCAGATGAAGTATTTCAAATGAAAACTTGCAGGTCTGTGACAAAGAACGTAGGCCATGCTTACAAGAGAGGAAACATATGTCTTCTAGGAAATAATAATTCTGATAAGAACATGGAAATCCTGATGGTGTAGTGAAAAAAATGAGCACCAAGCAGATTTACATGATTCATAGACATAAGTAGCAAGAAATTGGAAGAAACAGCTCATATTTCCTCAGTCCTGGAAACTCAGTAAACCACCCTAGAATACTGTATTTCTGGCATCAGCAGAAATAAAGAGAATAATTGGACACACTTCAGAGAAGGACAACAAAAATAATTAAAATATTATCAGAGAGAAAAGCTCTAATTACACAGCAGCTACTGTACTCGAAGATTTAACAATTAATTCCACTATGGCCTGTGCCATGCAGGAGTCAAAACTGAAGGATTACAAGAGCATCTTCCACTTCTGAAATTTTCTAAAAGTGGCTTTTGTTTCTATATAGCAGTAGAAAAATGTCTAATCTGAGTCACAGTGGTGGAAATACATAATCCTAACTACTCTGGGATCGGCAAGAAATGAGGTAGTTTTTTCAACCAGTTTCTAAAAGCAAAGCACACACAAGAATACAAAAAAATGGATTATTGCTTCCTTAGATCTCTAAAGTGAATATTAGAGAAGTGAATCACTAATACAGGAAAAAGCAAAAGGCTTCAAAGGAAAAAAACAAATTAAATGAGATTCACATTCAACTTACATTTTATTTATATTAAGAAACATTTATATATTCAATACCCTGAGATTTACTGCATTTTGATTAGTCCCTGAGATTTTGAAAATATATGAAGAATACTGTTCCCAGAACATGAAGTTAAACCCAAATAAGATCATCATAATAAAGAGAACCATAACAGACTGGTAACTGTTAAAATAATGAGATATGGCTTTAAATTATTAATCCCATGATGAACCATTAATAATGAATGCAGGAAGTATTACAAAAGCTATCACAGCATGATACCATGCACATTTTACTTACTAGATGTGTTTTATTGATTTCCAGAATTGATAACTCAAATGTTTTATGGGAGGTATAGTGAGGAAACCATGCATATATAAATAAATAATTTTATGTGGACTCAGCAATGCTGCTGAGGAAAGCTTTGTGCACCACCTCTTTTGAAACATGTAAACTTTGGGAGGAGTCATGCAGAAATATGACAGAGATTTCATTGGGCTTTTGGTTTGTGTAGACACTTGGTTCCATTTCAGGCATGCATCTCAAGAGGAATAGTTTGCACAGATATTCCAAGTGGCTCAATTTACCCTTCAGTAATTTTATTAACTATTAAGCCTACTGTACTCATCTAAATCCATTATGGGATTTATCTAAGTGACCTAATTTTCAAAGTACTAGTTTGCTTATATAACTCGTTACAATCAAAATTAAGCCTAGTGGCACAGAATTTTCAATCTATAGTCATAACACTGCAAGTAGAAATATGGTTGAGATTTTATTATAGCTAACCTCAAATGTCTATGTTATACTATAACAATGAGCTAGTCACACATAGCTCAACCCTGCAGAACTCTTTGGCTTGAAGACAAAGCAACTACATCAGTTGAGGATCTGTTTAATATTGATAGTTCCTTAGGTAGAGGACATCTCATCTGATATTTTAGAAAAAATACTTTAGATACTGAAAAATAGGGTAAAATTACTGTCAGAGGAAAACCTAGACAGACAGAAGTTTAAAAATCTGATCATCTCAGGTGTTCTCTGTTACCAGTCTCCTTTTACTTTCTCCCTCCCCAACCCCAAATAAGTGCAGAATGTAACCCATCAGCCTAAACTTCCTGAAGCAGTATCCAAAATATTGTGGGTCAGATAGTGAAGGCTCCCCAAAAAATGACAAAAATATGTATTGCCTGGAACTGAAGTACATTCAGGAAACACCGAGAAATTTTTTCTAGTCCAGATTGCTGTGAAATCTCTCTGTGACTCTTTAATCTCCTTCCTAGTCAATAAACTGTTTACAACTCCTTTGGCAAATTTACATATGACTTCTATACATGGAGAAAAACTTGTGCTTGAGACCCAGGCAGCTAGCAGTCACACTCACCAGGTATGTGTACATTTTAGAAAACAAGGTCAGTTGTTACACAAAAAATGACAGATGTGTAAATATCCCCTAATTCACTCGTGGAACTCTTTTGTTTCTCTGTCTTAACTGCCGGATTCTGCATTTGTATTTTTCTTCAATGATGGAAAGTAGATTGGAACTGAATAAGGCTGAGAAGACTAGCAACACCTACTGTGATGTTTACTATCCTTTATCTTATAAAGTGCTACAGGAGCCATTATACCTGCCTTGTGTAGCTAGTTCATTAATTCATGCAGGAATAAAGGGCTACAGATACTTACCCTATTCATAAGAGAGGCCAAGAAGTAGAGAAGTGAAAGAGAAATACAGGGGCACTGGAATAAACTACTTCACAGGAGATTCAGGTTCATACCTCAAGCTGATACTCAGAGCTCATGAGCACTTGGAGGCTGTATGCTCCCAAGGGAAAACTGAAAGGTGTATCCTGTGATTTTTTTTTATAGAATGCCTGGAAAGCATGAACCATCCTATTTCAAATCATGAGGTCCTCAGGTGGAAATAAAAAGAGCTATGATGGGATTTCTAGACTTCTCCTGCCCCCTTAAGAAAGCAAGAAAATGAACTATTTGTTGTTTAAAAAACATCTTTTCTATTTCCTTTCTCTGTATTAGGTGATGAGCTGCTTGATGATCAACTTGCAGGAGTCTGGAGGGCAGAGTCTTATCTGCCTTATGCAAAATCTATTTGTTGTGGCATTTTCTTAAACAGTTGCACTCTAGATTATCTAGAGAGGCAGAAATTCTGTGGTAGAGGGACACTGTCCCATCCCAGGAGTCTTTGAAAAGGTGTTGGTGAGGGAATGTGATCAGTGTAGCAGTGTGACAACAGTCTAATAATGTGGCCTTTTCTCACCTGTTCTCTTTTCTATTATGAGTCTACCATTGTAGACATGGTGCTTAGGGACATACCTTAGTGGTACACTTGGTAGTGTTAGATTTACAGTTGGACTCAATGATCTTAAGGATCTTTTACAGTCTACATGATTTTATGTTTCTATGACTCTACACTGAACAAGATATAAACACTCTACTGTTGTCAGTGATTCAATAACACCATGTCAAGGATGTCCAAATATTTCTGATCTCTATTCTTAAGTGCATCACACCATAAGAATAGCTTATTTTGCCTAGCTTAGTTCATTAGCAGAGTGAGCTAGTTCATTAGTAGAGTGAGCATTAGCCATGCTCATTAGTTCTTTGAGAGAATCTGAGAGGAAGAGTTAGGTATTTCTCTCTATTGCACTGATACATAAAGCAGAGATATGCCTGACCATCAATATCCCTCCTTAAACACATAAAGGAGATGGTAGGATCAGTCATGGAAGGAATTCAAATGCAGTAAGCCAAAAGGGGACTGAGGGATGGAGATGCCTACAAACTAGCTACAGAACATATGTGTCAGTATCAGTAATATTTACAGCTGAAGCTTCATGAACAGCAAGAGAGGGCACAGAAATACGCATTCTTACAGATTGTGTTAAAGAGATACTTTCAGTTTAGGCTAACATTTTCTAACTTGTATTGAAAGAGACTGGAAGTGTCAACAAGGTCATTTACCACATCCTAGCAATTAAGAAGGGAAACTCTATAGAAGGATGTTTACAGTCACAGTCATAAATTCTTGAACCTTTCTTACACAGTTTGCAAAAGCTTGTCTTTGTCCAGACTGCACAATACTAACATTTGTCACGATTAGTACAACTTTTGAAGCTTTACCAGTCTCAGTGATTCCTGGCTTCTACCTGCATTTACAATACAGGCTAGGCAAGACAGGCTTCCCAGAACTGTCTGCTCAGGGATATATCTGAGGCTTTACAAAGAGGAAAAATAAGCTTTGTGGAAGGGACACAGACTTAACAAGTTCACCCTGCCTTTCTATTGTTTGATAATCAGGACGGGGAGCACAAATGAGTGTAGCAATTATAGTGTAAACTCACAAGCAGTCTTCAAAGCAACACAGAGAGATTCTGCTAGGGATAAGTGACTTAGGTGGCCCTTCTCATTGTCCCTAGCAGTCCCTAATGCCACTGGATCTATATGAATTAATCCTGCATTCTAGGACCAAAGCCATCTTGGATCCAGACCGCAAACTTTGCAAATCTCTAGCAAATCCCTGAAAGCTGAGGAGACACTGCTGGCACCACAGCCACTTGGCCTGGCTGTGATTGTCTTTGGGTTACTTTACCTAAGATAAAGCAGGTTGCTTCAGAAGACAACTGTGGAAATGCCTCTCTCCCTTAGCTTTCTAAAAAAAGTCAGAAATAGTAATAGATGGTCTCTCAGCACAACTGCAGACACATTCATTCCTCTCTATATGAATGTCAAGTCCTGTTATGTGCTTTCTGTGTAGAAACAGAAAGCACACACAAAGGACTGGAAAGCAGACAAATTAGGTAGGTTTTTGTACCTGCCTTTGATTCTCTCCATTGGGGAAAGACATTATCCTTCAGGATAACCTGTTTTCTTAGGAACACTCAAACTCTGTTCTTTAGTTTAAAGAATTGCTTTTAAGGCAGAGAAAAAAGGTTACTGCTGAGAGTAGAAAAATTTGGATTGTAAACCCACTAACCTGTTATTGAAGAACAATCTTAACACCTATTCTAATGCTTGGTCATGATTAAGAAATTCTATGGCTTTGATATTTGAAATTTGGTTACATATTATTGTTTGAAGATGACAAAACACTGGAATTTATCTATACTATTGTAGGAAAACATATTGTGATAGAAGAAAAATGAACATAACTAACAGATAAATACAGACAGGTATACAGATATATGACTATGTCATTTGCCTTATCACCTCAGTCATAAAAGGCTGGGGTGGATCAGATGCAGAATGAGCTTTAAAATATCCTTTGGCTACAGACTGTCCATTTATATTTTACCATAAATAACTTAACAATTATTTCAAGATAAATTATTCTTCAATTTAAGTACATGCTATGTGTGAGTGATGTTATCTAGAAAAGCAATAAATTCAGTCATAGTGGTAAAATGAAATTAGAATATTTTTCTGTGACAGAATTGATTTTGGAAGGGTACATTAAACCCATTTGTAACAAATAGACTCTGAAGTTGCACAACTGCAGTTATTACAAGATGGAGTTTGTAAATGAAGATTTCTCACTTATGAGAGATTAAGTTTTTGAAGGTTATACTATGACATTTAGGAGTCAAAGAATAGCAGGGTTAAGTGATGGGAACACAGGTGTATTTTTCACAGTTGCAGGGAGGGGAGTGAGACAAAAGATATGTAGGCTGTTTGTCATCAGTAAGCATTAATTTCCCATTATGACCATGAATCAATTTCAGTCAAGGATCACAGAGCAACAGTAGAGATGGGCGAGTCAACAACCATACTTATAATTCTAGTGTCCCACTTTGCAACTTCATTTGATGTACAAGGCCATGTATGGATCATCATTTATTTTACATCATAGCATATAACTAATGGTCACGTTTCAGTGTCTTCCTTGACAGCATAACATAACTCTAGAGCTGCTTCTGATGGAGCACTGGTACTTCTGGTCACACAGGCTATCAACACCTTTTCAAATGAGTTCCACAAGAGGAGGTCTTCAATTGCACTGCATCCATAATTACAGCAGCTTGTCAGAAAAGATTTGCTTCTAATTCAGGTGTATAAATAAGGATCTGATACTAAAAATTACTTTTGAAAGTCTGACATTTATTTAAAATATTTCAGTATATCTTTTGTTGTGTTTGTCTACTGATACACTTAAAAACTAAACAAATCTGTAATATAGGAATGCACTGACTTTAAAATTATTTTTCTGTCCTTGAAAAAACAGTGGCTTGACAAAACAAAGGGTTTAGTAAGATGCTCAAAAATAACTGATCTAATTAAAAAAAAATAATTACAAAGTGTTTTTCAGGAACTACTGTAAAATGATCTACATACCCCATGCATTTTCTACAGCAATAGAAACCACAGCACTTTCAGCATTTAATTAGAGAAGAAAATATGAACTGTTTCCTCTTAAATTCTCCTTCAACACTGTAATCTGTTGTCATTTTGCCTACATAGGATACTTGTGCCAGACTAGAAGAGATTCCTCTAGTGCCGTTTCCCAAAATTATTCTGTTCCATATAGATTTTAATAATTATTTAAATTCCTGTTGTATCATCCATTAATATTTGTTGATCAATTGTTTATTGTCTTATCCCTTCTCAAGGGAGAGATGTACATCATGCTGTTTGTTTTAATAGCACTTTTCTTTGTTTTGCTTTCTTTGTTGCCTTTTTTAAGGAAATGTTTTGATATTTTCAACTTAGAGAAGGCAAGGTCAGTAAAATGTTCTGAGTACATGGAACTGTAGGGGGAGAAATGGTGATGACCTTCTGTTTCTGAGGGCAATTAGTCTACACGGTCCTCTGTAAAGGTAAGATTTAGCCCTGTAGAGGTATCCGTGGGGAAGAAACACAATTTTTTTTTGCCACAGTCTATCTTTGAAGATTAGGATGAATGCCAGAGTATGAAAGAAAAAAAAAAAATTATCATTAATAAAGCTGAAAATTTTGGAACTACTAGTACAGTAGCCCAAAACCAATTCCAGACTATGATACCACCTATGGCAATGAATAGACTGAAACCAGAAAGTTTACCAGAACTACTGAGGGTTAGTTAGACCTGACCACTTCAGCAGGAGCTGGAATTCAGACTCATTTCATCTGCTAACTATTCCAGGAAAGGAAAGACATGCAAAGCATGAGATGGAAAGGGTAAAGATGTCTGTTAATGGAACACTTGTGGAATGAGACAGCATTACATTAAAAGCTACAGAGGAATTAGAGAAGATAGGTATCTGGATAGTATATGCCTTGCCATGACTCAAAGTCTTTTTTTTTTTTCTCTGAAAGAAACCTTGACAAAAAGGAACGGACTAATGCACATTGTTTAATGCACCATGCTGAGACACTTGAGGGGAATGATAAGAGAATTGACACACATTCTTGAATAAACGAGATAGATGTAGCTCTACATCTATCTCCCTTAACCAAATATACCCTTTGCCATATGAGGAAAAGCTGTATGTAAGAAGAGCCACAGGTCTGGGCCGGAGTAGTCATCTGGTATCACCGAATAGCAAACCTGAGTTTGATTCAGGAAAAATGAAAGTTTTTTAGAAATCTTTATTAATGGACCTTGAGTATTTCTTAACACTGCTAACCCCAAACCTCAGGATACAAGGGAACATTTTCTTAGCAGACCTGAGTAAAAACAGTGGCTCATATACTCAGTAATGCTGAAGATTCTTAAAGCCAGTGAATCCAGTTCCCTAAGGATTCCTATCTTTGAAAGGCTTGGCATTACCCATTTCTCTCCCTGAATAGAGGGCTTGGCCTCTTAGTTGCTGGACTAGACACTAGGACAACCCTGACTGGCCTTTTGTGCTAGTGAAGACTTTAATGAAGAGCACTGTCTGGAAGCTGATCACCAAAACTAACCAGTGTGGATGAGGAAAACCAGGGTTGCAATTAAAGCAGTTTTTTAAAAATACCACAGTTATATTGTGAATAATTCTGCCATACAAAAGAACATATTTTCTGTAAAGCTATTAAAGGATGGAATTTAATTTCACTAGTTCGTCCAGTCAAAAGTTTTATTTTAAACTATTCAAAACATCAGCCTTGAGAATTTTAGGGAGGTAAGAAACTGAGCATTGGCTCGAACAGCTATTATAGCATATAATAAACGTTTGTGTGTGTGTGTGACTTTTAATGTAAAATTGTTTTAATGTAAAAATGGTCAGGTCTTCCTCTTGTTAGACATACTTTCAGAAATTCTAGATGTGCAGTTACTGTGATTACAGAAATAGTGACAAGTTATACACTGTCATTTCAATGTTTACTTACCCAGCTGGCACACATAAGGGAAGTAATTGTACTAAAAAATTAGTCCCACAGTTACTTACTTAAACAGTTCTAAAATATGGTTCTGACTGCCCAAGTGGGATGGTTTGTTTCTAAGGAGGGGAAGGAAAAAAAATAAAAAGGCAAGAAGTGTGGTTCTAGCTGTGTCAGTCTTGGGCCTTTATTTTCAAATTAGCAAAAGCAATGTAAATCTTCACTTGAACCTACCAGTAGGCTCTGACCACTTTGCAGAGTTCCCATAGTGCAAAGATGCCTTAAAACTAAAGAGTAGTTGATAGGTCCTCCCATGAGCAGTACAGAAAAATGAACCTTTATATCTGACCTGTTATGCCGAGGAGTTTGCTGCTGTGACTCACAGTACTGATATATTACATATACATGAAATATTAAGGGCCTGATTCTTCACTAAGAGACATTCAGTTTAGAACCAAATCTACTGAAATTGCTGGCATTTAAAATCAGTGCAACTTTGTGAAAAGAGAATTGAGCTCTTAAAGCACCTTTCAGCACAGTGGAGTGATGAATTATATATTATTAGCAAATCTTGCAACTCTTCGGTAAATGACAATTTGATGACAAAGCCTCAATAGGCTTGGCAACACAGGTAAGTGCCACAAAGTCTGCTTGTTTATATGCAGATTATCTGAATTATTTAGGCCTCTTTGGTTTTCAAAATTGAGTTGGAAGTCTTGCACAGATAAACCTTGAAAATTGTGTGTACAGTAAAGAGAAAAAAATATTCCCAGAGAAATTTCCCATGACAAATTATCCCTGTTAATGACAACTTTTTTTTTTTTTTTCCCACTATATGATCTTGTCAATCAACTAGGGCTATAGTCAAAATACTGAAATAGCTACTTATAGTAGTTCAGGAGGCAACAAATAGTCTTTCCTCACAAGAGAGAAATTACATTCCCACAACTAGAAATAAACCCCCAAAACTATTGAAGAGTCCATCTATTGTTCACAATACAGATTTACAACAAAGCATCCTGACCTGAATAGGACTAGCATTGGAACTGCAAGGATACTGAAGAACTCCAGTCCTTTCCACCTACATTCTATTAGTGGTGATAAACAATTCTAGGAAATTTTAATTTCTTTCCAGTGAACTAAAATTGCATTTTCCATACTGCTTAAAGTGGTAAGTTTTTTTTTTAAATACTTATCTGAGTGGAAAAGAAAATTATGAATCCAATTCTTAATGTTGTATGGAGGTTCTAACAGTGCCCTCTGTGTATGCAGAATCAAGAGCAACTGACGGATCATGGTACATTTCAATTTTCAGTAAAAACGTAACAGTAGGTCACTTAAATACAGGGTCAAAAGAATTTTTAGACATAAAATGTGAATTATTTTCTTAAAAGAAGAGCTTCTCAGGCAATGAGACATGTGACAAAAATAATAATAATCAATGTGTTGTATCCAAAGGGGTCCAATAATGAATTTCAGTTACATTTAAACTACAGTGTTCCTCGATTATTGTTCAGCATGAACTACAGCTTATGAACCTACTGATTCAATCAAAATAATCAAATATCTTCAATAAAACAAGATGACTGGGATTCTGGGGCTTTATGGAACTTCATTGATGCAACATGCACGCTTATCGTCTGACAGTAGGTTCACATTATTGCCAATTTTCAAATACCTTCTTATAATATAAAGGGCAATTATAACAGAATAAATAAGCTTTCCATTACTTAAAAGCTCTACAGTGGGGAATATATCACAAATATTCCTCCACTGAATGGTACTTGTACCCAAAACCCTTACAATTTCAGTGCACTACGTCTACCTCATCTCCAAGTATTTGCTGAAGTCATATACCTTCAGATTTAGTTTGATAAAAAAAAAAAGCCCTGTATCAGGCATTAATCAGATATCTGATATGCTGATTCATATGAATTTAATTTTATAGGTGAATAAAAAAATAAAAATTACTTCCTAGTTCTTGCTACTCACACTGTGGAATAGTCCTTTAGCAGTTTTGTTCATTAAGATTACAAAATCCTAAATGTGCTCAAGCACATAGTACCAACAGAAATTTTGCTAACACCAAGAAATCAATTCTGTCATTGCTGTCATCAGGACTGGGATTTTACTCTTAATTTAAGTAGTAGGTGGGTAGGTTTCCTGAGAAAAATGTAAAACTCACTGATAACTGGTGGATCACTTATCCACTGGTGCCACACATAAGGTAAGTTCTACATCTGATTTGTGAAACCTTCATGTAAACTTCAGATCACGTTGTAGCTGTATAGTAAGGAACACTCTTAACATTACATTATTGAAGAGTCAATAGAACTTTCAAGAATATCATGGAAGGTAAGTCACAAAACTAATGAACTGTGCTATTAAGCTTAGTCACTTATGAACACATGATTTAGCAAATGCTTTTTATTTTTACTTCACTACTTAGGGGAAAGAACCTTCCTCCAACACTGGAATGTTGATATGAAGAATGTATATTGTAATGAATCACGACCTAAAATATTTACATGTCATCTCAGGTTTTAAAAATAAATAAATAAATTGCAAGCTGTAAAAAGTATCCAATATAATGTCTTTGTGTTAATAGGGTCTACAGAATATATTAAGTTCATCACAAAACTGTAATGCCAAAACCATGTGATTATTTGTAGTCAGCACTAATTTTTTCAATAATGCATAGGAAATATATAACATACACTTTTGTCCCCACATACACCTGAAAAAATGAAAGTTTCACTTTGCATTCAGAATTTTGAAATGGAGTGTTTTTCTATGGACTTTCTTGCTAATTGTATAGTCAACCAACTGTATGGCACCTTCTTTTAGTGGATAACTAATTTTCTTTAACTATGGTTTTGGTGATTTTTTTTCCCTTTTTTTTTCTTTAATGATTTAATAGAAAATACAGATTTCTAGTATTCCCACCACATGAATTGTTCCTCTGCAGATTCATTTTCCAGATGAAGTCTACAGAAGTGATCTATTAGTCATGTCTATTTATTGATAGCTTTATGAATGAAGCAAGTTTGATATTCAATGAATGGATTAATACAATTCTGATAACATAGTCAATTTGGCATAATATTACCTCTATTTGTTAAGCCTTTTATGGATTGTGAAACAGCAGGCAGGGGGAAAGGTCCAGATATATAAAATGCACATTTACAGTAACTTCATTAAATACCTATTGTCATACTCAAAACTGAAATTGAGGTTCATTATTAACTCAGATTTGCAGTCTTAAAAATGTTACTTATTTTCATTTGAATGATTGTTTAAAAAACTATCAGTGAATTATTTATCCTTCTACATCAAACAGTATTGCCATATAAATAAAAATCTAGCATATTTTTTATTCATTAATAGATGGGGCTTCATTAATGTTAATGGACTCTTTGTGGAAAACACCATATGACTAGCTAATACTTACATGTAGAGGGTGAATTTTGCAAATAATTGTAAGTTAATTTTTAAAAAATTGACAAAATATTTACAAACTTGAGCTTGAGGTTAGGTAAAAAGGAGTTGGTTTTTTTGTTTGTTTTTATTTTCAGACAAAATCAGTTGTTCCTACAGCCTTTTTTATGGTCCTTGAGGAAGCTCACTGTCCCAGACAAGCTACATAAAGGACCTTCTATTTATATAGCCTTTATATATGCTATGGTGTGCAGGATTCAGTTACAGAGGAGCTAGCAGGGCTCTATGAACTGTGAAGAGGTGATCAGATCAAGATTGTTGTCCGTATATTTTGACAAGTCTTTTGATGAATCCCATAATCTAAAATGGTTGATTTTTTGAATCCACATTTTTCAAATGTTCTTTATTGTACTATTACATCTAAAAGCTTTCAGTTTCCTATTCATGAAAGACAGATGCTACCGAAGATTGCTTACAGAGACATACACACCTACTTAACCCTCCTCCCCACCAACCTTCTCATACCCATATCAGTGTAAAATAAGATGGGCATAGCTCTTCCAGCAGAATGTTTATAGCTATCCCAGTAAAATTACAGAGCTATAAAAGGGATTAGTCTAAACCAAATAAATAAATGTAACACTAGAGGATATATGCAAGGTTTTTTCCTGAGCCATTAGTCACCAGCCATAGCACTGTAATCCCAACCATTGCAAGAATTTGTCCTTAAAACACAGGAGAGTAGTCACAGCTCTCATATACTTCAATTTAAAAGAGAAACTTCAACAAAATGCTGAGCTTGAGCAGCCATCAAGATACTGGGAATGGGAGTGAATCAGAAGATACTGTTGTCAGGTTTATCAGGTTGATGCGGGAACAGAGCTTTTAAATGCAGCAGGTTTGCCTTCCTGCTGTCCTTGTTAAGGTCATTTTGTAACGTGTGCAAGTAAATGAAACCAGAACAAGAAAATAGTGGGTTACACTGTAAGGACACAAATAGCTCCACGGAATATAAGGCAGAACAGAGACTGTTGCAACTAGCAATATTAGACAGGAAACAGAGCTATTTGCATGTTCTGTATTAAGGATTCAGACTCATGGCTTTTGACATTCCCTAGCCATAGTATAGTAGTCAAGTAGTATAGTATAGTATCAAGTAGTATAGTATAGTTTTAGCCATAGTATAGTAGTCAAGTTATAGGAATACTAATTTTGGGGGAAAACAAAACAAAACAGCACAACAAAAAGACCCAAGCCTGGTATAATAGAGAAACATAAGAAGAAAAATGGCATCAAATGAACTACCAAGCTTAGGAATACATACTAGTATTAGAGTCATAACAGAATAAGGAAATGTCTGATGAGAAAATGCATACCTGATCGAGATCCTAATGTAAAATCACATACACACATTATCTTACACATATGACTTATTAATTATATAGTTAATGTGACTTCTGACAGCAATTTTACAAGTTGCCTGGAACAAGTCTACACTGTACCCTCAAACACCACCAATTCCACTTTCATCTGTCTGCACAACATTAGCACCAGACCAGCTCTGTCTTCTGCTGTAATTTGATGATCATCTGTGTTAAGACTGGGCTGTGTCTTTTATTGTTTCAGGTCTTGCTTTTGGGAAAATTCCTGAATTTAAGAAGGATTTTTTTCAGAACACACATACTTTCTGTGATGTATGTGTTAGACTCTGCTTCTCTACCCAGAATTTTCAGGCTGTTGTAAATCAAAAATACTCTGCTTAAAATAAACTGTCATCTCCTGCACTTTACAATAAAAAAGACAGATTAAACAAACACCCTGCTAGTCTCTGAGCATTCACAACCATATACATACCCACATTTGACCATCCCCTGGATTAGAAATTAAAACCACAGTTTTTGTGAGCAATAGGTGAAAGTTTCCAAGACAAGTAACATCTACACAGGATAAAATTTCAGTTACATTATACAGTGTCAAAAAAATAAAAAAAAAAAAAAGGAAAGTAAAAGTAAAAGGACAAGGACAAGGACAAGGAAAGACCTGCAACAAACAACCAAATAAAAGCCCTTCTGTTCCTTCAAGTTATTGGTCAATCTTCATCATCCCTATCAAAATGATGACTTTAAACAAACTAAAAATTCTGTTTAATGAATTGAGTCACTTTCTTACTTTGGTAACAGTCCCTGCATATGACTTTGTAGCCTTACCTTAGTGAGGCAGAAAATGTTTTATCTGAGTGGCCTTTTCTTTCTGCTAACTTCCTTTGTTTCCACCCACATAATTTATTTTTTAACAGGAGAAAATAATTTCCATTTTAAAATTATCATACTCACTTTTCACACAATCCTTTTTTCATACATAAGGGTTTCTAAATCAGAACCACAGGTCTCTTCATCTCAGAAAATGACCGACTCCTCTTTTCTCTCAGGTAAGATTCAGTCTCCCTTTTTCCTTTTCTTAGAGATTATTTAACCATTTTGCTGACCCTATGCTCATTTCTTCAGTAATTCAACATCATTACTCTAGCTCCTTCCAGTGGTAAATAATAATGTTCAACAAGAAAAGAAAAAGAAAAAGAAAAAAGCTTTTAATATACCTTTAATCATTTTGCTCTATAGAAGCCAAGTAACTGCCTTTAAAAGCAAGTCTTTCCAACTGTCCTAGTTGCATCAAAAGTAAAGAGTAAATGAAGGTCAAAGGCATAGCTCAGCTTCATTCACAATTCTAGCACTTTTTGGTTAAGTAGCTAATGCTGCCATTTAATGTCCACCACAGTACTGTCTGTGACTCTTTTTTGTCTGATATATTAGTGTAAAGTACAATCAGGATAACAGCAAATCTACTTTTCAGGATAAATATAGTTTGCTTTAACACAACAGATGGGGAGCAACCTGAAATAAATTCATGGCTCATGGTTCCAAGAACTTGGTGATTTTTGAAATATTGCTACCAAATAAAGGAACAGAAAACCAATCAATATTTAAGTGAGTATTAAAAAAGTTACTTTAATATTACCTCATTTTAGATTCATATATATTTGAGAAACCTTGCATGAATTGAAAGATGAACTCTGAACTCAATCTGTAACAATCAAGAATTTTTAAAAATAAACAAAAACACAAACAAAAAACCGACAACAAAACCAACCAACCAAAAACCAAACAAAAAAAACCACCAAAACAAACAAACAAAACCCAACAAAATAAAACAAACAACATCAACCAGCACCACAAAAAAAAAAAAAAAAGTCCCAAATACAACACATGAGCTACACATGCTAATAAAAACCTTATCAAGGAAGTCTGTGATAACATTATGAGAGAAATTTGGAGAACTGTTGATTACAGACCTGAAAAATATTAAACTAAAATAAACTTGTTTAAAAAGGTAAATCAGAAACTGAAGAAACAATTCATTACAGAGCTGTAGACACATTAACAATATTCATCAGTTCTGCAATCACTGCCATAAACTGTCAGCAGAGAATATAAGTGATCATTTATTTGATTATAAAGTACCTAAGAGTGTTCAGCAGGTCAGATTTTTCAGTCGTCTGAGTCTTCTAATAGCTTGTCTCAATTAAGGGATTGTGCCGCACAGTGGAACACTGGGCACAGATATGAGGATGATGGAGGTCACTGACCCATCTGTTTAAACAAAAACAGGACTGTCCACAGCAGCTCTACAAATTCTGCTTCCTATAGGTTTCTCTTCAAAATCATTGCTTTTGCTATTAATGTATAAACTTAGGCCCTCATCACTAGATGCCATGGCACAATAAACTGGGGTTGAACAAATACCTAGGGAATCACCAGGCTGAACAGCAATTTGGCCTCTGCATGATTCAGACCCCAATTTTTCATGAGATTATGCATGTACTTATCTACACATAAAATGCTATTAGAATTAAACACTATGACCAAGTTGGTTGAAGGAATCAGTGAAAGAACATTTGCTCCATGTCTTATAATTGGATCTGTTACTTACTAATCAAACCTTACTTAGCACTTTAGTATTAGATATGCTTAAATTAAAAGCTGGCTGCCTGTTTTGTTTCACAATTCACATCTCTCTTCCACAAGGAAATTACTGCCCAGTTAACTCCCCAAAATAAGCAATAACACCGAAGGAATTGTAAGTTCCTTCTTGTATTAAAGGCCCTAAAGGGCAGATTCAAAGAACAAGATAGACATGTAAATGGGACTCAAGCACCTAAAATTACCATGAGTCAAAAATCATGACCCTGAAAACTTGCTTAGCTGATCCTAGAAAGGAATAAACTCCAAAATTCCTATATCTTTATTTTAAACTTGAAGTTGCACCTTCATTTGGACCAAGTTTGGGCAGGACAGAGTAAAAAAGTATTCACCTTGAAACCGTACCTGATCATGTCTGATCAAGATCATGAGCCCCTGACTAATAAGTATTATTGTAGAGATTTTTATGCTATGTAGTCTACTCAAATGTACAAATGTCCATCTCTGAAGGTAGAATCCTATTTAGGATGCATTTTTTCTACTTTCCACATTAAAACAGAATAATTCTGACAAAAATACTTAAGTATACGGTGGGGAAGAAAGAGAGGCCCAGAGTCTCCAACCTAGGAGGATACACACTCCACAAAGGACTCTAGCTGCTCATTTATACACAATAACCACCAGATTAATTGCAAGAAGTGCACAGATACTACAATCTAACTGGTCTACTCACCTCTCTCCCTCTCCTGTATTTCTGCTTTCCGATGCTGTTCATTTTGTTTAACTTTCTATTCTGCAGCACAGCTCAGTCAGAAGGAAGGGCTGCACTCCCCACATCTCCGTGGGCAGTAAGGAATAACAGCTGGGAACAGCCTCAGCAAGGGATAGCAGCTCAATTTCTCTCACCTGCAACCTATCAGGGAGCTGCCATTTTGTAAGAAGAATGGAGCTCATTGCTGTGGAGCCCTATGCTGGCAGATTTAATGTCTTCCTTTGAAAGACAGCATGAGATATTAAGTAAGGTAAGATTTGTGGCTGTAGAGGCTGTTTGAATTGTTTAACTGCGTTTTTGGGGCTGAATGCTTATATTCTCATGGTTTCCTGAAGAGGATGAAGCTGACATAAAAGGAGGCTGTGGCTGGTTGTGGCTTGAAATGGTGGGGGGGGGGCACTGGTAGTTGTCTTGCAGCAGTTTGCAAGTGGGCTCATCTTGCTGTCACTGGTAACAGGGTAGCTTCTAAGGCAGGCTTCGGAGGGAGGTGGGAGGGAAGGGAGGGTTGTGTCTCGTCTGGTCTTGTTTGGTCTCGTTTCATCTGATGCACCTTGAGGGGATTGTCGGCCCAGGTCAGGACACTGCTCTGAAGCACAGCTGCAAGAACAGACCACTCTGTATAGGCATATAGGTAAAGTTTCTCTTTCAGAACTTTTTATTTAATGGTTCAATAAAGAGTTCTGATTTCTTTTGATTTTGTTTGTTTATTTGAATTTATTTCTTAGGTTTTAGTAAGACTTATCTGCAGGGAGTGAAAGCCTGATACAGCTATTTTGGGAATGGTGCAGCTTTGGCTGACTCAAGTTCCACTACCTTCCTGCTCCCTCACTCATCATATAGCAAATTTTTATAGAATAATAATTTGCCAAATTCTCTCTAGTCTAGGGGCAATAAATGTAGAAGATGCCTAATACAAGGTTCTTGGTTTGACTTTATGGAAAAGAACTTAGTGTTTAATTAATCTAGGCAAAGTAAATTGAACCTATCAAAAGCTTTCTGTGTACATAGTTTTGGAGATAGATGATTGCCATCATTGAAAGCTTCAAAAGAGTTGAAGAGAAAAATCATTGGATAGTGAAAAAGCAGAAACTACCAGGTTTCCATCTGGTTCCTTATCCCTTGCTCCACTGAAGAATCTGGCTATAATGTGTAAGGAAATGGTACTGAACAGCTTGAAAGGTTAGAGTGATTAATATGATGTGTGGATATCGCGTGATAATCCTCCTACATGTTATCCAATTTAATTTGGCCTATATTGTGTTGTAGAAAAGACTTCAACAGTCATTCAAGGCCAGAAGAATAATAACATTAGCACAATCCTATATCCCTCCTTATTGCTATTCTCTCAAAACTAGATTTAGCATGGAGAAATTGTTTCAATAACAACTAGAAATCAGTCAACATGAAATTTTTCTTCACCCAAATACAGAACTTTCTTGGAGAATTGTTTATTTATGAGTTAAAATATTGTTTTCAGGTAGGAAATTTCAGTAAGACAAGCTGAAGTTATGTAATGGTAAAACCCCAGGCTGTTAAACTATTGATTTTCCTACTAAATGGAGACCTTGCAGAGGAAATTGTAACAAGAACTCTACAATTATAATATTGCCAAAACCTTTAACTAAATAGCATTTTTTTAGAATAGCTTATAAAAAGGGATTTAAAGAGTGTATGGTGGAACAAGTTAACATTTCCAAGTGTGGTTAAAAAAAAAAGTATAGTTTGTTTTTTTTTTAAAGCCATAATCTGTTTTTCTTCTGCCCTTGTTCTGTGCATATACGATATTAATCAGAATACCAGTACTGGCTGTAGCTTTCTCTATGCATTTTGAAGAAAATAGCAAGAGTATGTTTAGCCATTTAGTAATCATACTACAAATTAGAATTAATTTATCTGAAGAAACATCCTGTGTGTCTGTGGCCATATATTTCAGACTTTTTTTCTTTTTTTTTACATAGTAGCACTATATATTATGCTTAATCTTTTGTCTCTGAAATGATTCATAGAAAAGAAAAGATGTTTTCATGGATTTACCTTGGTGGGTTGGACTAGATGACCTTTAAAGGTCTCTTCCATACCAAAACATACTGTGATTCTAAGATCCTGACATCTTCAAGAACATGATATTTAAGGTGCTCCACAGAGGTGTTGAATATTGGTGAATTCAGTGCATTAAGAGCAAGAAAGAGAAGGCTAGGTAGAAAAGGAGCTAAAATACCTCTTCAATGGTCTTACTCAGGTTTTTGTTCTTTTGGTTGGTTAGTTGTTTTGGTTTTTTTTTGTTAAAAGTCCCAATGAAGTTTTGAGGCTTACTTATACTTGAACTTAATAGGGGTGTTTAAGTGGTATTTTTTGATCCCAATTTCAGATGTCATGTATGTCTTTTTTATACCTGAAACTAACTGCTGCTGGACATTAACTTGACATGTTTTTACGTCTGCAAAATGTCTATTTCGCAGTCCCTGGGCTCCAATTTTCTTTTTTTTTCTTTTTTTTTTTTAACTCTGTTATTCATCTTCTCTCATTATTCAGTCATCTTTCAGTTCATGATCTACAGAGAATGTGAAAGGAATTTTCCAGAATTTAACTGTCTGCTTAATTAGCCTCCATGAGATATGGAGATTCATTTATCATTTTAGTGTTTGTTTCCTTTGATCAGTTTTACTTTTTTTTTTTGTACTGTCTCTGTATACTTTACATTGATACCTCTTTTAAAGGCTTATCTTTCCCATTTAAAATACAGCTGAACAATAGCAAATCCCTATGTCAGCAGCATAAAACAGTCACCCTCATGTTTCTCACTCTGTTTCATAAGAGTTGCATCTGGCAGTGGCAAATGGCAGACAAGGTATTCTGAGAATCAATGAACCAATCTGACCCCTTTAGACCTTTAAAAAAATGTAAATCTGCTTGCTGTTTTCATGTGCCTGTTGGCTGGTAAAATGGGTGCAACTGTTCCAGAGGGTATGCTGGTAAATATGCCAGCATTACAGCCTCTTAAATTCACTGCAGATTGATTGATTTATTTCTACATAGTTCTAAAGATCTGCGGAGTTGTGTAACTGCAAACTCTTCATTCTTTGGCCAAAGTGTAAATACACTTTATATTGTTGCATTACCTATCAATATGAATTAATTTTCTATTTGGTTCTGCTAGTGATTCTTTAAAGACTATATATATAAAAAGAAAAAAAAATGAAAATGTATATGCATACACACAGTGAGGGTTAGATATCCAGAGCTAGATGTTGGAATAGTGAATTTATACACGTGGGTCACAATTCTGTTTTAGAGAACTGGTATGCACTTGCCCAATTTGTGTGTGTACTGTTTGTAGTGAGGATTTAATTTATATGCCATATTCTCCCACTTTCTGCACAGCACAAGAAGCTCTTGGAAAAAAGAAGGGAAAATGTACCTGGGAAATAACATGGGGAAATAGGAAGGTAGATGGTATTTTTAGAATATTACAGCTTTGCTGCTCTTTGTGTGCTTCAGAAACAACACCTAATAAATAACGTACAACTGCAAGGAGGATGAGATTTCCTAAATATTTATGAACCAGAATACAAGGAGGGGTTATAGGCCTTGTCTGAAGTATTGTGCACTCTGATCAGTGAGAGTCTATGTGAACACTGCAAAAATCGGTTCTGCGTCTGAATTTAGTATCTTTTAATTGTTGCTGCTGGTAAGCGGGCTGGAAGTACTTCTTTCCAGAGTGAATAGCATGAACTGGCAGGTAGTCCTTTAGCACTCACAAAATATGCTAATCTGACTTTGTCAGAATGACATGTTATGATTATGGCAAAGCTTTGGTTAGAGAAGGGAGCAACTGCTTGTCCCCCTCATGAAAAGATTGTGTGCTATGTGTACTCAAATCCTTGTCCAGGTTATGTGTGCATTACTGAGGGTTAAGCTTCTATGAAAAATGCACCTCACTGACAGGAACAGTTAGTAAGCCAGCATCTATTTCACCAGTACTTATGTGCTGAAACAGAGGTACAGCTAATGCTGTACTGTATAAGGATTTATATATATCTCATGGATATGTATCATGTTTCTTCTAATAATTTCTTTGGCACTGCTGTAATACTGCTAAGATTATGTTCTGACACCTATGGATTCTTGATTGTTACTATGAGCCATTTGCATAAATCTTCTTTTTAAAGGCCATGAAACAATATTTTTTTTGTATCTGCATGAGAAAATTACTAGATTAGAATTTTCTTTACTGAAAAATATTTTTCCAGTACTTTCTAACAAGCAGAATACAGAACATGTTTGGTTGAACAAAATAGTAATTTTTTTAATCACCAAAATAGTAAAGCTTCAATGTTTTAATTGTAAAAAGTATTTCTGCCATAAGTAAGCATAAACCTTTAACTGATGTCAGTGAAATAAAAATGTTAATTAGCTAAGAGTTCTGTGAAAAAAATGCACTAAAAGAATAAACAAAAAGTCCAGACAATTTACCTTCTCAAGGGCAGTTTCTGAATCAACCTTCTAAAATATATGCAGATGCATGCAAGTTAGTGATTTATTTTATTTTTAGTCTTGTTAAAGGAAAGCAAGTGCTTTTTGGCAATTTAGTTTCTTGGAATCATTATTTAAGTATGTAAATAACCTTACTGATTTTTTAACAGCTAGTGTGAAACTAACTTTTGTGTAGCAGTATGTCTGATTTTTATAATTTAGACATCTAAATTACTAAATAAAAAGTTCTAATTCCATTTACAATTAATTGGTTTGATTTAGAAACTGATAGAATTGTGGCTTTATAATAGAACAGTTGTCATTAATTCTGTATTAGTATTGCAAAGAAGTTAGTGATGGTGAACTGGCTCTATTGCACTGTTTGCTTATGGAGTTTTATAAACTGACTGGTACCATCCTGCAGATGGTAACTGATGGAGGGAGTAAAATATTTACTCAAGAAACAGATGGTGAAAAATAATTTGCATTGCAGTATACTTCCCTTGACACATTAGTTTATTGTCACATGATAAAAGTGATCAATTATAGAATTTGGCAAGGTATTGCTTATAGCTGAACCATAGTTAATCATGTGCACAGTCTTAATCCAACACCAGCTTCCTAACTAAGGTGCAGAGTTTTATATAATAACTGTCATTAACTATTGTATCATGACTGTGACCTTGTTTGCAGCCTGGTACTTCCCTGTTGTGGGTAGTTGTCTTTCTCAGCTGCATAGATGAGTTCCTCTCTATCCCTCAGGTTCTCTACCAGAATGGCTCCTCTTGCAGCAATTCTTGGAAATGGTCAGAGTGTTAATTAAAAGCTTAGTCCCAGAAGTACATTTATCAAAAGCAATGCAATGCTAATATAAAAAACAATTAACAACCTAATAGTTTAAGTGGGTAGATAACAGTATCTGCAGACTTGTGAACATCTTGTATTCAGTGGATCATTCTTTGCTAAGTTTAGCTGTCTTGGGAAAGAATTTGATTTGCACAAGATGTACAGCATTATTTGGGGGGTTTAATTTCATTTCAGTGGTTTTGGTTAAACAATGGTAGGCATCAGTAATCACATTTCCATGGAAATATACACAAAGCATTTCATTTTAACGTGACATCAGAGTAACACTAAATCCTTTCATACTTTTTCAGTAAGCTCTACTACCACCAGCACCAGGAGTAGACACATGGCACCCAGAGCTTCTTACATTTTCCTGGGAAACAGGAGGCTTTGATTCAGATCACTGCTCCAAACTGAGTCTTTTTTCCATACCCTTCTCTAGACTAACACATGCTCATTAAGATATTTTATGAAGGCCAGACGGTTTGTCGCTAGTCTTACAGAGATTAGGTTGAAAAACAATACAGAGGCATTGGCCCTAAAAGGGAATTGGAGTTAAAGACTGCAAAAGCTGTTGGTCCATCTTATTGGCAAACTTTATAAAGAAAAATAAAATGGAGGTTAATGCACTCATGCATTTCCTGGTGATGTTTTGATTTCAACAGAATGGATTTTCATGCTATAAACAGTTTACTAGATGGTATTACCAAAAATAATACATTGAGGTCTTTTAAATAAATGACTATTGCATCATATCTGGTATTTTTCAGGATACAATTTTCTGATTAAAATAATGTTAATTAGAAAATAGATTAAAAGTAAACCCTTGATGATTGTTTAATGTTGTAATGTTTTTAATTACAGAAGTCGTATCAGTTGGATATATGTTTGTATTACACTATCATGCCTGCCATGATGCTCATGTCTTTCTGATTGCATGCAACACTGAGGACCTCAACTGGTTTGCAGAGATGCTTAAGATGGATTATGATAATGAAATTCACACATAAGCATTATTAAAAATACAATCTGATTCAAATTACAGTTTTTTTATTTTTGTTCTGGGAAATCAGCATTCTTAATCAGCAGAGTTCCAAGTACTTCCATTGTTCTTTGGTTTCAGAGAATGATACTGAAGTCGTTGCTTAGAATTTTTTAAAACCTTAGGTTTGAGGAAGGTAAATTACTTTACTTAGAATTTTTTAAAACCTTAGGTTTGAGGAAGGTAAATTACTTTAATCTATATAGACTGTCACTTAAGACATATAATCTGTTTGTCTTTTTTATCCATAAAAAAGCAGCTGAAACTGAAGCTGAAAGCTTATTCATGGCTCTGAATTCTCCAAATCATTATCAATAATTTAAGAGCCCCCACAGTGTGAGAATACCTTGCATCTCAGAATTAATTGTTCCTGTGCCAGTCACTGTGAGTTAGAGCGCTGCTTATACATACAGCAGGACACATCTACCCATGAAGTATGACTGTGCACACTGAAATCATGTTAAGTGTTGTTCTGACCAAGCTTGTCAGAAAGTATGTAAATGCACACATGCAGTTATAAAGAACTTGTAGGAATCCATTTACTTCAAAGCATAAGTCATTGTCTTGGTGTAATTTAATGATAACTCAGTGTGTGCAGCCAGCTCATCAGTCAGGGTCTAAAATCATTTTAGGTCTCAACTGCACCAAAATAGTATTGCACCACCAAAGCATCCAGTCTTACTGCCTGTTAAAGTAAGATCTGCTGGAAAACAGAGCTGAACTAAATTGTGATCTTTAAAGGAATGCTTTTCTAAGCACCTGAACTTGCTGTAGGGTTGCTGGAGGAAGCAAACAAAAAAATATCACATTATCTAGTATGGAAATAAAAATCGAAGTCCTTTTAAGTCTGACCGTAGCTCAGTGTAACATCGGGAGTGCCTCATACATTCACGTTGTTCTGTTTATCTGTATCTCAGTTTGATTTCTGTCACACATAAGCTTCCTCCATACTTTTATCTCTTGTGGTAATGTCTCTGTTGGTGTTGGTACAGACAATGAGGCCACACAGCTCTTGAAAAAGCATTGAGGAAGTACAGAAGTTCTTTGGAAAAGCTGCTTTTGAATTCCTGTTTTACAGTTCCCAAAAGGTCGATTTTTGCCTTCTCTCTTCTAGAAGCTTAGTCTGAAAGGGTAATATTTTCCTTCTCTTATCTTAGCCTGCTCCAGACAGGCTATGGTGGGGCTGCAGGGAAGACTCTGTTCACCTAACTGCTAAAGCTGACATAGCAGGCCAAATCTTCCTTTATAGATTTCTTAGAATTTCCCTTTACCATGAAAGCCAATATTAAGGCTTGTATCATATTCTGTATTTATGTCATTACATAGCAAGTCTAAAGACACTGATTCTCTGCTTCCCTGACTTGTAGTCTGTGTAATCCTTAAATAAATAAATAAAATATATATTCCCAGACCCACCCTGTAGACATTTTCTATCATACTGGCACATTCTTTAAGTTGTCTTTTTCACTGAAGTCCTTAGTAAGTATGTCTTACGGTGGAGGTTAAGAAAAAGGCACATTGTTCAAAATGTAACTATTCTTATATTTACAGATCCTATGCTATGTTATTGTAAGAGAGCAGGAGGGAAAGAGGAGAGAAGGGGGAGAATTGGATGGATGATGAACTTCCCTGTAGTAACAGTGCAGGGAATCAACAACAGTGTGGGTGATAGCGGTAAGCTTGCGTATTCAGCTCAGGGAGTGACCCAGGAACCAGAGTGAGTGAGGCTCAGAGGATCTCTGAGACCAGCCTAGTCTATGGCAATTTCTCTTTTTTCATGGTGTTTGACATTTTTGAGGTTGAGGTTTGTTAACAGTCTAGAAGTTTACAGCACAGGGCTGGAGAGATAAAATCTTACAGCAATATAAAGAAAGCATTCTGAAGGAAATAAGTGAGGAATTGAAACATCCAGGTTTGGGAGCTTTTTGTTAGGTAGTTGCAATAAATTATTCTTTTGTGATACAGTCAAATGAAATATGTACACAGAATTCTTAGAACTTCAAAATATAAACAAATAATTATACTTTCCTTTAACTTAGTATGAAAAAGCTGTCACTACAGCTTTTGATGAGTACAATTGCAGAATGCAACTACGAGACACTACTGAAGTTTCATATACATTTTTATCTTATTTTACTAATTTGAAGTTTTGACTTCTCTGTCACTTTATGACAAATAGAAGTATTAAAAACAGGCTGTGGCTTTCTTATAGCTTTTTGTTTTATTTTTTGAAAAGGAACTGTGCTATCTCTGTGAACAACCTTTTTAGTATAGGAAATTCAATGTTCAGAGGTAACAAAGAGGGTGTCATTTTGGTAATTATGTGCTGTTTGTTACAGTTATAACCTTGTAATTCAGTCTGTGTGGACAGAGTATATGTCCATGTGAAACTCCATTGACTTAACAGGTCTTGCATTGATACAAAGACCAATTTTCACGTTACAGATTATGAAGTCAGGCAATGTGCATATTCCATAAGCATTTAAGGACACATTCCTAAACTGTGACAAACATAGAAATTGTGCTAAAATGAGTAATAAGTTTATGTTTATCAGCTGTACATTTGCTCAACAATATTGAAATTGTGGAACTCCTGGCCACAATTTGTTGTGGAGTATGAATTAGGGTTTGACAATTTCACAGACAAGAAGTCCATCAGGGCTCTAGAGCCTCTGAGTCAGTCTTTGTAGAAAGCCCACTAATAGCTGATATTTGGAGGCTGGGAGGATGTCTAGACAGGTCTGTGCTTGACCTCTTTCTGAAAGCCACTGTGGGCCTTGCTGGATACTATCAAGCTTCAGCTGCTGTGAAAGGAAAGTTACCTCCTTCTGGAAAAAGATAGGGATACAGAAACTGAAAACAACTTGTCTAGTGGAACAAGAAAAAAAGGAGGGGAAAAAAAAAAAAGGAAAATGGTTGAAATTTGAAGGATCTGAAATGTCAAGTGAAGAATCGGAAGGGGGTGTAGTAGAAATTGAGCTTGATGGGAATTGATCTTGTTTTTTGTGCAAGCAAAGAAATGTGGGAAAGGCTTGTTTTATTGATGTTATTCTGTATTTAATTTTCAAAATACGAATTTTTTCAGAGGTATTAAAAAATCCTCACACTTTCTTGAAATGCTGTTGAGAACTTAGTACCTGAAAAGAAAATAAGAGACTATAACTTAGTAAGCACCTCTGATATTTTTGAGCAGCTCTTTGAAGTCAAAAGAGATGCTATGTATTATTTGTAGTAGTATTTGTACTTACCATCTGCTTGGGAGCTTTAATCGTGACTATGCAGTAGATAAGGATATACTTACATTGTATATCCAGAAAGCCAGGGTACATCTGCAATAATGGAAAAAATGTCTGTTGTTTAAAGTGCAAAGAAGGAGCTGCTACAATATTTAGCCTCTTATTTTTTCTTGTATAATAATGTATTCTAAAGTAAAATATGATTGCCATCAGCCAAAACAGTTATTACGAAGCATACAGGAACAGTTCTGAACAGTTGGGGGACTGCGTATACCCATTAATAGTGTACTGGAGGCTGACTGCAGAGTCTGTAATTATCTGAGGCTGGAATTCTGAATCTATGGTTCTTTATCATTTATCATTTGCTATCACACAAAATAGGTGACTTGTATATTACTTGTTCAAATAACTGAGTCACAGTATTACTGCAGTAGTTATGTGTATCTCAAAGTCAGTCCAACAAATTAAAAAAGGCAATGTATTGCAGTGTATAACTGCATCCCAACACCCTAAAAACCATGTCACCACTCATATTTTTGTGTTCTAAGGTGCTTTGTGAGTTCACAGAGTTTACATTATTGGTAAAGTAGGAAGGAGAATTAAGCAGAGGAATTGGAATGTTGTCTTTGAAAATACAGAACAAAGCAATAGCAGAGCTGGAAATAGCATCTCAGAAATCAAAGTAAGGTAGTCTAAAGACTTGAACATGCTTTCATCCAAGCCAAACCCTAAAACAAAGCTGGAATTGAAAAAGACTTTCTGTTAGTTTTATAACTTAAGCATTTAAAAAAGATTTTTTTGTTTGGTTTGGGGTTTTGTTTGTTTGTTTGTTTTTGTTTTTTTTTGTGGGGGTTAGGTTTTGTTGTTGTTTTGTTTGGGGTTTTTTTATCTTTTTTTCCTGTTGTTACTCTTTATTTATCATGACTTTTCTGAAAAGCAAAACAATTTTTCAGAGAAACCTATAAGCTTTTTTCATCACATTCTTCTTTAACCAAAGTAAAGAATGACCCAGTCCTCTACTTTTGAGGATTATTAAATACTTTATTTTGTTTATAGATAAAGTGTTATCTCAGATACCTATAGGAATGCTAGACGTGAAGAAAAAGATGAATATGGAATAATTTAAATGAGACTCTTCCTCTTCCTGCCATGCTGATATTAATGGTTTTGGAAACCAAACAGGAAATATACTAGCATGAAAAGTAAGAAAAGCACAAAATACTTTGCAGACCTAAGAATCAGTTATTAAGCAGCAGATTTTTGCCAGTCTCATTCTAATTAATTTTGTTAACATACCAGAAACACTTGTTCCTCTGCGTGATATCATGAAACTCCTTGATTTTCTTTTACTACTCTATCTCACTTTAGGAAGATAGGTTAGCTGTGGGATACCTACACTGAAGTACATAAGTGATCATCTTTAGTCAGATTTTTGTGTTTAAAATTGGCAGCAAGTAATTTAAACTGTGCCATGAAGAAAATACTATAAACTACTTTTATATGTTTACTTAAGCTTCCTTTTTCTTCTATAATATGCTTTTCAGAATCCTATTTTATGATGCAGAGGGTCCTATTTTGTGCAGCTGATTAAAACTATTGCACATCCTCTAAAGCCTGTCATATTCAAAATAATCATTGTGATAGAATATAAGCACTTTTCGTGGCAATGTTTGGCTTCTGAAGATTTTATGAAGTGCTAGAAATGTACTAATTTACCTTAATTTTATACAGTATATAAGTCCCTTTAAAGTTAATTTAGTCAATAAACTAGGCTTATGCAAAGTAAGATATCAGTAAGGGGGACCATTGAAATCTGTCAATCTCAGCTGTTGGACAAGACAAAAAAATATGCAGTTCCATGAATATTTGAAAGTAAAATTCTGATTGCAGTAGTAATGCATCACTGTCATCTGTCATAAAGATACAAGTACAGCTAAAAAGTAATCTTCACTTTCAGATCCAGCAAACTAGTGACCAGTTTGAAGCTGGAGCAGTGTATTGAGAGGGATGATGATAGAGAATGCTTGTGTTAACAGGTTCCTCTTACAGATCCAGGATGGGGCAGAATATGCTATAAGTATACTAGGAAGTCTCTAAGGGAAGGTAAAAGAAAAGACAAGGTGATATTTGAATATACCTCTAATTTATAATGATCCTAATAAGTCATTTATGGTCCAAGCCCTGCATCCCCAATTAGCATAGTACTTGGGAACCAAAATGCAAAAATTATTTACATCATGATATTTATATCCTAAAATAACAGTACTTGATGTTAAATACATTCATTTTTACACAAATTTGCATCAAACAGGTAAAACTGTAAATGAACTTAGTCTCTTTCCTGAAGAGCTGATGGCCCAGAACAGGACCAGGTATAGAACCGGACTAGCACAGAATTGAGTGGTTTCCTAAAACCAGTCAGCAGAGAGCAGCACAAATAGAACCCAGGCTCCCTGTCTCTCCCATGAGTTGACAGACCTGTAGGCTGTCCTTCTGTAGCAAGCCCTAGGAAGACTGATGAAACAGAATACTAATGAGAAGGGACATCTCATTGTAATTTAGTTAAAGGAAAGAACAACAGGCCTAAAAAGCAGATGCTTGTATGCTTGTGTCTCTCAGCAGCTGATTTCAAGATCCAGTGAGGTTAAAGAAGCTGTAAAGCTATCTGAAACAACTGCTTTTGAAACAACTAAATTAATTTCCTGATCAGAGATGAAGTTAAAGCTCCTAAAACATCAACTTGCATCTGAAAATGAAGGTAGGAGCAGCGAAGAAAATTGTTTGCTATCAGACCATTTTTATTAGCAATTTGCCTCCCCACTGGCAATGCAACTTACAGTCCTGGAGCAATTCACTTTTATTCTGTAATGGGTTCCTTCCGTGGCCTTCACCCAGAACAGCCAAGAGCAACAGAAGGAGCTTGTGACTGACCTTTACTCCTAATAGGAAAGAGATAAAGCTATAGCAGTGGTTTCTTGCAGCAGTTTTACAACATACTGCAACAGCTCATTACATATGGCAGGCTGACCTATATATCTAATAGGTCAGCATTTTAGGCAGCCTGTTTTCAGCCTTCTAAAATGTCCTGTCAACCCCTCCTTGTCATCTTTTGTTCTGCTTTGTTTCCTATGTTGTTGCTGTATATTTTGCTGCAGATATACTGAGGGTTTCTCTTGTGTAGAACTTTCTGTGTCTTTTAGGTCTGCTGTGCAGTGTTGTCAATCCACATTCTCTCCCTTTTCTGGTTGCACTTTCACCACCAACTGGGGGAGATGTTCTTCCCTACTCTGAGATACAGGGCCATTCCTATGAAAGTACAGCTACTGCAATGGCAGGGGGTATTGGACATGATTACTTTTGCAGGTCCCTTCCACCCCCTAACATTCAGTGACTCTGTGAGCAAGGTACCATGGGATGCTTAGTGCTTTTCCACTAGTGGGAATACCAATGCATTCTCCTAATATTTTTCCGAGATACATTGAATTCATATTAACTCCCTAAGGTTATGGGAGCCTATGCAGCTTTATATTCAGTCCTGGATGCACAACACTGGACACAGAAAACAGGGGATATTTGTTAATTGATAAGGTCTTTGTACCACCTAAACAGTGACATTTCTGGAGAGATGGAAAATATATTTTATCTTTCCAGAAAACTTATACAGAAAGACTAAAATATTAAATCTTAGGAAGACTAGAAATATAGTGACTCGACTATGAATATGGACTGGAAAGCAAAATGTTTCTTAACTCTTCCTGCAGTAGGATAATGTGCAAAAAAACACAGTGACAGTATTTCTGCTTAGTTACATCTTTAAATATAACAGCATGTATGAAAAGCAAGATGATTCAATAGAATATATTTTTCATCTCATCTCTGGTATCCAGTTAAGAGTGTTGTGCAGAGGCTTCACAGATGCAGAAAGAGCCAACAGTTAACACCTGAAGAACCATAAACTGCATATATTTGGACAACAGGGCCTTTTTTCTTTACTAAACCATTTAAACTTGAAGTAACAACAGTGCCTTGGCTTTTTTTTTTTTTTCCCCCTCCCTGGATATATAACATGGTCTCTATTAACTAAAGGCAGGATTATAAGCAAAGTGACTGATCCATATGAATAAGGGAAGGTAGTTTGGTTTAATAATTTGATGCTAGAGTCAATGCATGAAAACAGATGTTTGACTCAGAGGTTGTGAGATGGGTTTGCAGAACTGTGCTTTGAAAGTCCATGAAGCTCTGAGACTACTGGCACCTGGAAGGAGGCAGGATTTAGGGTAGGGAAGACTTCTTTTGGAGTTCAAAAAGGCAGTTTTGACTACTCATGCGGATTTGGGGACCTGATCTACTGAATATAGATTTTCGTAGACTGAATCTCATCAGCTCTGTAAGTTACATCTGAAAAAAATGTGATTGTTTGAAGCACATCCATTTTTAACTGCCCATTGCAGGGTGCCTCCAGAAGTAAGTGTACTCTCTGAAAGCAAGAGCCATCAAAGATATCTAAGGAGATATCTGTTGAGATGCTCAGAAGCCTCATCATTCTTTAAAAGTCTTTAACATTCCTTTCAACTGTGCAAAACTGCTTTTTGTAAGCATGATGTAATTCTGAGTAGTCTTTTTACATCATCTATCTTTAAATAAAAGCATGCCTTATGGCAAAAATAATGTTACAATGTAATTAGACTCTATAGTCTGGAAATAAACCTTCACTTTAACTGCACCATTACTAGAAAGCTACTTACACAGCAGATGTGAAGATATCTGCTGCTTTTCCATTTTGTGAGATAACCTTACTCTGACAGTATTAGTTTGTAGACACACAGATGTAAATTCTCCTTAAGTGAATCATAATGCTAACAGCAAAACTATAAATTGCATGTAATGCTAAAAGATATATCTGAAATGTGCAAACATTTTCTGAAAATGTTGCCTTTTTCTTTGCATTTGAACAGATCCTTACTGATCTCACTTCCTCCAGTCCCTAGACAGAAATACTTGTTGTGCTCGGCTATTTTGGTTTATTTGGCTCAGGAGTAGTAATCAAGTGTTTCAGTTATACTTAGTGAATAGGGTAAATAGTCCCTGTAGTTGTTCATTAAAACCTCCATGATGTATGCATCAATTACCAAACAGCATGAACAAAACAGAGGTAAATTAACTTTCTGAAACTCGCTGTCATAGCCAAAAGGAGTGTAAAGCATTAAAAGTGATTTCATGGTTAAAGTTCATCCAAAGTACTATTAGCTTTAAGTCCAATTTTCAACTGTCAAGGGGAATATTTACAATAGTAATTTCAGATCATTATCTTAACATTTCAATGCAAATAGCCACAATTTAATTCATTATTACTCACATTACATCTTTATTTTGCCACCAACTGGTGGCTGACATTTCCCAAGCTACTAGGAAGAAATGCTAATTAGAGTGGTGTGCATTTCTTACCCTTTCTTAATTTCATCATGTTTATTCTTCAGTGACATGAAGCATTTCCCTCCTTTTGGTCAACCATTGCCTTTAATCCTGTATGTCAAGTCAGTGGTCCAGTTGGAAAATTGAACTAGAGATAAGGCAAGTAAAATAATTTCCTGTTTTCTGTCTTTTTGGTAAAGTAGCTAAGAATATTTGTGCTAGTATGACAAAAATGACCCCTTTCCCTCAGCCCACCCACCCAACTTAATTTAGAAAATCTGAAGTGATCTCTAGTGGAATACTATATGCATTAATATGCAAATGAACTGCCAACAAAGTTCAGATTTGCATTTAGACTGGACAAAGGGGAGGGAAATGACTTTTTCATGCTGTTCCCTTGCATCACTGCAATTTCACAAATTACTAATCCCAGAAATGATGCCAGAAGGGACTTTCTCACAACATTTCATTCATCTCAGATGAGTTTGATTCATCTCAATGTGCCTGGCATTTTACAGTAAACCTGCAAATTTAAAGTGCAAACAGAACCTCAGTGGCTTTGCTAAGAATCAGATGTGTTTGAAATAAACACAATTAGTAAACATCAAAAAAAGATCCCACTCCTGCTAGGGGCTAGAATAGTACTAGGCAGGGGGTAAAATAATCTTAAGAAATTTTCCCTAACAATTATGCTAGTGAGAAAATAGTGAGAATAGTATTCCAGCCTGCATATGTGCCACAAATACAAGACAGACAGTGAATACCAAAATTATTGAGAAGTAAAAAGGAACCTTTAAGGCAAAACAGCAATCTAGTTTGCAGATGGGCAGAATTTAATCCTTCTCCTGATTTGCAATCTGCAGTTTACACATTTTACAAAATGAAGAATCATTTCTGCAGCTAAAATTCAGGTACTTTTAAATCCATTTGGTTTTCCTCACTTTTGAATAAAGTCCCTCCAAATTAAATAGTATTTTTCAACAGATGAATCCTATTTTTCTGATCAAATATGTAAATATAGACATAGAGCTTCAGGATAAATCCTGAAGATTTTCTGTATGTTTAATGCCTGTTTTAATCAGAAGAGCATTTTTTTACCAAGTGAGTCAGTGTTTCTATATCTGAAAGCAGTCTTAACTTTCAGTAGCATAGGTGCCCCAATAGGCAGGTACTTTTCAAAAATAGGTGTAATGTTGAAAAAGTAGCTGCCCTGGGGCATCAACAAATAGGAATTTCAAGATCAGTTTTATGTTTGCTTCTTAATCTTTCTGGGGGATTTTTTTTCCTCCTCCCAGCTACTGTAGGAAAGAAAATACTTTAAGTCAATCACATTTTTGTTTGCCAACATTTATTTGCCCTTTGGTTTAAATGTGTACAGTGCAAGGGTAATAGGGCAGTGCCTTTTACTGATGGGGATACATTTTGTTGTCTTTTTTAGATGGTTAGAAATGAAGTATTAATATTTGTTCATTGGAGAAATGCAGCAGAGCTTTTCTATGTCAAAGAGATTTTTCTCTTCCTCCTACCTCATCCCGCCATTCTCCTCTGAACTCCTGTGGCTGTCTTCTCAGTGATAAAAAGAACATTTTATTACAAGAACAATCTGTACATTCTAGAACCTTCCCCCTGCCTCCACATGAGGAAAGGCAAACAAGTGCAACTTTTTTTTTTTGTAACATAATGTGCAGCACTAGTGGTGAAACTTTTCCTGCTGTGCCTTAATAAGAGTTTTGTGCACACAAGTCCCTGTTTCAAACTCCTGCTTCTATCCAGCAGAAATTGAAATATGGATTTATTTTTCAGACTTTATTATTAAAGTCCAAGTGTTGTCTAATGCCTAACCTGTAGAATTTTCAAAGTATTTTCTAAAATACAAATGGACAAAGGAGTCTTTTTAAATACTTTGTTGAAATGAGTATAGTGCACCACCTCAGGGATGGGGAGGAGTGCGTTGGGATTTGGTGGCTATGGCACTATGTAACAAAACCCAGTCTTGACACATGCACTCATGCTGATTTAGTTCATGGAAAAAGCCATGTGTGAGAGACACTGATCATCTGAGGCACGCTTTCAGTCTTTTCCAACGACAATCCTTTATATCACTTAGCTGAGATTTCAGAGTTTAGCATGCTATTAATCACTTAAGAAGAATCTGTTGCAGCAAGAAATCTGTCAACCTCGAGGAGTAATCTTGAGAGGTGGCCTTACTAAAGGGGAGATCCTGCCCACTGCTGTGCAGGAGCGCTCATTGAGCCCTGGGTTATCCACTATTTATAGACTAAGATGATTGACTGACAGTCGTATATACATACCGACTACAGAAGCTAGCTTCTTCAAAAATGGGCTTGAGCCTGATATTAGCCAAACTGTGATGTGGGCAAATTGTTCACAATAGCCCTTTGCTACTGTATTATTACCTATCTCCCTGGAATCCACTTTGAGCCCTAAGCAGTCGACACCAGAGGCATCCATTACAACTGCAAAGATGGTTATCACTTGAGCAGTTAGGGGAATTGTTGGAGGTGAGGGGGACACTACAGCCTCTCTGTCAAGATTAAGAGATGTAGTAAACAAGTAATGATGGGGCTAAATGAACTGCCATGCTCTGATAGAAGGCTTCTGTGAAAGTATGTAAATTTGAAGACAGAGAAAGTGTGATCCCATTTCTGAAACCACTCTTTATTAATAAAAGGGGAGAAAGAAAATGAAAGTGAATGTGAGAGAATACTTTTTCAAGTCCCAGAACTTCAGGGTGGGAGCCTGAAGTTAATCCCCCCTGTCTTTTTAGATTAAAAAAATACATATTTTACTTTTGCAAGCTGTGCTTTCCTAAAGCAATGACCAATACATTATATACAGAAACTGTCCTCTCTGAAAGACCACATGAATACTATGACAAATTTGATCTAGTCACTGGGAAGAGTTACAGCTGATTTATTTTTCTCTTTTGATATGGGCATTTTACACTCTTTTGTTTTTCTCTGGTATTCTACGTATTTTAAGCTAAAACTACTGTAATACTCTTCTGTAATAGCTTTGCTTCTGGATGCTCTTACTTAAAACTTAGAGGTATTTCACTATTAGAGTACCCTTTACTTAATCCACTTTGTACATAGATTAAAAGTCATTCTTGTAACAAAATACAGTTATTGACTCACTATTAGCCAGAGACAAAAATAAGAGCTGAGACTTACTAGACCCAGTTCTCTGTGACAGACTTTACTCTGTTGTCACAGCATGGCCCATAGTGACTTTGAAGAACTTTCCAAATGTGCTGCCAGTCTGCAGCAGTAAGGAGCTATTGTGTGGTCTGTTATACTTCACTGGTTTTGACAAGTCCTTTATAAGGGGCTGTACCAAACAATAGCAGTCCTCACATACTCGGTGGACTGGGTTAAATCAAAACTCTTAGTACTCCCACCTAATAAATTAGTGAGGAATTGCAAGTGTGTGTTACATTCATGTCATAATTTATGCTCACAAATTTCCTTGTGTAGTCAAGCTCTTTAAAATTAGACTATCTCTGTATGCTTTCTAGAAAGCCTTTATCTTAAGCTTTCTGGTTTACTGCATAATCAGGCTGATTTTTAAGCTTATTTACGGCTTTCCTTTTGGCCCAAGCTTTTCTTAGGCTTTCAATTTGAAGAAAACAATCCTGATGAGCAGCAGATTAGCATTAAAGAGCTTTCCTAAAAGAATGGTTGTTAAATCATCACAATTCTGTTGTGATTAGTTCCTGCAAATAATGAATGTCTCTGGGCTAAGCGATTCTCTCTCCCAATATGAGGAGTCATTGCCATCCTCTTTTTGATTATGGCAGCCTGAATGATCTTGGTCTGTCCTTAGGTGATGTTGTGATTCTTTCTTCTAAGTCCATCTTTCTGCTTTGCTTTGCATAGTATCATAGTCCACACTGAAGTGCTTAAGTCTTCATTTTCAGTTCTGCATGGAGAAGAGTTGTGTCCAAGGTTATACCGTGTCCCTCTGCTTTGAGCTCTTGGGTAGGACTAGTACTTTCCACTGTTTTCTGGTACTGGTAGCTACTGGAACACTTCTGCACTTTTGTTGGCTTAAAGATAAGGATGTTTGACCTGTTCTGGCAGCCTTCCAGTTTGGTATTGGTGCCATCTTAAAGGAATGTTTCTGTCAAGGCTAGACTGTGGAAAAAAAAAAAAAAAATAGTGGATAAATTGCTCTTGTTTACCTACTCTGTCCATACTCTTAGTCTAACATTTAACTGTAGTGGTAAATGGAAAAAGTTGTTCTTTAACTGGATAGTTCTGAGTCTCTACATCTCAGAGTATCTGCATCTCTTATTTATTTGTTTGTGATTCTGCCTTAACTACCACAATTCTTTCTATTAATAGGGAAACAGCACAATGTCTCAGAGCACAGAGAACCAGTATCTGCCCTGTTGTAGTAATGTGGTGTTAGAGGGAGGGATTTTGGTGTGTTGTTTTTTGGTGTTTTCTTTTGTGTTTGTTTTTGGTTTTGTTGTTTGGGTTTGTGTTTGTATTTTTGTGGGTTTTGTTTGTTTGGGTTTTTTGTTTGGTTGGGGTTTTTTTGTGTGTGTGTTTGGGTTTTTATTATTTGGTTTTGGTTGTTTTTTTTGTTGTTGTTCTTTTGCTTGGGGTTACGTTGGAGGGGTAGGGTTTGTTTGCTTTTAATATTTCTGAGAATAAAAGCTCCCTGAAAAAACACTGGTTGGTTTTAGCAAGTTGGACTTTGAAACAGCTACTCCCAACAGTGTACTCACCTTGTGCATTAGTCACAGTATGTGAATATTTTTCTCTATATGTTTCTTTTCTGTGATGAAATGTGATTCAATGACCTTGCATTATGTAGGAAGTCATCTGATCTAAGAGTCACTGAGGAGACTGGTGAAGTTCTTCATAGTCTTTATGAGTTTCTTTAACAGGCACAACAGGGAGTAGAGTGTCTCTCGACATCAGTGAGACAAGAAATTTATTTATTCCTGCTTAGGACAGGAGGTGTACTTTAAAACCTTAAATTCTATGGTAACTTTCTATGAGGAGAGAGCTCCTCTGCAGGACATCAGAGTGCCTCTCTGTGATCGCAGAATTACTCAGTTTTCATTGAGGATGTCCCTGCTCTCAGCAGGGGGGTTGGACTACATGACCCCTAGAGGTCCCTTCCAACCCAGACATTTCTGTCTTTAAAACCTCATGGAAAGGAGGAACACTGAGCATGGAGAGTTAGTGACAGAAGAAGTTGTTTCATCTCTCTGTCAGAAAAAGGACCAGTTGGAAAGTACATTGTAAAGTATCCTTGCAATAGGCATTTTAATATTAATAAAGGTAACGTACAAGTGCACTTTCTATCTCAGTATTGCCAATTAGAGAATGATACTCCTACACATTCTTTCAGCATTCTGCTTTTTTGCAGTGCTTTCACCTGTGCCATCTGTGATGTTTGTATTTCTTGATGACCTTTTCAATAGTTTGTTGTTCTCATTCTTCTGTTCATGTGAGAGAGCTGGAATTCTCCATGGAAAACTACTTGAACATATGGCAAGGTACAATATTATAGCATGTAAACTGGCATTCGCTACTGCCTCTCTGTACTGTTGACTTAATTCTATTTTTCCTCTAGATTTTTGTTTGGCAAAAGGTTTTATTATTAACAATTCCAACTTGGGAAAGGAGCCCCAGTGTGTAAGAACTGGGTTCAAGTGTGAAGCAAGCTCATACCAGATGAGGAGCTGGGCCAGTCTGTGGACGGAGTCTTCAGACGTGCAAAACAATTGTGGGGAAAAAAAAATATAAAAAGATGAAGTGGAGGTGAAGAGCTTATCTTGCATTTGTTTTCCTACCAAGCGTGGGCATAAGAAACATATTTCTAGATCAAGAGCAATTGCTTGTCAGTGATTTCGCACTTGAGGTTATTTAGGCCAAAACTGAATGAAAGAAGGAAAGTCACAAGGTGGGAAGGGTGCCATTAGTTAAGAGAGTAAGAGTGTAAATGCCAGGTAGCTTCTCAGAAGAAATGAGTGTTACAGCATAAGCAGGGTAAAACTAGGCATATAGTGAAGGTAATAAAATATTCAACTTGATGAGATGTGCCACAGAGGCAGTGAAGGGGCTAAAAGGTAGACCTGGTATGGGTTAAACAATGGGGCTATTTTTGCAGCTTGTATTTCCTGATGACCTTTTCAACAGCTGCCTGCTTTTGTTTCTCTAGACATATGAGAGAGTTAGAATTCTCCCAGGGAGGCTGCTTGAATGCCTGCCATATCCATCCATTTGTGTGAATTAAAAGGATATTGTGTGGACATCATAAAAATCAGAGAAGAGGTGGAGGTTACTGAATTAAGATGGAAAACATATGATGCATTATCAATTAGTTTTGTCAGAATGAAAAAAGTACTGGATAATTTACAGATCTGTGGATGAATAAATGGCAAAACTTTGTAACACTTTACATATGTTAGAAGAAAGATGAATGAATAGTAATCTGACAGGGATAAATCCCCAAGGCAGTGGAGAAAGAAAGAAAAAGAATGGGTTTTGTTTTAATAGAAAGAAGTAATCTGAAATTTGACTAAAGATGTGAAGATGAAAGAAACATTTGTGGATTGTAAGCAGAAAAATGGAAAATGAGGTGTGGGAGTATTCACCAGAAGAGAACCAGCAGCATAAATGGTTAATAGGAGAAGGCAGTTTGCAGAAGGAAGCAAGAGGAAAGAACATGAGAAGAGATGAGCAAGAGATTTAAAAAAAAAAAAAAAAAAAAAGAAAACAGGGAAAAAAAAAAAAAAAAAAAAAAAAAAAAAAAAAAAAAAAAAAAAAAAAAAAGGAAAAAAAAAAAAAAAACACCACAAAAAAATCCCGAAAGCACAAATCGAAACCAAGAACATTAATACTCCTGCTAAAAATAGCTAGAGAGGATGTTCTTATTTGCAGCTTCTGCAAGGTCAAGAAAAATCTACAGAGGCAGTTCAGTGAGAGTTACAATCAAGAAAGTGTGTATTTGCAGGGTTATTTGTTAACACATGAAATATAATTCATACTTTCAATTTTAGACCCCAAATTGTAGTTATTGAAAGTCTATGCAAAAGGAAAACAACCTCATTATTTTTTTCATGGTCTTCCCCTGCAGTACAGTTATTTCCTATATCTTACCATTAAAAAACATTGCTAGGCTGACAGTTAGACTGAGGTTTGCTCTTTAACCCACACAAGTTGTTAGACAAATCAATGGTGATAAAAGGCTCAGTTGAATGTTGCAATTCTGAATAATTAATTTCTCATAAAATCTCTGAGTTTCTGCCTATGTTTACTGTTCAGGAAGCCATCTTTAAACTTCAAGCTTTGCAAGGAGGTCCATTTTCCTTATTACGTTAGAAACTGGCACATGTTAAATCAAGTACTTTGAATAGCACATCAAATTAAGTGGTTGACCCTCAGATCAGTGTAGCAGATAAACTAATCCTTTTATTATGCTTCAGAAAATAAGTGCTTCTATCAGCTTTGATAAAGAACAAAACCAGTAGTATCTGGAAGGATCTTCAGTACATTTGAAATGTTTCACTCCTTTTGGCTTTCACAAAGCTGCTTCTGTAATACCAAATTCCAAATATTACAATGAATGGGGAGTATGCACCCTAGGAAAGCACACACAAAACCAATTCTCTTATTCTGTGTTTGTTTGCTTTGTGGAGTTGTCTCAGAGCACCAACTACAATCTGCAAAACCAAGATTTGGTCCCTCTGGACCCAACTTGAATAAATATTTCAGTGGATAGATACATAAATTTAAAAGTGTTGCGATAAATAGAAAGAAGGAAAAATCAAATCTAAGGTGGACTGATTTGTAAACCAATAAATACTACATCTTTACACAATAAAGTTCCATAAAGGACATCAGATTACCAAAGTTATGGGAAACACTTCCTAGATATGGAAAAGAATGACTCTGTGTCCTCAACAACTTGCAGTTTAATTACTGACTTTATTTGGTGATAGCCTTTAATAACCAGCTGTGTGGCATTGGATGTTTGGTACTTTATTTCTTTATTTTCTTTTCTACCCTGTTATCTCTGTCATAACCTTCACTAAGTAATTATTCAACTTTCAAAGATTCTGTACGGAGCATCGCTAATGTCCTCTGGTTTCTTTGCCCATCTGAGCTGTCATATGGTGCCTCTTCCAAAACCACATTTGTAGAGTACAGCTTTGGAACTCTTTAATTTTCTGGGGAAGAATTTATTATTAAACACTAGACTGTCATCAAAATAATTCAATATGCATGACCTAAATCTATTTGTGGTTAAATAGTAAGGTCTGGAGGTTAATAAAAAGAACTGCAGCAAGCTGCTCACAAGATAATTCAAGAAACTTACAAGAGATTGCAGAAGTCCAGCCATTTTCCCATTAGGCTTAAGATAAAAAGTGAATTTAAAAGAAAGATGATACTTCTATATTACTATGTCCTTAGCAATACCGAGAGAGATTCCATTGTTTCAAAGGTCAGGTGAGAGGAAGAGGAACTATGTGTAGTTAGCAAAAAGCTACCTTTTTCCTAAATTTAGAAGAATGGGTTTTTTTCTTCCCTCTTCTGGTAACTTTTTTTAAACTGTCCTTAGACTTGTAAGTGAGAATTGCTAAAGTGGGAAGGAAAAGAGACCTAAATCAGGTTCTAGTTTAGCATTTAGCAAGCGCAGTCACTTCTCAAGTGCTGCTGAGTGTCACAGCAAGACAGGGAAGGGAAGTGGCACTAAATGACTCCTGAAAAGTCAGCAGGCTTATTAAGTCTTACTTAAAAAGTTGATTGGGGAGCTAATTTAGAGCTCCCCTGTCCTGCCTTTTAAGTATGATGAAAACCCTTAAAAGACTCTTTCTGGTGCTGACAGATTCAGAGTGGCATTGAGTGTAGGATGTGAAGTGGGAATAGGGAAACAGAAAGTTAGAAGAATTGGCTACCTTTCGAGTTCGTACCTGTGCATTTTTCCTAAAGAAAAAGTGAAAGATAAAGGGTATTTTACTATCTGCTGCTGACATTAATATTTTTTACTGTACAGTGGGCCGGAGTGCTACAATCAGAAGCCTTTTTTTCATCCACTTTGTCAGTGTGTAGAAGCCTAATACAGGCCTAAATGTGACACATGCACATTCTGATTTCCTAAGCAGTGTCAAGGGACTGTGGGGTATGTAACAAACCCTGAGTGTATAAGGAGTTCTGTTTGTGATAATGGCCTTCCGTTATTGTTCATATGGCAACTGTGATATCAGGTGAAGAGACAGACAAGCAATGAAAAGGTGGCATTGGAAACTGTTGTGGGTGCTCTAAATTGCTTATAAGCTGAGCCTTTAAAACTCAATGTCATTTCATAGCAAACTGCCTGCCCTTTTAATGGAAATGTCAGTCCTTTAGAAAGCTCTTGTTTAGAGGAACTATGTGCTAGACAATATTCCTAATGAAGATCTTCTTCCTTTGTCTCTGCACTTGCCCTCCCTTTTATTTTGTTGCATACAGATACCAGCCAGGACTTTTCAATTATGGGAAAAGCTTTTCATTTTAACAACTGTTTTGTAGGCATTCTTGCTAATGCATTTTGTATGCCTTTGTTTTCCAGCCTCCCATTTCTATTGTCATCTTTTAAAATGACAGGAGACAGAGCTTTTTCATTAGGAAAAGAGCTACGAGGAGAGACAGTACAGTTCACGCTATGCTTGGAAAAAAGCACAAAGGCTTGACTGTTTAATTTTAAACTTACTACAGGTGCATATTCAACAAGATATTATTGTCTTTTAGCCATTAAAAGTGTACCAGTTTGAAGTATTTTGAGAAAATGAATCCTGAATGTATGACATTCGTAACATACCCTCTGATGCTGTTGGGGGTTATTTCATTGTCCATGGAGTGTGTGCATACTTGCTTTTAACTCTTGACTGGGAAAGGATAAAAACATTATTAGTTAAAACTTCAGTGAAAGAAGTTTAAGATTGAAATGGTTTTCATCTTCCAAGTGGAGCAAGCTTAACAGTGTAAGTATAGGTAGCTATGTTACCCATCGACTTCCTAAACATATAAGGGTATTGTGCATCCTATTATGTTTCCCAGTACCTTGCCAACAGGAGTGTTGATGTGGAAATTGACTCTGCTAGTAGTTTTGTGCATAATACTCCATTTATGCTAAGCAAAGTTCTCTCTGACTTAAGATTTATTAGATAAAACGTGTCTTAGGTGGAAATTTGTAGGTATTCTGTAAAGTTTTTTCCTCTGCCCTGCTACAGGTCTTGCAGCAGGAAGTTCTGCAGTCTCTTTCAGACTACTGAAAGAAGTGTCATGACTGATGCTATAAATGCATAAAATAATCCACCATTGGACTCACAATCACAACTTTAAATCCACACCCAGCAGCCATCAGAGAACATAGAGTATTTGTATGTATGCCTTGACTTCTTGTAACATCCCAGGTTCCTACTGAAAAAAAAAAACCACAATCCATAAGAGGATATTTCCAAGTATTATTGAAATCACCATTCCCTGTTGCTAAACAACATGTTAACTGTCTAAAAGCTTATGTAAAGATTTATTTCCATCTCTCTTGCTTTCCCTGAGATGGCAAAAATGCAACATTGTCTGTCCATGAGTCAATGCATATATACATATATGTGGATATACATAGATATTTAACAAGGCCATTACTTCTTAACTTTTTTTGTTAACTAAAGATACAACAACAAACCAAGTGTGGTGTTATCTGTGATATTTTTGACCACTAAGCAATATCTTAAATTCTAAAATACAGACCATTGTGAATACAGATAGATAGCAAATGCATTATTTATTTTCTAGGGCACAAATAAAGTAAATAACAGGCTGGTCGCACATCTCAAAACACAGACCTTTCACAAATAAGCATGTTAATAACATTACCACTGTGTTACCAGAGTCTTTCATTGTACCAAATTACAAGCTGAATTCACTTTTTGCATGTCATTTTTTGTACTATGATTATTATAATTGGGAAGTTGAATTGATTTAATTGCTCTAGTTAGAGCTTACTCTAAATTGGCAATATTACTGAACCTGCCTTAAAAGAGAGACAAACTAATTTTATTATTAATGGTACTCTGAAATAGATAGAACAAGCTTTATTCTTTCTGTATTTCTAGTTAAATGCTCAGAAAACTATACTGCATATGCAAGACAATCCTCTAACATTGAAAGAGTGACTTCCAGCTGAGACCAGTTTAGCATACACTTAACACCTGCTGGCTTACACAGAGGGAGGCTCCCTTTTGGTTCCTCAAGCAGAGCTGCTGCCAGGGCACCACATGAATCCCATTTTGAGTGTCAGATGCAGTAGTGCATAGGACAAACACACAGCATGACACCTTGCCAGATGAGGACTCCACTAATTGGTCAGTCTCTCCTGGTTTCTGACCACCCATTGACAGACACAGTTAGCAACATTCCAAAAGGGGGAGTGGTTGTTCCAGGATGAAACAAATTCCAATGGCTTATCCCAGTGATCTTTCTGGTGTTGTGTTTCATATTTGTGAAAAATAATAATGGTTTGTGGGCCTGTGGCTGCAAATAGCTGTGTAAGCACTCCATGTTACTTCTAATTCTTGGAATCCAGATTCTGACAGTGATCTGAAATAAGTCAGTGCTTCCATGTTGCTTCCTTTCTGAAAACACCATTGTGTTATGAAATCAGGCACAATCTAGGGATAGTTTGTTTGTTACTAGTGCCTGACAGACCATGGCAGCATATGATAAAGTGTGTCAGGTTATACAGGATGACAGGATATTTGTTTCCAAAAAGCTCCAGAATTCTTTTTTTCTCCAAAGCTTGGATTGACTCTTAGGGTCCTTCAGCAGTACTGACTGAAGTTCTGTTACTGTGCACTATAGATGACTCACAGCAAAATATGCTTTACTGACCTCATCATCAGTTTAAACAGATATCTGTCTGTAGGGAAAAATTAAGCCAACAAACTAAACCAAAAGAGGACTTAAGTGAGAGAGCGAGGATGGGGGAATGGCAACACCAATCAAGAAAACACAGATGTGTAGGACTAAAGGAACCTATATGTGTGGGATCATAGAGGAGGGAAAGAAGAGAAAGAGAGACCCAAAGTCAGGGTAAAGAGTAATGTAAGAACTTAACTCTAGATCCTAAAATACCATAACAGATTGATTAGGGAAGAATAGTTCTCTCCTGTGAACTTTTTCATCTGCATGATGTCTGGGGTTCTTAGGCTAGGCCTTAGTCTATACCTATGTTTACCATAAGTGAGTAAGCTTTGGAGAGAGCCAGAGCCTAGCAATGCAGTTGTAGAGGCAGCTGTGGGAATTATCTGATGAAGTCACACCATCTAAAGCTAAACATAAGTGACATAAATAAAGGCATTGTAAATGCCAGTGTGAAACCAAAACCATTCCTAAATAAAAAGATGTGTTGTACTTCCTGGTCTATACAGTGGTGGCCAGGACACATTACTTTGAAGGTAGAGAACTGGTAAATCCAAGCAGATTCCTGCCTCTGCTCACCTTGAGAATGTAAAATATATAAGCAATTGCCTATATGTAGGAACAAAGAGTCCTGCAAAACAGTAGCTTTTTCTTGTTCATTTAAACTTGTTGTCAGACAGCAGTAATAAAGGACAGTAAAGCAGCTGTCTTTTTGGAGGAATGCCTTTCACAATCCATAAAAGGTGTTGTAGCTAATGTTGTATTAAACCTTTTTCAATCTTTGTTTAAACCTTTCTCAGCCTTTGTTGAAGATCCCATGAGCATTAGCTAAATACTACCTTGATTACCACAGGGTAGGGTATAGCTCTTTAATATATCCATTTATAAAGAAGAATGAAACAGTAAAAGTGAGAGATGCTTAAAATCCAGCATAATCACCAAAAGTATTTTATCACTGAACATCTGTTGCACGAGTAATGTGACTGTCTGCAAACACTCAGCATGAGGGTACAATTGCTTCTTTCGAGGTGGATTACAATCACAGGGGTAGCTGACTCTCAGCCTGGTGTTGGGCTCATTCAGATGTCCCCTGGCAGTTAGCCAAAGGAAATTTTCTTGTTGAAATGACAGGAATTCTTTGACATAACATGTTTTGTTAGAGCATATGTTGAAATGTCTGTATTATCTCAAGGATGAACTCCCTTTCTGGCAACTATAGATGTATGTTCATGGTAATTGGAAGCAGTATCTTGTCAACAGCTATCTACCATAAGTGATCCTAATCCACTTCTCAATAATTTTCAAAGCCTCTTAATTTTCCCTGAAACAATTGTTTCATTTAGAAGCATTCTTTCTAATGGACAAAATTGCCCTTAGTTAAATCCATTGTAGGAGCTGAACAAAAATACAAGTATAAACCTTCACAGCTGGAGTACAGATAGCTACTCTGGATGTAGCTTACACTTCTCAATTTTCACATGTTGCTTGGAGAGTGATGAAGGCAAGTCACATGTGTTTTATCTTCATGAGTCCACATTTGGAGTGTGCACTCCCTCTTTACCTATGCTTAATGGGAATCCAGATACATGCAAATAGCTGTGGCAGAATATTAACATGGCATATTTTGAGCTGGAATATAAAAGTTACATGGCCTTCCTGGTTGAAGTTCATTAAAACAGGCAATATGTGGTGTACAGGTGGCAGAAAAAAATGCAGCCTTATGTGTTTTGACTGGGCTCAGACTGATGATAGAAATGGAGGGCTTGGCATCTGAAGGTGCTCCCTGTTATCAACTGGGTCTGGAGACCATGGCTCTTTATGCTGGCCTGGTGCCCTGCCAAACTCTGTCTGGTACCAGTAAAAGTACCTTTCCATGCTTCTTCCTCCATTGCCTTTCTGGCTGCATTGCTGGGGGATGATAAAAGCAAACCTGTCACACAACATGCAGAATTTTACCAGTCTGGAGATGAAATAAGCAGCTGTACTGAACATCACTTCTGCAACTTTCAGCATTCTACATTTGAAATACTTTCCAAATATCCTAACATGTGCCAGCTTCCACTGAAGTGATGGCCCCTTCTTTGCTTTTTTTTTTAATCTGGAGTGCTAGAGAATAAAAAGCTTTATTTTTTTAACACTGCTGCCCTTCTTCCTGCAGTCTTGACATCATATAGTATTTCCCCTGGTGCAAAACTAGAATATCAGCCTTTTTCTCACCCTGTTTGAGATGTAGAGGAGCCAGACAAGTCCGTATTTTAACTTCACACACTAACTGGGATTAACAGCAGAAAATTGTTTATGAAATATATAAAGCAACAATTCGGTGTCCTCTTCCTGTGGGGTTATGGGCTGATTTTACTAGTGTTTCTCTAGATTATTTATAATAATAGCTGACCATTGAATCTGATCCCAGCTTCCTCCTCCTAAATGAAGTTCTGCACTTCCATATGGGAAAAGAGTAAAGGCCATGGATAAATTTACTGAAGTATTTATGAGGGATGCTAAGTCCTAAGGAATTTGAAAAAAAACCAGATAATTAGAATATTTTTATAGCCAACTGTTGCTCTAAACAATCACATTTTTCAGGGTTATTTGTTTTTAGGTTTTATTCTGGTTTTGTTCTTAGTTAGGAGCTGGTATCAGTGGAATACTTGAATGCAAAAATATTTCCTTGGCAGAATTCCAAACATACATCTCTAGAAAGTTGTATTTTTCTCTCTCTCTCATTTTGTCTTCTTTGCCTTCCCAGTTATTGATGCACATAATAAAAGACTACGAAAAAAAGATAAATCCACCCAAAAGGTCAAAATCAATGATCCTTTTACAGATGGCACCTTTGGGAATCCTGGGTACTTTACCATCAGCTTGTGTTTGAGACTGTTACTTGAATACTTGTTTTTTTATGACAAAAATCAATGACTTCTTTAAGGAAGACACCCTTGGGGCTAGAGGGATTCAGACTTTGAAATGTTTACTAGTCTGTGCCTGTCTCTGAAAGACTAATAAACATATTTATAAGTATATGAACTTCTATTTAATTTTTATGGATTGGATACAGTGTATAGTTTTGAGAAGAATATTTAAACTAATGTGCCCCAGTGAGACACTTTGCAAATTTGCATAGAAGTTCTGATCCAAAACTTACTGAAATCCATGAATATATTTAGATTAGGTTTAAATTTCTTCCCGTGAAAAAAAACACTGAAATTACTGGAGTTATTTTGTTAACAAATTGGATCCAACAGCCAAATACTAAAACAATTCTGAAAATAGAAAGATAGGAAGCCCACTTGTATAAAGATTTACTTATCTCAGCAAAGATTATTTCATTTTATATACAAATGTTTTTATTGTTACTGCAGAAAGCATTTAGTTTTTATTGAGCTGCAGAAAGCATTTAGTTTTTTTAAAAAACACACATTTTTAAGGTTATTTCTTTGCTGCTGATTTAGCATTATATTTATGGCACCATAATTTACTCTGACACCAGGGCAGATATTCCTTGATTTTCCTAATGAGTAGAGTTATAACAGTCTCTTGTGATTTAATAGGATACAGTCTGGATATCTTGTGATGTGGTGCTGAGGCTTTGGTGCTGGAATTTGGACAATCATTTTTCTCACCAGCTGTGCAGACAAAGACTTTGCTGGGATTTTTTTTTCTCCTGTCTTTCACTGCGGAACACAAACAAACAAATCAACCAAACAACCCACCCAAACAATTTAGAGCTGTTTTAGTCTTTGTATTTTGCAAGTTGGTTTCCAGAAATTACTTTTGAAAAAGACTGGCAGTGTATAGTAGCCTTGCAGTAATTAGAAATTCATTAGGTATAAATTTGCCCTTGATTCTAGATATGATCAGTACATACAATGATATAAAATGTCAGGCGTAACCAAACAAGTGCTTTGAAAGGATAATAGTAGATAATATCATTTGTGAATTAAAACATGGGAGTGTGCACAACTTTAAAACTTTTGCTATACTAGACGTTCTTTCCTGTCACAGATCTTGATTTAAGTTTATTGATTTCAGCCTCATAAATCAGTATTATTCTGGATGTAGAATGTCATCCCATTCTTAAGACAGTAACAATGCCAAGTCCTGGCAGCAAAGATGGTCAACAGTGTGCTGAGCTTAATTAACAGGACTGGGTAGAGCAATTATTTTCCTCTGCTCAGCACTTGTGAAACTGCATCTGGAATAATGTGTATAGTTTTGAGTCTCCTATCAAGACAGATGTCACTAAACTCTGAGTTCAGCAGAGAGCCACCAAAATGCTAAGTGGCTGGAGCACTTGCCCTGTGAGTGAAGGCTGAAGGTACTGGGCCTGGAGAAGAAAAGGTTTCTAGGGGAGCATTAGCACTTAAGTAGCCTCCTAATACCCATACGGAGATTTTTTCAGAAGATGAAACTATGCTGTTTATAGCAGTTGAAAGGGCAGGAGACAATGGACATATGTGGAAACAAGAATTCAGAATTGATGTAAACTGATGTCTTTTCACCAGGATGACAGTTAAACATCAGAACAGGCTGCTCAGTCTCCATCCCTGGGAGTTTTCAGGACCTGAAAAAATAAAACCCAGAGCAAACAGAGCAGATCTCAGCTGACCCTGCTTTAAGCAAGAGGTTAGACAGGCCTCCTTAGGTCCCTTCTAACCTCAATTTTCCTGTAATTCCTAAGGTTCTTCACATTACAATAGAAATCTGTGTTGCTGTAACTGCCTCTGTTGACAGAATCACAATACAAGTTTGCTTTAATTATTTGCTGCCATTTTCCATGACAAGATTTTGGTTTGGGCTGCTATAGTTTTTAGCTTTGTCAAACTCCACATATTTGTGTTTATTAATTACCTGTATGGCTTCAGTCATCTGAAAACAAGGCTAGGGCAAATATATTTTTGTACTTCTAGGAAAATTTCACATATCTTTTGGGTGATGTGGGGCGGGGGGCACTAACTGAGAACTCTGCTGATGTCAAGTTACTGTTTGATGCAAGGAAGACAGTAAGGACCTGTCTTCAAACTCTTGCTTGGCTTAAAGGCCTTTAGTACAGAGTTTTCTTTTCATATTTATAGTAAGATGTGAAAATAAAATTCTCTTGAAAGACTTTGCTAAAAGTCTTAGTTTTAAGGATTTTGCAACTGAGGCAGTATTCTGCTGGGATTTTTTTTTATTTACTATACCAAAGAAAAAGATATACTACTTGAACAGCTGAGAACTCTTAAGCTATTTCACTTTAAAAGGAACAATTGGTTGAACTTATTTAATGTTGTCAAGAGAGTCATGAATCCCAATAAGGCCATGAATACATTTATTATTAATTTTCTGCTCATTCATTTTTAATTTTCTGTCAGACAAAATCAAAGGCTGAATTGGTGACTTCAGTGTTTCTACCTTGCTCTGTTGGCTTCAGAAGTTCTTTATTAAGGCAATTATTTATTCTGGACATCACTGGGAAATCAAAGGTGAAGAAATCAGGGATATCTAAACCCTGTTGTGCAGTAATTCAAACAGCACTCACATTGGTGGATAGAGTTCATACCTCTGGTTCTTTAACATTGCCTGATTTGGTATTTCTTTCATTTTAAAGTTAGATGGAATGTGCAGAATGGAGAGTGAAGGGAAACCACAAAAGGACTTAATTTATAGATGCAAGAATTCCTGGAATCAGCAGGGGTTCTGGTTTCTCAATTGAGAGTATGCTGGTTCCTTGTACTGAGAGGAGGCAAATAGAGGATCTTTCAGAAGGATTTAATGTGTGTTCACAAGGATTTCGTTAGGAAGTTGTGGTATAGGAGTGGCTGTATGTGCCTCATGTCCTTAAAACAAGGAGGTGATCTGACTTCATTGGCAACTCTCTTATCTAAGGCATGGTACTTCTCTTAAGTCAGTGAAAAAGCTTGCATCCATTTTACTGCATCAGCTTTTCAAACAGAATATGGAATGTTTATCTAACTCTGCTACATACTTCATATTTCTGGGTTGGTTTTGTTTTTTGGTTTTTTTTTTAAATGAACAGAAGGTAGGGAAAACAAGTCACTGGTAAAAAGATGCATGTTGTGTGGTTGAGGAGGAGGGAGTTAACTGTACAAAGACAGCCACAGGGCAGGAAGGATTAATTTGTTTTCTTTTAACAGACTTCAGTTTAACCTGTAGAGACTTCCAGGTCCAGTACATGTGTGAAACACTTCTTCAGCTCAATGTGTTTTGCTTTTTGTAAATCACAAAATCCCAGAATGGTAGACATTGGAAGGAACCTCTGGAGATGATCAAGTCTGACCCCCCTGCCAGCACAGACCCCCCTGCCAGCACAGGAATGCCAGGGCAGGCCACTCAGGAACAGACCCAGGTGGGTCTTGACAGTCTCTAGAGAAGGAGACTCCACAATCTCTCTGAGTAGCCTGTTCCAGGGCTCTGTCACTCTCAGAGTGAAGAAGTTTCTCCTCATGTTGAGGTGGAACTTCTTGTGTTTCAGCTTGCTGCCATTACCTCTCATTCTATCATGGAGGACCACTGAAAAGAGATGGGCCTCTTCTTGACACCCACCCTCTGGATATTTGTAAAGATTAATAAGATCCCCCATAATAATTCATTGATAGGATTGATACCATTGATATATATCAATTACTGCGGATAGGGTTCCACCACAAGCAGGAGGTAGCATTTATTCCTTTTTCAGGAAGTATATAAATAAACTGTTATTCATATTGCTTTGTTAGCAAGATGTTACTGCAGTCTCTTGCTATTTTGTTCTTGCTTATTCTTTGAAATTCTGGCCTTCTGTGAAGATAACAAAGAAGAACTGAATGGAGACAACATGTGAAACCTGACATTTAAGGGTTCACAACTCCAATGTATTGAGCACATAGTCTAAAGAAAACGGTTACGGAATTTTCTTGTTCGTTTCCTGATTTTATTCCTTCAGACCTCCTTGGCAATAAGCTTCCTGACTGCAACATGATGTAGTTTAAATATGATTTAATACTCCACAGAGTGGGGTAACAGTTTGCTCTAGTGCTCTGTGTTGAGCAAAGCAGCAAGAGGCTATTTGAAAACAGTTAGCCACGTGCTCTTGAGAAAAAGAAGTCTCTGTTCCTCTCTGTCTAATCATTCTGCTCATCAGAATGCTATCTTAAGAAAAAGAAATATTGTACAAGTTGCCATAAAGTTTTATGAGCCAATTATTACAGATATAATTGTCCAAGGTTATAGAGGTCTATAGATGTCTTATTTTCCATAGGCCAGTGCCCTTTTATGTGCTTCTTTTATAGTTAATGCAATGCCTCATTTCATAATTTAAAAATAATTTATTGGAGTTAAATTGCTTTTTTTAGAAGGCATAATCTTATCACTCACATTTTTTGTAAGAAACTCATTTTAATTTGTTTGCTGTGCTATTCTCACATGAATTTAGGAATTTAATGCAGTGAAAATTGAAGGCTGACATCAATGAAATTATTAATTTGGTAACTGAAAGATTTATTTGGTTTATTTTGAATACCCAGTTATCTTTGGACTCAAAGAATGAATCCTTGCCAAATAACAGGATGAATTGAAAAGGACATCTTCATTATTGCTATTGATGTTAATGTGAAAATCACTTACTGTTAATAATCCTGAAGGATAGATAAAGGCTTACTTTTACCCTAAAGAAACTAGGTTCCATACCCTAAAAATGTTATCTTTGTGAATTAATATTACCTGCAGATAGCAGACTTGGCAATGCTGAATTTTTAACAGTATACTTTTATCTCTACCAAGTTTCATTACAATAATTTAGTAGAAGGAAAATACCTTTCAGTCATGCAAGCAAGTTGGTCTGATTTTTATTATTTTTTTTTTTAATAAAGGTGCCAGTATAACTATTAAAGCAACTATCTGCAAACCTAAATAGGAGCATACAGAAGAAATACTTATTTTCGATTATATTCCTTAAGCCTTTACTTTTAGAGTTTTGAAGAACCCTTCCATAAAAATCACCATTTCAGAGTTAGATTTTTTTTTTAATAATTATTTTAATAGTACTCTTTGCTAATATGAACATTTAAATATTCAACATCTTGTTTAGTGAAGAGAAGCAAACACTAATATGACAGCATACCCCAGTGAAGTGGCCATAGTATCTTTTTTGTTGTTTGAAACTGTCCTAGCTGACAAAGCTATAATCTAGAAAGCTGTATTTCTCAGTAGTTCTACAGTTGGTAAATGGAAATGAAGGAGAAGAAGCTGCAAATGAAGCATTAATTACCTTAAAGTTCGTGTCAGATGTTAGAGAATCTTAGTGACTTTAAAGTGAAGAAGGAATGCATTCTCACACATTGTAAAAAAGTATGAAACTAGTTACACAATAACTAGAGATAGTGGAATACTAATACCAAAAGCTAGCCTAGATTTAAGTGATCATTGCCAATTCCTAGACAAGTTACACTGTTATAGCATCTGGAAGATAAAAGTTGGGTATTAAATGATTCTGATTCTCACTGCATATGCTCTTCTAGTCAGGTAATATCAATCATATATGTCAGTTATGTGATTTTCTGTATTCAGATTTGGTTTTGAAATGAGGAGATGGGAGATTTAATAATTTAAAGAGACTTGAAAATAATAACTCTTGCAGAAGGATATAAATACTTAGACACAATGAATCAAGGTCTCTACATTGGCTTGCTTCAGATTTGGGAATGTTCAATTGCAGCAAACAAAAAGCAACACAGTGCACGGGATACCCACAGAGGCTTTGGTCTCAATGGCTGTTGATGTCTTAGTCACTAAACAAAATGGTTATCCTGTGATTCTGTGTATTGCTCCAGTGCTATTATTTCCCAAAACTTCTTTACATTCACTGGATGCTTTGTTGTCTTCATACTGTAGTGTAGATTGTCCTGAGAAAGTTATACCTATGCTCAGAAATTGCTTTGGCAATTTATGCTAGTTTGGTCCACATCCCATTGATATCAATATGCATTTTCCCATCAGTAACACTAGACTTTGATTCAAGACTTATAGACAGATAAATAAATATAAAGATGTGATTATATACAGTGAGATAATGTCTGCATTAAAATGAATCTCACTTTGTCCACAACAAAGATGGCTGAAGTGTTAGTAACCTGAGAGAGAATGAGTGATATATATGTGTTTAATTAAACTTTCAGCATTTTGCTGTTGGGTCCCAGCTCGAAGGGTAACTTTGTGAAAGCTGCATGTCTTGTTGCAGATCCCAGCTATTAAAGAATTTAAAGGAATGTCCTGGTTTGGGTGAGAACAAAGCTGGTTCTGTTCAGTGATTTTCAGCTCAGTTCTTCTAACTCACTGCACTTTCTGAAGTTAGCTGCCTGTTTTCCCAGGCAGTGCCTGGTTCTAGCAGTGGTAACACCCCATGGTTAGAGTTACTACCAAGGATTGGTGTGCAGACCACAGCCACTGCTGGATCTTGTGTACCACATTGGGGGTGCAGGAAAGTGAAAGGCTGCACCTGCAGGGAGGAGTAGACAGGGCAGGTGACTCCAAACTGGCCAGTGAGGTGGTATAGCCCATATGCATCATATTCAGTATAAAGCAGAGGGATCTGGAGAGTCTAGCTCACTCTGGGGGCTCATCTGGTACCAGAATCGAGCTCCTGAACACAACTCCCATCTGCTGCAGGGCCCAGTCTGGGACTCCCCTAGTGCCTGCTCCACAGCATCAGTGGTGATGGTGGTGTAATTACCATCAAGGGGTTTGCATTTGATACTGGTTTTGTATATATTTGTATATATTCTGTTTATATTATTATTTTAATTTTCATTAAAGCTGCTCTAGTTTCCTTTTCTAATCACTGAGTCTCCTTCCCGCTTTCCCTTTCTCTTCCCCTGTGGGGAGGGAGGGAGATTAACAGAGAGCATCTGTTACAGGTCTAAGGGGCTGCCCTGACCCTAAACCTGTGACAAGGTTATAGCTTAATATGTATAGACCTCTACCTTTCTGTGTTATATTTAATTTGTATAACTGGATACAGGTGATATTTGCTGGTCAGGAGACAGTCAAGCAGAACTAGCATGAAGACTAAACCACTTCTATTCTTATCAGAAAATACTTCTCAGATCAAAGAGTAAGGAGAAGAATAGGTGCTGTCTACAGTATATCTGACCTTTGTATCAAAGCCTTCAGCTTCTTGAAGTTCCAGAAGAAGAAAAAAAAAAATGTTTTTAATCTACAGTTTAGTCATATGACAGTTGTGAAAAGAGTTCCTGTAAGTTCCTGTAAATATTCTCCTCCCTAAGTACCATGTGAATTTTTGATGGATTCTCTACCTGTTATAAGATTGTTAAAGCTGTTCAGGGGTGAGCAGACGGGGTACAATTCCCCTTCCTTTTTCTTTACTTTTACCCTTAGTAAATCATTTTACAAAACCTTTTAAAATACAATTGAAAAGCTGCCTCCACTCTGTCATCAACAAAACATCACTTGTAATTATTGTTATCAGTTTATACCATGTACAATAAAGAAAAAATGCCTAGAACTATCTCAAACCAAAAATCAATCTCAATTATTTATCAACAACAGGAAGTGATTTCTCCTTCTCAAAGAGCACTGATATAGGCATAATTAGCTCATTTAACCTCAAAGAAATGACTAGCCAACTTGAGAGGACAAGAAAAAGAAGTTAAAATGCAACAACATTACATTATCCCCTTTTTTTCTAAGAAAACTATTATCATGTGGAAAGTAGAGCTATATGACACCAATTTGCCACATTTTTTTAACATAATGAAATACTAAGGTGCCAAGAAAACAGGAAAAGCTCCTCACTTCCATCAGCTGTCTTAAGAGCAACAGGTTCATTCAGACACGTTTCAATTTCAAAGACTTTGTCTTTAGGGGCTCATATACTTTTGTAAGTCTGGCCCCTAGTTAACTGTCCTACTTGCATTATAATAAAGGTGTCACACTACAAGAGACAAACACACAAAACCAACAAGAATCTAAGTGATGTAAAATTAATTTTCTAGTCCTATATATGACTAATTTTTAGCAAGGAGAAAAAAAGAAGAAAGATATTTAAATTTGAATTAATTCACATTAGTTCAGTAACTCTGAGGCGAATAGCAAACCACTTGTTGATTGAGAAATTGTCTCAGCATGACTCCAGCAGGCCGCTGCAGTGTGACTTCATAGAGGAATCTCAGGGAGTTCTTTATTCCCCCACCTTTCCTCTTTGGAGTACTTGGATTGCTGTGGTACTGCTGTTCATGTAAGATGTCAAAGACCCTTTGTGAGGTTTGGAAACTTATTGAAGCTGCAATGGAGGGAGCATTTTAATTTACAGTGAAAGTAGCTTGACCCTAAAAACTCTTAAAGTTTCATCAATACTACTATTAATTAATTACACTTGACTTAAAATTGTACAGTAACTAAACTCATCAGTTGGAAGAACTTTTGAATCCTTCTAGTCTTTCTAGTAATTTTAAGTTCTTAAAGAATCGCTTTATAAACACAAAACAGGAAAATATGAATAAAGGGCAAAACTTGTTTGGATGTTACCAATAAAAATGTTGTACCTAGTACCAAGGCAATATTTTTTCTTAAATATCTGCAGAGTAGACCAATGGCTGGTTATTTTTCCTGTAATGAATGTTCTAAAAAATCTATTCTTGATTCTTGACAAGTTAAAACAGATGTTCATTGTTTCAAACATCAGGTTTGGAAGGGTTTCAGAATGTTGTTAGAGTCTTAAGCCTGCTTCTCGCAGAGCTGGGAGTTCACAAGCTGTAGACATACGGTTTACCTGAAGAACCATAAAAATTGAGTGAGGCTTCTGTGTGAAGTTTCAGACAAGCAAGATGCTTTGTAGACATGATAAAAAGAAGTTAATAATGAAAGTGCTGACAAAACCTTAGCTGCAGTATCATGAACGTTGCTGTTGTAAAAAGGGTTAAGGTGTGTGGATAGTAGTATCTGCAAATAAACAAATTGTCTATGAATGTATAAATACATCTTTCTCGAGGACTTTAAACTGTGTGCATATTTCTGGCTTAAATTTCACTCAAGCAGCTAAAGGACAGTTAGCAGAAGATTGTCTATGTTTAAAGCTACAAAATGTTTCAAACAGCAACGGCCTGAGGCTTTTTGTGTAGTATGTACTGCTTTTTCTGTTCGGTGAATATAATGTCTATATGGTACAAACAATGCCAGAAATCAAAGGGAACAAGTACTAAATAGAGAGGAACAACAGTGTTGAACAAAGCTGCTATCCTATGGACTTGATACAAGCTCACTGATACTTATGGGAGTTAGTTCATTACTGAAAAGTATTTTAAGACAGGTCAGATGTTGTATTTGTCTCATCTTCAATATAGGACAATGGAAAGTGGAAAAATGTATGAGGATGAAATTTCTATTTTTTCAAATCTAACATTAGCATTTGGTGTCACCCTTGCAAAGCATAATTGGTGTTGAGTGCACCTGTTTGCCCATGCAATACCCTACATTCAGAAATGCAAATTAACTGAGCATTACATTCACACAAGCAGAGGAAGTGTGAAGTGAAGCTTGTAAGTGTGAAATAGATGTAAGCATTTGCAGGGCTTTGTGTGTGCAATTAAAGGAGAGTGGTAATTCATGCCACAATACAGCAACGTTTATTACATTCTATGTGCTATACAGTCACTTTCACACAGGATGCCATTTGCCTTTCAGGGACTAGATATTCCATGTATTTGAGAATTTAACACCATATGAATACTCAGTGAGTTTTACAGAAGCACTAGCTTAATGTACCTTGTCAGCTTTGACCCTAGGTCAGTTCATATATAAATGAACTTCTGAAGCTAAATTTACCTTAAGTCATTTATTTTTTAATAAGTTCTGACTGTCAGCTGTAACATTGTCATTAGCTAGCTGACAAAAGCATGGGCAAATGTTGCTTCTATTTGAAAAGGTCATGTATTTTGCAAGTGGCCACATGCTTGTGGCCTTCTTGTTGCTGATGATTGTTCTTTAGGGTGAGCTTGTGAAATGGTAGTGTTAGCATCATGTTTATTTTTATATTCTCTATGATAAAGGGAGGACTGGTAAAGATTGAAGGCCAGAACAGACCATGAAGTGCCTCAATAAACTAGGAAAACCATCTCTGATGGAACAATGGGTTTCTCAAGGTAATGTCCTACTCTTCAGGAAAAGTGTAATGAGTTTGGGAAATGAGTTAACAGTACTATTTCAGCGACTGTAAATTATAGATTGAAACATAGGGCTGATGTTTAAGAGACTGTCAACCATAAGGTAGCAGAACATCCTCACAGTGTAACTTAGATGTTTTATGTGATTGGTCAAAGTGAACACAGGGGTCAGTACACTGGTTTTGTACTGTTACAAAACTGTTAGTGATTATTTAGCTAGTTTAAAGAGATACTATTATTGTATGGGCATGCATTGATTGGTATTGGAAATGAAGGTCTTTTAGCAATGGGTATAAAGATATATGGACGAGATCTGATGGTAAGGTAGTGAACTGTACCCCATACTGTTACTGTATAAATTAAAGTAGCTTCAGAACAGATGAATTAGTACAAGTCTGTGTGATGACAATAGCTGAGGACATTAATTGAGATTTGTAGAACCTGCAAATACTTGTAAGTGGCAGTTTTGGAAGACTGAGTCAAAAGAAATGTCCGTTTAGTCACATTTAGTATAAATACAGCACAGAAAGTGGTCTTGCTAGTTCCTGAAATACATGTCTGCAGTCAGTGAAATAGCTGGGTAGGAAAGAACGTTCCTAAGATGTTGCATATTGCTAAACACAGCCTTATCATGAATTAAGGCTAATGCTAAGTATTTCGTAGCTTTGATTCAAACATAAAGCACCACTTAGTCCCTTGATACCCTTTTTCCCAGTTGCTCAAAGGAATCACTTTAATATTACCACTGCTACTGTAACTGATACTTTCTGGGAGATTGTGTTTCTGGGGGTGGTATTTCAGAGACCATAAATCATCATTTCAATCAGTGGAACTTACATGCCCTCCATATGAAGTGATCTTCAGGAGTGAACCCTGAGAGGCAGTATGTGAATGCCAACACTAATAACAGTTATTGCTACTCTTTGTCTTCCCTGCTATTTCAGTTTTGTATTGTTTGAAGAGAGGGAGAACCAGTGCATGAAGTTACCCTTGTGCACTGCAGGATCCTTGCACTTTCTGTGTTTTTGAATAGTGATGTTCATTAGAGATAAGATACTGAAATTGGATGGACCAAGCATGGCAATTCCCCTGACCCCAAAGTTCAGGATACTGCAAATATCATTTGGGGTTTTTCATATCCATTTTGCACATGGCTGAACAGATTGAGTAGCTAATGCTAGGGAAATCTTCCATAGTGTTTCTGGTCTAACATATGTATAGAAAAACCTTCCTTTAAACTCAATATGCCCAGATAAAATGCACGTTGGCTGTATCCTTGAAGAGAGAAGCCTTGTGTTCCCACAAAACCTGAACAATGGATTTGATAATAAACCTAAATCACTATTTCTTATTGCTATAATTTCAAGTATCAAACTATTTAAGAGAATAACAATATTTTGTTCCTTTCTTTTGTTATGTTTCTCTTCTTGTTTCAGAAGGTAATTTTTAGTTCAGGGAAGGCCAAAGACAAAACAAATAGATGTACTGAAACATATGAATACCAGGAATGTGATTTCCTTGGCAATGATAATCCTGTCACAGCTGTCAAAATTTACTCCTTTATCCATATGACATTTTAACAGGATGGGAACACCATGTTAAAGTAAACAGCTATAAAGGACTCAGTCCATAATTACTAACAACATCAGCCTCTCCCAGACAAGATATTGTTTACAAATTTCAGATAAATTGTTTTACCAGTATTGCATTTGATTTTGATGCTCCAAAGCTTAGCCATAACTCTTCTTTTTTAAAGTTAAAACAGGCAGTTAAAAATGTTAATTTAATTTCCACAGGGAACCAGAGGAAAAGATAAATGTACAATTATTATGCCAAAAATAAACAGCACAGGAAATGTAATTCCTTACGCTTCATGAGTAGTTTTGAGTTTTGTCAGTTTGTTGTTGATAAATCAGAAACAAATGACAATATTTGGTCCAGTTTGTCTTGGCCCAAAGAAGAGTAAATTCTGGAACTTTCACATGTATAGGTGAGATGACTGGTGCTTGTGAGAGCTTCACCCCTTTGTGAAGTAGGTTGGCAGCTCTGCAGTAATGTTGCTGCATTGTAATATTGTTGCAATACTGGCACTATATGTTAAACATTTAAAAAGTCTTCTAATGCATAGTGTAAATAAGAGTTATATAGGTAAGGACAGAGTCACCTTCTCAGTATCTGTATCACTTTGTAAAATAGATATTTTTCCTTCCTCAAGTTTCTAGATATGCTAATTTAATAACTTATATTACATAGGGCTTCCTTGGTAATTCCATTCCCTACCAAATCTGTAAACTTAATGCTTGTGTTCTGTGTTCTGTACAATGTTGTTGATAACATCCAGGTATATATGCCCTCTATGATGAAGTTTATACTTGAATAGAATTTTAAATATATAGTAACTGAGCAGCATTCTGACAGGTACAGAGGTAACCAATTACTGTCTCTTCACCATCCCTTCCCACTTTCCTTTTTGGCTACCCTTTGAATGATATATTATTTGTTGTGCTTCCCAGCAAGGTGTGTGTTCAGTATTTTATGCAGAGCCTTTTTAATGCATGGATTAAATACAATACAAAGTTATAATATTGCCATCAGAAGAGCTTCTTCAGGCTATGAATGACTGTGCTGTCTTGGAGGTAATCCAAAAGTCCTGCTCATGTATTTGTCACTTCTAGCATGTTTTATCAGAAAACTTTCACTGGGGTCATTGTCAAGCTACCAGAAGGACTTTATATTTAGATATCTTTGTAATTTCATCACGTTAAACTCTTCACCTTAAAAAGACATATCTCTGTACAGCTTTCAAAACAAAACAAATGGTGAGTCTGTAGGTCAAACTGTAGGTAAAGAAAAGAAATACATATTTTTAACATCAAGATAGAGGAGATATTTAAACTAAATAGACCAGATTTTCATGCTTTAAATTGTTTCATTAACTATGTAACTGGTTTATTCCTCTAACTGTCATTATGATTCAGTTAAACTAAGCAGTGTCTTGGGTGAGCTGTTTTTGGAAGTTTTAGTGTCAGTTTAGTGTGGTAAAAGTAGGTTTTAAAACTTACAGCAATAATAATTCAGAAAGTCCTTCTGGCAGAGACAGAATGTAGCTACAACTATCCCAGTCCTTTCTGGTAGTGCCTAATACTGTAAACATACAAGGCTTAAGAGACTTGCAACTCTTTTTGTCCCATATGGTCCATAAAGCCATGGTATAAGTGAGGCATGACAGTGCTGTAATGATTGAAATAATTACTATTCAGGTGTTCAATACATCATAATAATCCTGCAAGGCATGATAAAAATGTGGGTTTTCCTGTCTTTTAATACCTGATCTATGTTGTATTCTAATTATTTCCAGAGTGTTCTGTCTGTTGTATTTCTCCTCACAGATGCAGAAAAGATGCTATGCAAAAATTAATCTATCATCAATAAATGCCAGAGCACGGTTTATTAAAAAAATAAAAAATAATAATAAAAAAAAATCCTACTCTGTCTGGGTCTTTTAACATGGTTCTAATATTACTTGCCCAGTGCTAATGCAGTGCAATGCTATTTATATCAGAACATTCAATCTTTCTTTAAATGTGTCAGCTTGATGCTCTATTTTTCAACATTGATTTGAAAATAATGCTAGCTCATGATGTTAATATTCATTTGTACTTTACATATCATGAATATAAAGAAGACACGATGTAATATTTGAAGAGATTTTTTGAAGTTGAAACATGACCAAATAACAAGGCAAACTATTCTTCAAGTATTGAAACTCAACTTGCTTTAAAATTGATACAAAGCTGTTTTATACAATGTTTCAGTTGATAAAAGTGAGCATTATGGTGTTAGAATACCTTCTGAACTTCAGCTCATCTTGTTCTATAATAAAAAACAAGACAACTTATGAAGTCGTATATTGACAAAAAAGTATTTAATTAACTCACCCGTGACTTTAAGAGAAGAGAGAAATTACATCAGAAATGGGAGAGAACCAGTGACAGTATGGTGTTCTAGTGTAATCTTATTGCACACCTAAATGCAGAGAATAGGGAAACCAAACCATAATTGCTTAAGTATATGGCATGTAATAAAATGCCTCTGACTTTTTCTCCTTCTCTGGTGAGAAATTCCATTTGTAACAGATTCGGAAGTCTTTCATTTAACATGTCATTGTATATTTAGTTACCCTGACTGGCATTCTTGAAGTCTGTGCACCAGCAAAATGACTTTGAACTCCAACAGGATTTCATCCAGGCTTAATAATGTGTGAACCAGGCCCTTGAATTGGGGGCATATATAATCACAAAATAACACAAGATGGAGACTCTTAGTCTGTATATGGAAATCTTGTTCACAGTGATTTCTATCAGTGGGACTAATTGCAAAGCTGGAAGCTTGGTGATTATCTTCAGAGAATTAGTATGTAAGTTAATAATGTTTATGATTTTATATAAAAAAATAACACGGGATTTTTTCTATGTTCACGATGTAGCATTAGGAAAGATAAGCGAATGCAACTGTACTCTGCTCAGTGTGCGTGCATTCAGGCACTCCTCTGTTGTCACGAGTGTTGGTTGTTTGCATGGCATATGTCTAAAGAGCAAATGAAGCTTAATACTGTCTTCCAGGATAGCCACAGGATACTCTCTGTGCCTCCTCTGTCACATTGTGCCAAGAATTATTCACTATTGGAAGAGATGGGTGGTCTGCCACTTCGAAGACTCTGTCATTTGTATTTTCACAGACATAATGTGATTATATCTTCTCTTTGGCAAGCACTTAAGAGAAAATGGAGATTCAGGGAGAGATAGAAGACACACACATGGGGTAAAAATCTCAGTGGGATTCTCCTAATGCCATTATAAAAAGCCTAATTGCCTCTGGGCATAGTCTGAAAGTCCAGAGTTGCTAAACAGTGTATAAATTATCCCTGAAGAATTAAGATTATCCTCAGAAAATACAGAGCTCAAATGGCTGCTAGACCATTTGTGATGATAGCAATCACTAAGGATAGACATTCCTTAATGTCTGGAATCCCAAATTACTCTATTTTTTACATACTACTCTGAATATGTCAATGTTATTTGTAAGAGGTTATTACAGAATCACAGAATGTCAGGGGCCAGGAGGAACCTCAAAAGATCATCCAGTCCAACCCCCCTGCCAGAGCAGGATCACCTATGCTAGATCACACAGGAATGTGTCCAGGCAGGTTTTGAATATCTCCAGAGAGATAGACTCCACAACCCCCCATAGGCAGCCTGTTCCAGTGCTGTCACCCTCACAGTGAAAAAATTCCTCCTCATGTTTACAGGGAACTTCCTATGCCTCAGCTTCCACACATTGCCCCCTGTCCTGTTATCAGGTATCTCTGAGAAGAGCCTGGCTCCATCCTCCTGGCACTCACCCTTTTTATTTATAAACATTGATGAGGTCTTATAAACATTGACCTCATCAATGTTTATAAGTAAACATTGCAAAGTTTATAATTAAAAATGAGTTCATTGTGAGCTTTGGAAATTATAAGTGCTGTCATGTAGTAATACAGATTAACATACTGTGGTTAGCACCAAAATGTTTATAGATGGGCTTCTGTGGCCTGTAGTCAAAGGAAGCTTGAGCATATATAACATCACCCCTATGTTGTCTTCCCCAGCTTTAAAGTAAGTGATGATACAGACCACCTTAAATATTTTGAGAAGAAACCTATAAAATGTTTTCTTATTTTACCAGTATCTTAGTAAACCTTATTTCTTAGTCCACATCTGAATAACAGGAAGGTAATATAGGTATCTTCTGTTGCGAAGTGCTTTGAGGCCTATAGAGGAAAGGGTTTTATAAGAGACCTTATTGCAGCTGTTTCACCTTCATTTCTAAATAAAGGAAGATTTTGGTGCTGTTGCTCTGAGCAAGAGCTCATACTTGGATTGATTATGTATTTAGTGGATGTGCTAGATAGAATGTGCTTTATTCGTTTGTTATTTATTTTTATTATGTTCCTTAGTGACTGTGATGGGGTCAAGTGGGCCCTATGGAGGGACAAGGAGGGCTTTTTATATGCTGTTGGCAGCAGAGAATATTCAAGGCAGAGAAGATTCCAGAGACTGCAACGGGAAGCAGGCAGATAGGTACATGGAGAGGATCACAACAAGCATTTGTGAGCCTACAGATCAAGTAGAGAGACTTTAAAGGAACAGACAGCAGGCATCCAGGTCACAGAAAAGACAGAAAGAAAAAATTCAATGGTGTTAAAGGGGTTGGGTTGAAGTTCCCATGATTCACAAGTCATTGATTGATTCATCTAAAGTTAGAAGGCAAGGATTCATCTCTAGAGACAGCATTAACTAAGGGGGAGTTACTTATGAATCTTTTAATTTCTGCTCTTGGTTTTGCATACATCCTAATAAAATCTGACTTGTTTCTTTTGAGTGTAAAATTTCTCTATTATCTTTGGAAAGCTCAATACAGGAGAAGCACAGCATTCTCTAAGTTTGGGCCATTCCGAGTCCCAGGATAGGAGCTCTTTGCCTCCATTTACTTAATGAAACACTTCAGATTAAAACAAATAAACAAACAAACAAAAACTCCAGAACTGTATACTTGATTTATAAAAGGAATTTTGTTGAACCTGTGATGATTTAGTTCCTCGTAGATCTGTCTGTACCCGATATTTTTTTCACGGTGCAAATCTGTTCCATTTTTGTCACCATCACCTACCAACACTGGAGTTTGGTGAAGTGCAAGTCTCTCCAGTTGAGAATTGAAGCACATCCATTTCTAAACTGATCAGTGAAACTTGCCCGGTCAGCAGAGTAATGGGTTCTTTGAAGGGTCAGGCCTTTGGAAGTTGTGCAGTGATGGAACATGTGGCAGCTACCCACAAACCTATTATAAATGGTGCTGAATTGGTCTGGTGTAGTGATTCCTATGATTTATGGTTACCTGTTGGGCTGGAAGATAAAGCTTTCAATTAAGGAAGTTCTAAGTCGTCATTAAAATAATGTGAAGTACTCACTAGCAGTGGATGAGAGCTACTAATTTTAAAAAACTTGGTATTGATTTTGTAAAAATTGATGCCATCAATATGGTGGGAGTAAGTCAGCACCATTATAAATTCAGCATATATTCCTGATGTAAACAAGCCTGCAATGGATGGAGAAAAATATCTCTATTAGTTTGCAGAGGAAGGAATCATTATAACGACAGCCAAGTTTCACAGAGATCATGGATGGTTTTTGGAGACATGGTGATATGTGTAATTGCCTTTAAGATAATCTTTATGCTACTTAAGACTGATTACTGCCAATGTTATTATTTATCTAAGAGTGCTTGGAAAAGTGCATAAGCTGTTTCATATTGAACTTGTTAACCCTGGAGCTTTGCAGTTGGCAAACCACATTTCCAATAGATGCAATTCATAATCTGAATATTCGAGTACTTTAAATATTTCCCTATTGATCCAAATTTCTTCGTGAGCTATGTACAGTCTGAAAACTGTTATTTTCCTTTATATTTTCTAAAATTACTACTAATAAGAGGACAGCAGTTTAGAAGTATGTACATAATACACCGTAAAATTGCAGAAGAAATATTATACTCGCATTGAACAATGCCTTTTCATATTAGGTATTATCTGTGAGTATATAAACAAGCATGTGAGTCTTTTGAAGGAAGCTTGTGTTGCTGGAGTATTATTCTAAATCTTTCCTAGTGGCTAATCATTTCTAATTTAGAATTCTGCAGTTGCTCATATTGGTATGGATGGAAAAGTTCCTACAGGGCACATTGCATTGCAGAACTGGGATCTGGTTTTAAGTCTAAGCAAAAAAGGTGGGTTTTTTTTACTGTGTGATGAGCTGGATTCTAGAAAAGGAAATACTCCCAAATAGAAGGATTTAGAATGAATTACCAATGTGAATCTATTAGTCATTGAACCTAATCTGCCTTTGCCCTGCCATATGCCAATATGAAAGATCAAAAGGTTATCAAGGCAGTTTCAAGCAACCATTTTACCTTGGTAAGCCATAGAACTAAGATAGATAGGAAAGTAAAGAGAGTAAGGCTTCACATTTCTGATGACCATTCCAAGCTTTCATACCTACTTTTGTTAAACTTGCCAAATAGAAGCTAAGTAATTGCTTCTTCATGAGGATAAGAAAACCTAGTACAGGAAGGAGTGGGAAAGAGATAGGCTATGCACCTCCAGATAGTGCCCCAGCTTCTTAATACTGTACCCTTGTTCTGGAAACATGTAGATGCTGCTGGACTGCAAAGGTTCTGTGAGCATTGGCTAAAGGACTGTATGTTTCCTGCTTCAATCTCATTTTGAAGCAAAAAAGCAAGCCTCAAATGTACTTTTAGGAAAAGAAAGATGATTGGTGATTTTGTTTTAACTTACAAAGGGAATACCAAAGGCTGATTTGTGACTGTTTATGACTGTATGAGTAATGCATCTTTCCATAACACAATTTTCTCAGTGAAAATGTCCTATGTCACTGTAATTGGTAATCACAGTGAAATGAGTGACAGTAAATTATTTGCATGGTCTGCTGAAATGGTAAATTGCAGGAACAAAGCATGCCTTACAGATATATTTAAATCTTCTCTTTTAGGAAATACACCTCTTAAACTAGTTCTATGACCTGTCTGCATGTTTTGTCCGATTATGAGAGAATTACTACATTAGATGTCAGCATGTATGTAGGTTGTAATAGAGATATTTGCCCCCCAGAAGAGCACTGAATTAGCTTTTTTTTTTTTTTTAACTGTTATATATAGTAACAGAAAATCTATACACTAGTTTATGAGCAATGGATACAATAACAGGAAGCACTTCTGACTATAAATAGCTGCAGATTTTAAATTATTTTCTATACACTAACTATGCTTGATGATTGACACTCAGAAGAATAAGATCATAGTTAGCTAAGGTTTATGAGTCCGATTTCCTATCTAAATGAGAAAGCATTTCCATGTGAAGTATTATTATGGACTCTTATTCTTTTTCCTACTTGTTATGGTAGATAACCTTTCCTTTAGCTAATGCTTTCAATGCATTAACTTACAAATGTAGTTCAGGTCTTCAAAACTTCAAAGCCATAATGACACTAACTTTTTGAAGTCTTTTATCAAACTGCTGAGCTTGACCTATTTAATTGTGCAGCCTAAAATGTTCTGGATTAACTAGAAGAACATATCTATGCTTTTAGGGATTCTGTTTGTGCACTGTAACAGTTTGCATAAAGCAACATCCTTTGCAGTTGTAAACTAGTATTGCTTAGCTAAATTAGAGAGTTGTCACAGTTTCAATAGCTTGGGTTCTGTTAATCCTCAAGAAAAGTCAAATGTATTAATTGCATATGGTTTTCCTCGCTGCTTTGTTTTGTAGCACTCCAGTGCTATAAGCAAAAGGCTATACTAAAAGTCATGAGTTGTATTTATGACGATGGTCAGTAGAGCTGGTATTAGAAGATCAGTTCCTGCATGATCTCTGGCATGAAAGTGCTATCATCTATTATTTTGTAAAATTAAAGTTTTATATGATTTTTCTTAGATGAAATTTACTTATATGCAGCAGTTTAATGGATGATCAAAGCATGACCAAGATTTGTGTCTGAAACCCATTCAGCATCCCGAAGGGCTATCGCCACAGTCAAGGTCTACAGTTTGTCATTTCATATCAAACTTAATTTGAATGTCTTCCAGAGCTTTGATCTCAGTTAAATTGTTATTCTCTGAAATCTTTCAGGGATATTTTGTGTAGATTAAGCATATCATAATTCATTAAAAAAAGGAAAAAAAAGGCAGATTTTATCCTAACTAACAAACCCAGTGCTGACTTCTGTGAATGGAACTGAGTGCATGAGAATCATCTACTTGAGCTGCTGTCAGGAAGACAATTTGTATTAGTCTATCTTTAGAGTAGAGAGCAGAGTCAAATGTCTGATAGATTGGGTACCCTGACAACATATATCAATGCTAAACTGATACATACATATTTTTAAACGAACATAATGGTCAAGGAAAGTGCAGGGATTTATAACTCTTATTCATCATTCCAAATTTTAACCGTGTTCAGCACAATAGAGGATAATCACAACCATCTGATGGCTATTGAAGCTATGTGAAATGAATTGCTGGTCCTAGAATTCCCACAGCCATAAAAAGTCATTAAAAGAATTTGGACATATTCGCAGGGTGATACAGTGGAGCTGCATCAGGTGTCTGGAAATGCAAAAACGTTTTGCTGATTTGTCTGTAGTGAATTTGCATGCATTTTTCAAAAGACATTAAACAGTTTAGCTCAGAAAGGAACAATAAAATCTAGGTGAGAATGATGCCTGGCTTACAGAGACATTAAAAAAGGGATAATAAAAAACCTACCCTTGGTAGCTCTTTATACTTTTTATTATTGTGAATAGGAAGAATGAAGGAAAAATCACATGTTAAATGATTAAATAGCTTGTCATGATGGTCTGACTTTATAGTTCCAAAGTTACAGCTTCAATCTTGGAAATGTTTGGGGTTTGTTTTTTTTATGTATAACTTCACAAATCTAAATAATATGCTGAGCTTCTGGGTACTAACTGTGCAAATGAGGTTCAATACATTTATGTTTAACATACATATTGAACATTTTTCTTACCTGTGTTTTACCAGTATGTATGTATTTTTGCCCTAAATACATTCAGCATGATCTCCCAGTATTTTATTTTAGATCATACTCTTTAAACACTTGTATTTTGAGGTCTGGATGTGAATTGAAGGATACAGTATGTTGCCTCTGTGTATAGGCCAAAGTGTTTGCCAAAGGCATGTTGTCTTATAAACACAAGGAAATCACAGGAAAGCAGTTTTTTGACTTCTAGGAATAACCGCTGAATGTGCAGGACCCAAATGAGGTTTATATTGATCTGGCAGAACATGAAATCAAATGCAGAGACAGAAAATGAAGTGAGGAGGGTAGCTGCCCTGAACTTTGTAGACTATGATTAAATTGTTATTGAGCGTTAGAACAGGTTGCCCAGAGAGGTTGTGGAATCTCCATTCTTGGAGAACGTGAGTGCACACGGTGTTGAGCAACTTGGTTTAGTTGATGTTGCTGAGCCAGGGGGTTGGACTATTCAATTGCTAGATGTTCCTTCTAACCTCTAGTCTTCCGTGATTTTATGGATTGCAATAGTTGTGCTCAAACTAAAAATCTGGGTATCAAGCATTAGCATTCTTGTCACTTCAGGTAGAGTGTTCTGTTACAATTTTTGTCACTCAGCCTTAGTAGGTCCCATGTTTCACTTAACTATGCTAAGTATGTATCCATATTTTATTGAAAAATGTTTCCTAGGGCTTAGGTTTTTCACTGTGAAGATGAATATTAACAAATGATAGACTCAGATGTAGATATCAGCATCTCTCAATGTGTGGTATCCTGGAGATGAGAAACACTGTGTCCGACTAGGGACTACCATATGACAAACTGGAATTCTTGCAGCAACAGATAAAATTCACTTGGTTATATCTGAGTAGATTCAGATAGCATATGTTAAAAGGTATGTGCAGGCTAAATTCCTGAAATCCACTTCTGAGTAATATTTCTTAGCATGGAAATGGTAAATGGCCATATCCAGTACACACTAGCTGTGCCACTCTCTAATGAATGCTCATATTCTTTTCCATGATGCACAAGCATGACAGGCTCTCCAGCCTATGTCTGATCAAGCAATCTGTGGTTTTACGTCAGAATATCTCAGATTATAAACTGTCTTTCTCTGTGAGGTAATTTATCATGACAGCCAAGAGAACACTTGACAGAAAAATGTTACTCTGCAGAGAGTGGACAGTGTGCTTTTTGTCACTGCTCTCCTGGGGCTGCATCTCTCCTAGGGCATTCACAGTTTACAAGAGTATAGAATATGCTTATATTCTAATACTTTATTGTAATCTTCTGTTCTTTCTGTTGATCTTTCTTTAATCTAAACAGTGACGGTTGTGTTGCTGATGCTCAGAGCAAAGGAAAGATCAAAGGTCTGGTGTCTGCATTTTTTGGGTAATGAGGTAGGAATAGCAACAGTCAAGTTTAGAGAGAAGCACTGTTGCTGAAACAAAATCAGTAACAACTTCACAAAGCCAGTGGTCTTGTTTCAGTTCTTTGTCATTTAAAGGAAAAATAGAAATGGCAAAAGTCAGAACTTCTCTGAGATCCTTAGGAAACCAGTGAACAAAAAATGCAGCATGATATTAGGGGGAAGAGGTATCCTTGCACAGTTTAGAAACAGATGCACTTAGTGATCCAGTAAGTGCTTAATTCCTGCCTTTTGTCAGTTCATTCAGACTCTCAAGGCATAACATATATGCAAGTTAAGATGAATAGTGAGCGATTCTGAAGGCCAAGGGCACAATGTAGCCCTTAATTCTGCCTTTATTGGTGTATCACATACCTTGATGCTCTGTTTATTTCCACTGTGAGAATTCTGAAGCTACAGCATTCTCACCTTGTGCGTTGTCTTTCCCAGGGATCTCATTTTGACTGCTGCCTTGATGTTTCAAACAATCAGAGATTTCTGTTTGAAGCAGATAGAGTTTTGAGGTTTTTGTTGAGAAAGGACTCTTTTCATCAGCACCTAAAGGGCAGCTAGAATTTCTTGACTTATTCTTTCTTCCAGATCCAGTGAGTAAACAGAAATTAGTTTCTTGTGAGTCTGTTGATTTCTAAATATTAAGTATTGGTGTTGAGAAACCTTAGCAGTTTTCTACTTTCACAGCTAGCTTCTGAAGACTCCTGTCTGTGCAATGGAAAAATCTTCGTATTCATATAGTATTGGATGACTGTGCTTGTAATACCTCATGTCCAGTTGGATCCATCATACAGTACTGTATCACTGCTCAAGACCTGTCAGCTCAGTAGAACACTAGACATTCTGTCCAGTTCTGTTTCAGTAATGTATCTTAGTGATGTCTCTCTGCTTTATTACTTTGGAGAGCCAAAATTCAGCTATTGTTTGGTGTATCATTTTATCCAAGATATTGCTATTAATAGCCAAAGCCAAACTTAATTGAGTATATTTCCTGTTGAATACGGGGAATTTCCTGTTAAAGATAAAAGTTTAAAGCAAGGTATAGAAGACATTTTCATTTTGTGAGAGAAGCAGGGTATCTACAGTTCCTCTTCCTTTCTTTCCCCATATCTTTAGAATTAATAATGCACGAGCCAAGTTTCATTTGCTGATGGACAGTTTAGGAGGTCAGAGATGAGTTTTAGTTTTCTGCATGGTTTCTACTCTTTGGAAATTTTTTTGATATTTTGTTATTGTTTCTTCCCTACCACAGGAGACTGTGCTGACTAGACAGTTCATTAAATTACTCTGAAAGGGTGAAGTTTGTGGTCTGTTCCCAGATGGCTCTGAGTGTCCCATGTGGCAAGTATTCAGGATGTTGCCTTTTGCTGATACATCTGTATTCTTTTTGTGACTTTTTTTATAAGCTAGCACAGTAGCCGCTCATCAATTATGTTAGTGTTTTTAATAACCAAATAATTCACAGATGTATTTTAATACCATTTGTAACAATAGGGACTGAAAGGTTTAATCAACATAGAACACAAGGGAAATAAGTACCAAAACCTGAAAGGTAACCTAGTCTTTAAACTCTGAGCACAAGATCTCTTTGCTTCAGTCTCCCTCTTCTGTAATTATGAGGGGGGGAAATCCCAAAAGGACACAAAATTAATCTTGAAAGATTATAAAAAATGAACCACATTCTGAACAAGATTAGTTAAGCATGTATGAGAATGTGGGGGTTTGCAAAGTCATCATCCCTTTGCATATCACTTTGTGTATCCCTAAATCTCTACAACAAATTGTTGAGCAGAGAGCTTTCCTAAAATATTAGTGTGACATTTCAGTCTCTGTAGAAGCTAATAAAAATTTTAATCCTGACCGTAGCAGAAAGAACTGAAAAGTATTATTTATATAAAACAAATGATAAAGGTTTTTAGCCTCTTCAACTGCTTAAGTCTGAATGTAATGTTAGCTTCCTAAGTGAGAGAATATGGCTGGTGGCTCCAGACAGTGAAGATACATTTATTTCATGTCACAAGAGTCAAGAAACTGTTAGTCCAAAACCCCAGTGGGATATTCTTTCATCCTAACTACTTGTGCAGTTTCTCTCTTCAGCTGCTAGTGACCTTGGGTCTCCCACTGGGGCCTTTCTAGATGACAGCAGCAAGCTACATAGCTTATATCAAAAATTTTAACAAGAAATAAAAAAAAAGGGGGGGGAATGAGAAGAAATCCATTTCCTTGTTTAAAGCTCAAGTACTTAAACATTTCTGAAAAACTTGTCACACCTGAAATAAGTTTTGTTAAGGAATTCAGTTGTTTGCAGATTAAGAGACCAAGATGATACACTAGTCATAAATTTCAATGGACAACGAACTTTAGGATGAGAAAAGACAAAACCAAATTATTGCTGATGGCATTAACACTTCAACTGAGCACAGTGCTCCAGGAGTCATGTAATTGCTTTTGCCACATTTGAGCCTTGGTAATTTATAAGTCTAAAGTTTTACTTTTACCAAGATTTTCAACCTAAGTGAAAACTATACTAAGAACAAAGAATAATTAAAATTCACTGTAAGCACTGTTGGCTACATGCTGTCTTTTGAGGATTTTCTGGTTTATATAAAGCTAGCAAAAATTCTATCAAAAACATTTTTCCTCATGGGGAAAAAAAAAAAGGCAGATTGTTTCCTATCAGAGCATAAAAGAGGGATTGCTGAGTTTTCTATTAGAGCAACCAAAACAGTTTTCACAGTGGACAGTAAATTTTGTTCATGCTGTGCTGACATTTTTGAACCAGATGACAAGTCCAACAACTTGGATTCTCTGGAAGGTGAGATTTCAGTGGCTCCAAATAAAAATGAAAAGGCAAGATTGAGGGACACCAAAATGAAAGCCACTTGGATAAGTTGAGAAACACAAATCAATCAACTTTATTATGCCCTATTTCTTCTGTAATATTTTGGGACCAGGAAGGCAGGGTACATGACAGGTATATTCAAATATGTCAACAAATCTACTGCCTTCAGCTCTTCTGTGTGTTGTCACCCAACACAAACAATACCAGCAAAGGATTGGATGTCTGCATCATGGGTGGTGTATTCTGGGAAAGCAAAGGCATTATCCTGAAACATCTTACTTAATTTTGATCTGATTGTGTGATGGGGTGGAATTTAAATTTTATATTTAAATGAATCACTTGGTGTCTCTGCTCCCATCACCCAGACTCCTTTGTGAAATTTATGTCTGGAGAAGAGGAGATTGGAAATAGGAAAGAAGGTGAGGATGATTACCAGTGGTCTCAGATGTCCAGTGGATGAAGTGTCTTGGCATTTATATGGGATGAACAACTGGAACAGGGAGTCTCAGGTGATGCAAGGAGATGCAAAGAAAGCAGCAAGTGGTAGATTTTTTGCTAGAGAAACAGGTGGATATAAGCAGAGTATGGAAAGGTGGAGTAGCAGAACATCAAAAGAGACTAACAAAGAAGTGGGAGGAAACATTTGTGTGAATAGCTAGCAATGCAGAGGCAGCACAGAATATAAACTGTCATAGTTAAAAAAAAAAAAAAAAGGATAGATAATACACAAGCATCACCTTGAAGGCTAGCTCACCCATGGATATATTTGCGTGGAGTTTAGCTAAACTTTGGTTTTAGAGGAAGAAGGGGAAAAAAGAGCATCATTACAGTGCCTCTTTGAAAAGTAATACATGGATTCATTTGTAAAGAGAGATTTCATAGCATGAAGTGGGGAACATTATGCTAGCATCTGATTCAGAAGGAGCAACCAGTACCTACCATGTAACTGTTCTGTATAAGACCACCAGAAACATGGACAGAGAAGGAGTCACAGCACAAGGGATTATGCAAGATAAGTATTCCACACCTATCTTCACAGGTCTTTGCTAAGTGAATAAATTACTGAGCACTTAATAAGCTCTTTTTAAAATACATTCTTCTTCAGTCTTCAACACCTTTTTCATTACAGAGACACATAAACCCAGAGGGATTAATACTCATTATTTTAGTAAGAGGAAGAGACCCCCAAATAATTTTTTTGTTGTTGTTTACAAAATAATACAACTTCTCTCCTTATTGGACAGCTGTATCTGGAGTCAGAATTTTATTCAGTCAGCCTTAAAATTAACGCAAAAAATAATTCCCAGATTTTTATCATTTAAGGCAATATGAACCCCTCATGAAGAACATTAGGTTTTAGAAGCTTTTCACTAATTTGAGCAAAGTTCTTGTATATATGACTGAACTGTACAGCTCTTGACTATATGTTGGAAGACTCTCTGGATTATAATTTAGATATTTATTTTTTTTAGATATGGAGTAAACAGATATGTTCTGGATCAGATTTTTTTCTGCCATTTTTGTTGAAGCAAGGAGTAGTTCTTTACAGGGACATGTGGGTGGTTGTGTTTTGGGGGCTTTTTTTACTGTGAGGGTTTTTTTTCTGTCGCTGAAAAAAATGGTGTCCTTTACAGACCTTTATTTAGTGTTTCATTTCAGGCACTGGTACAAAGAAACCAATAACTCTCATGAGTTTCTGCCAATGGGGTGAATTTAATTCTTAGTACTGGACTGTCATTACCAAGTTGTAACAGAATGTAACATTGCATAAAATCAAGCAGTATATTACCTCCTATAAAGGAAAGAGGTTTTGTTCTTTTTTTTTTTTTTTTTTACAATTTGTATTAAGTGATAATATAAATCACATTTTGTACTTATTTCAGGAATGCTATTTGTTCTCCTGTGATACTAAATCAATCTTTGAATTTAGGCTGTCCCTAAAATATTTTGACGTTTTTACTTCTGCTTAGCATATAGACTTAGACAGCCCTATGGCAGGCAAATAATCATTTTATGTGATGAATCTGCAGGCCCTTCACAACAAAATATCTCCTAAAGCGGCAGGGCCAATCCTTTAAGTTAAGAAACAGTATATCAATAAAGGTCAGTGTGACAATATGATTTATTGAAATACTGTGCTACTCCTAGCAGTTAGTATTTTATATTATATGATACATGGTAGGTATTTTTATCTGTATTTGGGTTCCCCACTGAAACCTTGTTCAACCTGTTTTATTATTTATTGTTGCCTTTTAGAGATGAAAGAAAACAATTTATTCAGTTTTCATAACCATTCCTAATAGGTACAAAGAGGTTAAAGACTAACAGGAAAAATCAATTGGTTAATAAAATAGTTAATTGACTAAATGCTTCTTCGAAGAGGCCATGAATGCAGGCTGTTCAGAACCAAAACCATAATTAAATCTTTTTCACAGTTTTTACCATATACTTTTTTCCTTTTATGGCCATGGCAGATGGCAAGAATATGATGAAAGCATATATAAACATTGAAAGATCAGTCAGCATATTCATTATAGATCTGGAAAATTTTTAAAGATTTTTTTATATATATATATATATAAAAAACACTGATGAACAAATACCTTCCTTATGAAACCCAGAATTTTCAAAAAGAACAGGGAGGTTGACTGGTTCCCTCTAACCACTTCTGATCTTATAGCAGAACAACATTCAAAATTGGTTTTGGAAACAGTAATGGGAAGAGGATTACTGATTAATTATCAAAATACTACAGTGGTGACAGAAAAAAGCATTTTAAAATATATTTTTATCAGGCTATGCACAAACTGTGTACATTTTTCATCCTTATATACTAACCCTGGTTTTTCCCCTGTGTTTTTTTTGCCCAGTATTTCATGTAGGTTTTTATGTATCCTTTCAAATTTCCTGCTTTCATTATTTGAAAAACAGGAAAAACCTGTGGGTGGAGTATTTGGGATACTTCAGCACTATTTTAACACCTGTTATTGTCGGCACCTCTGTTATCCTCATTTACCATGGTGAAAACAGGGAAGGAGCAGCTGAGCCATCTCTTGGTCTCTTCCCTGTGACCAGCATCGTGACTGGGATTCAGAATGGAGGCTGATATTCACAGCTACTGAACCTCATCAATTCTTACAGGCATCATCTGGCAACAAATGTGCCTGTGTCTCTGTTTATTTGACATTTAATTTCCAAATATTGACATTACTGTCCCTTTATCAAGAAAATGCCTCCTGAGGGCAGATATCCTTTATTCCATCCCAAAGACAATGGGTCTGGCTTTTACCTGTGTCACAGTTATCCAGTTCACATAATGGCATTTCACAGCTCCCCACTGCACTTACCAAGGTGTCTCTAGATTATGGAGTCTGTCAACAAGCTCCACATTTAATTGAAATATGCTAAAAAATAATCTTGTGATTTCAAGAATGTAAGTTATGCTGATGTCGCTTAGTGTTTCATTTTGCCTGACTCGCAACAAGTACAACATGTTGCTAAAGAACACAGTGTGAACAGCAAGGCAGTTTCATTGACCTTCACTGTTGTCTCATATTGACATTCAGGCAAGAGAGATACTCAAGCAGTTAAGGTTAAAAGAAAGAAGACTTTGATTAACAGCTAAGTAATGCATTGATATCCAAACTATGTAGGAGGCTGTTCAGCTACATTTGTCTTGTTTGTTTTTAATTTTAGATTCAATGTCAATGTAACATTTTAACTCTCTGGTTACAGTTCTTTATCCATTATAATTCATAGAATTATAGAATGGTAGGGGTTGGAAGGGACCTCTGGAGATCATCAAATCTACTCCCTCTGCCAGCACAGGAACACCTAGGTCAGGCCACACAGGAACAGATCCAGGCGAGTGTTGAAAGTCTCTAGGGAAAGAGACTCCACACCTGTTCCAGGGCTCTGTCACACTCCTAGTGAAGAAGTTTTTCCTGAGGTGGAACTTCCTGTGTTTCAGCTTGCTACCATTACCTCTTCTCCTATCACAGGGAACTACTGAAAAGAGACTGGGCCCCTTCTGCTTAACACCCACCCTTCAGATATTTGTAAACATTAATAAAATCCCTATTCTCTAGTGCAACTGTGATATAATCCTCAATTTTATTAAGGGCTATGTTAAAAAAAAAAAAAAATCAAATGTGTTATTCAGAATATTACCTTTACTGAGAGATTAAGCTAGTATAATGGCCTAAAACTACTTTTCTGCGATGAAAGTATATATTTTATTCTACTATAGGGGACACCTTCGGTATTGAAAGGTGAAGTAGACACTAGTGTTGAACCACCACCAAAGCTCCACAGCTGTAACACTTCATTTGTGCAGCCAAAAAGGTGGATTTATGCTGAAGTGTCAGGCTCCGCATTGTAAAGGCTGAGGACCAGGCATACAGTTCTTTCTGCTGTGGCAGTGGTAAAATGGCAGAGGAGCAGAGAGGGCATCTGGGGAAGTAACTTCTAAAACCATTATAACAGGATTCGTGAGAGCTTGAGTGTCCAGCCATTCAGCTCTGTGATGTCCACCACTGTAGCACCTAATGTTTCCGTGGGTTGTAGTTCTGTAACAATGACAAGAAATCAATACTAATGTTCATTTTACTGCTCTAAAAAGCACAGCAAAAACTGTTTCGTAAAAGATTTTCTACAAAGAATAGTTCACATCTTCATTATGAAAATTGAAATCCTGACAGGCTCTGTTGGACGTGGTGCTTTGTTGCAGTTAAGCTATGCTGGCCTTCAAACTGAAAACGGTGCTAGCTTGAGATGTTAAATGCTAAATTCTTTCTCTTTTCCCAGTGGCTTCCTTGTCCACAGAATGCATGCACTGATATTCCAACATATGTTAATGAGAGGGCTGCTTCTCCTACATTCAGTTTTGATCCCAAACAAACAGCTTGAGATTTCATGTTGGATAATTGGGTTTTACCTTCATTTTAAACAGAAATCCTTGTCCCTTTTTTAAACTGCTTGAGTTAGAGGACATGCAGAGCTTTTGCTGGAAGAAATGCATTAATCCTTTTAAGTTTGATGAAAGGTTCTTTTATACTATACTGTATAGTTTCCTGCTGTGGGACCATATTTGTGTAGAATCTCCATTTGTGAGCAGAGAAAGACACAGACTCCTTCTAAATGTCTTGAAGGGAAGACTTATAAGGGAAAATAATACACACCTGGATTTAGAATTGAAAATTCAGAGGAGGTTTATTATATTAATTGAAGCTGATGGATACTGTCTGTCATTTTCTTTGTACGCCCACAATGTGCTCCCAAGAACTGTAGGTGATCACCTGTTCTTTGAGGCTAGTGTTGTAGCAAGTCCAAAATGTATTTCTCTACAAGTGTTTGCAGGGCCCCAAGACACTGTGTTTTTTCCTTGCTCTACCACAGTGTCTGCTACAGGTCTAAGTCCTGTATCTGAATATGCCAGTGTAAGGAATTTCAATGATCTGTCAAGCAAGCAAAAACAAATGTCTAGCTTCTTTTGTTTCAGACCCCATCTGGATGGGATTTGTCACCTCTGGTATTTCGTTATTATGACCATACTGTTGCTGGTCATCGCTGGGCAACAGGACATTCAATATTCTTGACTTACTGTATCCCACATATCAATAGTGAGTAGTGTCAAGCCATTTAGTCTACTATTGTTCATTGATCAGGTATTATTATTTTTATTTCTCTGTCTCCTTTTATTTAGAACATTTCACTATTACCAACCCAGTGGAGTAAAACATTTTGACCTTCCCTTTGGACAAGGCATTATGTATAGAGCAGCTACAGTAAAGCACAGTACAGATCTTCTAGAAACAGTTCTCCCTGAAAACTTTTGTACTGTGTATTGACCTTGTATCTGAGTCCAAACTCAGTCCAATTAAGCCTGCTTTCATAAAAGCAGAACTTTTATGCTTAAGTTCCCATTTTATGATATGAATTTATGTAGCATAAACAAACAACACACTCTTTGTTCTGAGACAACCAGGAAATTAGATCCCACTTCCACTATTCCTTTGATTGTGTGTTGTAGAACATTAGGAGTCCATAAAAATGCTCAAGAAAAGGCCAGACAAAATGTTGGGGAACAATCCTGGCCACAAAGTCCACTCCATCAAACAGAACCTAAATCTAATCAGATGTCTGCTGTACTTTGCAAATAGCTATGCGTGGGCTCTTCTCCATCTGCCTTTTGGTAAATGGGAGTCTTGAGAAAAGTGTCTGTGGGTCCAACTACTTTCACAATGTTGATTCTGGGCGGGTACAGTTTTGTGCAACCTCATAAATCAACCACTATCCAATTTTGTCAATTTTTCTGCTAATACAAGGCATCAAAATTCTGTTCATAACTGCATCCTGAGCCCTGAGATCATCTCTGAAAGCTTAGGTTTAAAACACATCATGTTTTCCACGTGTATTTCTGTGCCATCTGTATTGTAAAGTCTCAGACTAGCACACACAGAGATATGCCATCACATCACATAGTACTATGAGCTATAATTCAGCATGGTCAAAGTGAGACCAGGTTTGATAGATCTGCTGGACTGAAGCTTAGTTCAGAGCTGAAGATAAAGTCAGTGTTTTAGTATCTTGCGAGTCTCCTATATTTGACAGTGGCTAACCGATAAGGATATAAATGCATCATGACATTCTTTTAGGACATCCAGTGAAAGCATTAATGACAAAAAATGTGCTTCTAAGAAAAGAAGCAGGATTCAGATCAGATGCTGTGTACATGCAAGAGGACTTTAGTGTCCTGACCTAGAAAACTATGGCATATGTAAATTATAGTTCCTATTGTCCTTAATGCTCTTCTGTTATGTCTTTATTATGACCATGGCCATATTTTTTCCATATAAAGTTATTAAATTTATTATATTATAACTATGATATAATTTGCACATTCTCTCTAGCCCGTTATATGACTCCATAGCATTATTTATACAAAACCAAGAGTTGTGACTTTATTAGAAATCAAACAGACAAACAACAAGATACTATACTTTATACATTGGTTAGGGCAATGCCTGACACAGTAATTAAACCAAAAAATTCTGAGGATCAGAAATTGTGATGTCCATTTGGGGAACAGTCCATTTTTTCAGACTACCCCAGGAAGTTCAGCTGCCAACCAACTACCACAAGTGTTCTGGAACCTCTTCCTCCCACTGAAGACTATGAAAATGTTCCCAGACAATACAGGAAAAAAAAAAAAAAAGAAGATGTTAATAAATTTGTATGAGCTACTTCCTGTTGGGAAATAATATGTGAAAAAAAGTGAGCTTTTAACTGTTTGAGAAATGCAAGAGAAGCATTAATGACAGGCACTATCATAGTCTACGCTGACAGTGTCCCAAGAATTTACAGTTTTAAAGAACCCTGTAAGGGGATCTTGCCCTCAGATTATCTGTGAATGTATGGACGGTGTCAATCCATTTATAAGGTGAAAGTGCATGGAAATATTTCTGAGTTGTCTCATCATACCTTACAAACAAGTGAAGTAGGAATATTCATATAGAATGAACACCTCCAGCTCATGAGTACGCCAGGTGATGCACCTAACATAGGCATGGCCTTTGGCCTGTATGAGAAATGTCCTTTCTCCAGATACTAGTCATGCTGACTTACATTTTTGGTGTGTTGAATTCAGCCTGCCTTAACTTCACAAATAAATACAGTCCTTGAGGTGATGCTAAAAGACTGCTGGCCATATCATTTAGATTGCAGTGTTCTAGCTCAAGCTAGTTTGAACATTTTCCCTTTATATGTTTTCAGTTGAAAATGTGACTTTGGGAAAATAAAATTACAAAATATGCATGAAAAAGTACATTTTGTCAAAATGTAATCCATGAGGGAACCCGAATGAATTTCTAAAGCAATAAGCTAGCTTGGTATTTAAAGGGGTTTTTAATTATTAAAACCGTGAGGGACATATATTTTTCCACCATTCATTGAACTGTGGGTGCAATTTATTTAATAGGCACACATTTTACCAGGCAGCTTATGCCACCAGAAAAGGATTTCAAGTCTCAGCCAAGTGGAAAATACATCCCAAGGTATCTGTGTTGCCTAGTGAAACTAGGAGATTTAAACAGTCAAGCTACAAGCCGACTGTGAAAGCACCCACCACTAATATAAAACTATGCAGTTCTAAAATAATTCTGACAACCCTCACAGACCTTTAAATAGCCATTTCCAAGGTGGCAGATCTAAATTGCAGGAAAACAAACTAATCACTGAAGAAATTCTTTTCAAATTAAAACAGTTCCTTGTTGTTGCTTTGTGTTCTGGCGCTTCACAAAAAAAGTAATACAGTCTCAGAAGCCATTTTCCTATTTCTTTTTCTATCAAGCACTTTTCTGTAAAAGTAAATGCTCTGTAAATAACAAAAAGAAATTGTAGGTAGATAATGCTAAGCACAAACAAGAACTATACAATTTAAAGCTGATGTAAGAAATACATAATATATTTGTGTGTAGCTTATTTTTATGTAAAATAAAAAGAGAAGGTACCTGTTCTTCTAATGCTTCTGGTCCACTTTAGCTGTCTGAATGGCACATTTGCTGGGTTTGTATTTGTGTAATAAAAGTCTAGTTCAAGGTTAGTACACCATGTGCAATATTAAGTGTGCTCACAAAGGACCCAGGCTTTCTGTTGCCTCTCGAGAAAGGATGACACATAGATAGCCTCTTCAAAACGGAAAGGGGAGAGTTCCCTGAGTGGAAATACCCTTGCAGGTATTCAACCTGGCATTGGTGGTAATTATAAACATAAAACCAAACTCTGATAATTGTCTGCAAGAAAAGAGATGTTGAGAAACATTGTAATTCATTATATGAATTAGGAGTTTGTAAAACAGCATAACACAAGATGAAATTAGATTGCAGAGTGAGTGCAAAATACAACCTTCAAAATCCCAAGAATTCTTTAGATGTTCATCTGGCAAAGAGGCTGAGCCCTGGTGCAGAATGCATCATGGCAACCTCCTGTGCCTGAAGGTAGAAGTTGTCCCCATATGAAGTATCAATGCTTCTTGGACCTCACCAGTGACATTTCATTGGCAAAGACATTGATGATGTCAGTAGTCTTAGTGCTGGAATGTTACTGTTACACACACACACAACTATAGACCTGTTGGTGTCTTCCTACAGGAGTGAAGGTATTACTTAAACACTACACAAATGTTTGAGTATTTGAATGTTTTTGTAATATTTCTGTGGAAGACAGGCTTAGTTCACCCTACCTACATACTTAGCTACTGAGGTAAAAAAGGTGAATTTCTATTCAGGGATAGAAAAACAGGAGCTGTGAGGTACTGATGTCAAAGCCTTCCTGTGTAGATACAATTAGCTACAAATGAAGCTGGACATATGGTCTTAGTGTTGTATGGCAGGATTGATTGAACTTGTAGCAGTATTGCTTTTCAGAGGTTCAAGACAATTAGGCACTACCAGAGTCAACATTCACTTGTAGCTGTGGAAACGAAGACTCTCCAGAAAATAATCAAATCTATGGTACTCAAATAGCATTTGTGGCCTTTGAGCCCTGCTTCCTGAAACTGAATGGCAAATGGCCAGGAACTGGCTGTAATGAAAGGTATCTCTCTGGGTATCAATCCTGCATTGAGAGACCTGAGGTCACAGCATAACAGATTAACAGAAAATGTGTTGTCAACATTGACTTTTAAAATAAAAGGATTTCCTGTGAATAACTGGTTGAATGCCTGATTATGCATATTAATACAGTCACTATTAAAATTCCAAAGTTAAAAAACAAGTGTATCTGCACAAATATTTTTCTGGGATTCCATTAAATTATCCTTTCTGTTTCAATCCTGAAATTTCTCTATTTGTTACAATACTAGAAAAATCTGAATCTTGTTACAGATGGTAATTTTCAAATAATCAGAATCTGAAATCAGAGTTAAAGGACATACTCAAGATCATCATTGAACAAAAGAGTGCTGTAGACATTGTAACATATGGGAAAATCTCATAGATGCAGCTGTTTACTGTCTGGTCCAGTTCTGTGAATAGCTGAAATAAAACTGGTTGTGTTAAATGTTAAACTGGGATCAGCTATGCTGGAACACTGTCTGCCAGGGTTAAAATTACTCGAATAATAAGCAGGAAGTGAAGAGAAAGTATTGCATCAGCTAATATATCCTGAGATACTTAAAGGTCTCTGAAACCAGTGCCTTTAAGGAGACAGGTCTGCTACCTTCTAATTGTTCAAAGCAAATTAGCTGGGCTGGAAGGTCTATGTGTAAGTAATCGGTGAATAAAGTAAAATACATTAGCTCTCTGGAAGCTGTACTTTGTGGAGCCTCACAAATAATGAGCATCTAGTTCTTTGTAACAAAGGGAAACGTGTATATATATATGTAGTGTTTAACATTGTAGTTCACTGACACCTGACTTAACCTGATCTTTACTGTACCAGATATAAAGCCAGGCATATGGCATAATTTGGTAACTTTCTCTGAGCTTATGTTTCAGAACATAATGTGTTCGATGCTTGTCTAAGAAAAGGACAAAGTATTTTGGGGCTGCCTTATTCTTAAACATAGTGTGTGGCTGGGCATCTACCTACCCAGTTCAACTGCATCAGCTGGTAACAGTAACTTCATGATGACTCTCCATTTTACTTCTGTCCTTTTGCATTCCTGGCTGCACTCAAAAGTTGTAGCTTCATTTTGTTTGGTTGGTTGGGTTTTTGTTTGTTTGTTTGTTTGTGTCAGAAAGCTCACCTTGCCAGGAAGATAAAAAACAGAGAAGAAGAAATAAGGGAGGCATTTTACGATATGGCCTTCAGCCCTTTATTTTTCAATGCTTTCTTCCTGCAATTTATGTCACTTTGAGTTAGAAGTATGTTTTAATTCTGCCCTTGAGATGTGGTGTAAGTACTGATGATAGCAAATACCTTCACTGAAATGAAGGACTGACAATTGATTCAAACTGATTTCCAAAGTCACATCCAAATCTCTTCCCATTCATTCAGCAAAATATGTAGTAGTTTAAGATAAGTACCAACACAAACCCTCTTTTAAGCATTATTACTCTTTTCACTAGGGGAACACTGTAATGAAACTAATGGATTTTTAAAGATGTGCATTACAAAGAGTACAGTAGTATCAGTGGGATAGCCTAAAAAACCTGTTCTGCCACAGATTAACAGTCGAGGGACAGTTTATTAAATTAATAATACCAACTAATTGTATCAGTTGCTCTCTTAAATAACTTCCTAATGTGATACAAGATTTAGTAATTGTGCTTAAGGCAGTGTTCTTTGTTCATCTTGAGTTTAGTGTATCTGTAATGAAGATGTTGCTGTAGGTATGTAGCTTGTTTATATTTGAGCTAGGATCCCTGTAGCTGACCTAAGAAGCAACACAGAGCTCAGGAGAGGAAAACTGTTTGAGTATGTACCTGAATCCTCACTCAGGTTTCACAATGCACATCAAGTTCTCTGCTGCCACTGCTAAACTGTGATTGACCCCCCAGACTTTAAAGTAAAGCTACCATCCAGGTATGTATATATTGTGATACAGTACATTTCACTCTACATTATGGTGAAGGAATGACTGTCAAACATTAGAGAAACTATATGCTTGGAAGATTTATTCGGTGGAGATTGTGTGCTAGAAAGAAATTTGTTTTATTGCTGCCAGTAGTAAAAAATCTGTAATCAGTTTGGAAGAGAGACAGAAATATGCTTCTGAGACAATACAGTTCTCACGATGATGCCAAAAGAACCATTTCAAACCTTCTTAATAAAGACACTTGCAGAAACTTGTGCAGGTGATGATAAACTGGTATGAGAATTGGTTTTTTTTATATGGTGACATACTGCATTTTTATACGTATGGGGATACAATTTGACATGATCTCTTTGGCCATCTTCATTAACAACTTAGTTTGTCTATGGAAAAATGAAACCCTGAAAATGTGTAATGAAACATAAAACAGTACCTAACTTCTGATGAGCATAGGGTAGCTCATAAATGGTGGGGAAACCTGAGTCTATGAACTTTTCTTAGGGACATAAGTGCCCTCACTGATAACACCAGAAGTTGAGTCCAGTTGCTACTTTCACAGAAGATAGGAAATTTAAAATGATCTGCACCAGTAGACCTGCTTCACACTGCATTCATTTTCAGAACTGTTTTTTGGAAAGCCACATCCTGAACCTTAACATTATCATCTTCAGCCACTAACCTCCATTTCCACAGCTCCTAGCTGAGCATCACAGGACCATCAATATCATTATTTTATATATATATTTTGATTGACACTCTACAGGCTTTTTTCAGCAAGTGGATTTAAGCTAAGTGTATATTGTCAAGGTTGTTGCCTCTTTTGGTTAGTGAGAAGTGTGTAATTGTTCTTTTTAAATAAGAACAAAGGAACAATCTCCTTAGTCTCTTGTCCTTCTAAAGAGATACATATGCTTACATACTGCTTTTTTTAAATGGATGTCCTTGTTGGAGATACAGTTAACATGTCACTGAGATGTCCTTGTTGTGTCCCTTTAACTTTAAATGCATTGAATGAGATAAACTTAGAGTGTCACCTGAATGACTGTGAGGCTGTATTGTGTGACATTTTAAACTGAGAAGGCTACATATGCGTGGGTGGTTGTTTCTTTTGGAGGGTGGGTTTTGTTAGTGGTTTGCATTTTTTGTGCGTGTGGTTTTTTGTTGTCGTTTGGGGGGATTTTTGTGTGTTTTCTTGTGTTTTGTTTTGTTGTTTTTTTTTTCTTTGGAAGAAGAAACAAAAATCAATTTACAAGCAGCAAATATTTTCCTTCATAGTGCGGACACCTCTGGCCTTAATTTGGGCAGCTGTCCAGACAGCAGCAACTAGCTGAGATTTATAGCTGCACTTTAATTTCCTTGAGTAGCATGGACACAGATTTTCCTGTATGAGCACAGATTTTGTTCCTGTGGGGAGCTATGGTTTAGTTAATTGGGCATGGCATTTGGAGGCAGGAGAGCTGGTTTTAGTTCTGGTTCTGAGACTAACTGTCACTTTGGGAGAGGCACTTTGTGTTTGAGTGTCTGAACTAGACAGTAGTATCGATGTACTTTACCTATAAATGAGTAATTAAAAGTATTATCATCAAATAACTGTTGTCAGTAATTTTACTGTAGCTGTGTCTTTGCCTGATTATAGCTAATTATTATCCCAGTGTCAGACTCTGCCTCTTTTCCTTTTTACTTTCATTTGCCTTGTCATTTTCTAGCTGTATTTATAGGTTCTGACTCAGCTTCTGTTAAACCTAATTTTCTAGTAGATTTGTACAGTAAACCTTGTAACACACTTAAAGCATTCTGGTCTTCCTGTGATTTGGATAGCTAGGCAGATGTATTTTCTGCTGAAGTAGATCACAGTATAGGATTAGGGCCATACTCTGTGTTGCACACACAGTGCATTGGAAAAAAATTCTGCTTCAAACAATGAAACAGTTATGGTACGAAAGAGGCTCTGTAGAGGTTTTATTGTCTGCTTAACTGCAGAGATTAGTGTGTTCAAATGCTACTAGTCTTTTTATAGTTAGATGCAAAAAGAAGCATCATTAGAATAAAAAATATTCGATGGGACTTTTAGAAGAAATAATTTAATTAGTTAACAATTTTGATGCCAGAATAAAGGACAAAGTGTAAATTGAACATCGGAGAAAAATTCCATCCCCCCTGTGGCTTATGTTTTAAAGAAGTTTCTGTTTGTTTAAAGCCTGTTTCATTCTCCTCTCTGTCTATGAACAAGATTTTGCTATAGGTCAAAGCTTACAGCTGGAGAAGCAAGAAAATCAAAGACCTCATCATTTATTAGACCTTAGTGCCATTTGTTGTTTAGCTATTTGCTCTGCTGCAACAATTCACTATTGTTCTAAGCTTAGTCTTTGTTTTGAGAAAGACTCATTCAGATTCCTCATGGTTTCTTTGTGGCTTTTTAATGCAAGGGATTTCTTTACAGTGAAAAAAAAATTAAAGAAAATGCAATTTTAATGGGTACTGAGTATATTTGCTTTATCCTGTAGTTTAACACAAACCAAGAGCATCTCAAATCGCCATCTTTGCAAAGCTATTCCAAATACAAAATGACAGTATTTGTCTTAACTGAGTGTGTTTCACCACTTGCTGTGTATCAATCACCTTTTGGATACTGCTTTAAGAATCCAAAAAAACCAGCAGTTTTGCAAGATGGTTGTCAACATCTCTGCTAGTATTTTCCTAGAGACAATCCAAACTGGACAATTAAATTTTCCTGACTTGATGTTATTCCAAAATACAGTCTTTGCTGATGAGGACTAGTTAAACATCTTCCTTAAAGCTATTTATAACAAGTTTGATTTCCTGATGCTAATTTATCTGAAAGCTACCCACCTTCCATATGAGATAAATTATTTTCCATTGGTAAACCAGACTCATCCAGTCATCCAGATTTGCTTTTCAAAGTATTATTTTCCATTGAGTTAATTTTTTTTATTATTAATTAATTAATTTGGAATAATAAAACAGTTTCCAATGAAATTCAATACTAATTAAACCTTTTCAGCATAATGGATCAGATTTTATGTCAGTGTTTTGTGTGAGAGTAGAACTGAGCTATCAGTTTTCTTTTTTCTAAGATAAATGCTCTGCTTTAAGAGCTCTGATGAATGTGGGACATAACCAATAGCATTGGAAGAATAAAAGGCACTTCTCAAGGAAGGAAGAAAAATGGTTTTATGAGAATCTCAAGAAAAAAAACGTGAGAAATCTTCATAACAACTCTAAGTAGAAACTGTTAATGCTTATTCAGTTTGTTGATGCTATATTTACCAAGTTCTATGGTGAAATCTGATAAACTCCCATTGACTCAATGCAGATTTCACACACCATTTATTTGGGAAAAATGAACAGGACTGGTGTGGGGGAGAGCTGTCGAATATGTTGCATTTTTTTCCCTACACTCTGAGTCCTGAAGCCACAGGGAAGTGATCCAATGCCAAAATTAATGCAGCTGTTACAAAGGCTAGCTCCCTTGGTCACAGAATGGCCTTTGCAGAGGTTTAGCATGTCCTCCCATGATGCAAACCTTCTTCAAATTCTGCAGTGCAAAAAAATTTGCATACGCAATACTTTTTGTTGATTTAAAATCTAACTTGGCAGGAACTGCATTCAAGTATTTTCACTGAAATTGTTATATTTTTCTAAACTCATATGCCTCATTGAAAGTTAAGTGAAACTGAAATAAATGGCTTTGTCAACTCCACAATCCTTAAGTAAGTTTAATGCCTGCTACTACCATTGGTATTCAATATCACTAGATATTTTACCTTGAATAATCACTGATAGACATTGATTTTGTCTTTGCTCTTCACAGCACAGCAAAATTAATGTGAAAGTCAGAGTTAAATGAGTCCCAGTGGTGTCCTGCACTCTGCTGAGAGTACATTTCAGATACTGAAGAACTGGCAACCAGCTCAAACCTACAGTATCTTGTATTGCAACAATTAATGGATATGAATAGTCCTCACAGGGGGGATTCAGGTTACCTTTGTATCAACTTTAGAGGTTAGACTTCTGAAGCAGACAATGAGGTTAATGTATGGTACTGTTTGAACTGATTTATTCTCTTATTTAATTTCAATTAAAAACCTTCATTCTTTTACCGTCCTTTCTGAAAATTACTCGGAGTCACTTCTAGAGTGCTAACAATGGGAATTTAAATTATTCTCAAGTCTAGGGTAAGAAAAATATTGCGTACTAAATTTGTCTGTTTTTCTAGTGTTAGTGAAGACGTTGGCACAGCAACATTTGGTCCTCTATTTTTTTCCTCTGTCTAGAATGTACAGGCTTCATTTAGGTCACAATCACATCATACAGCAAAAAATCCCTGGTGGCTGTGAGTCCAGGGTTAGATATGTAGATACAATAGCCAAAAGCAATATGGAAAGTAAGCATGTAACTGAGGAAAGCATCTGGTTAACTGCTCTGAAGTCAAAGTTGTGATGTGTGTATGCATGCTATGGGACATTTGCTTCTCTGCTCTAGTGGGGGATGGATTGGCATTAAGTCAACTGCAGGAGGTTTCCTGAGAACAGACCAGAATGCCTCAGGGGCATCAGAGAGCAGCAATCCTTGTAGGACTTTTTACAACTGCTTTGTAGAGAGCACGTGTTGTCAGATGCTAATTAATATTCCGAGGAAGGTTCAGAGGGGTGTATGTGTGCAGGCTGTATAGGACTGATGCTCAGTTTTGCCAGCTACAATAGGTCAAAAAATTTAAGTCAGCTACCCAAAGACTGTGAAATTTAGAATGAAGACAAACAGAATGGTTTAGATTTTAAGACTCCTCTCTACTTTTTAAATAATATTTTTCTTCAAAATATATGGTAATTTCAGCCCAAACCGTTGATTTCTGGGGTATACAAAAGTGCATACAAAAATACATTTCCTTAGCTTCACAGTCCACACAGCAAAGTCTGCACTAGGAAGAGAAGTTACTCAGATCTAGGAAGAAGACAATAGAAATGAAAAATAGAAAAGTAATGAAGGAAGTTTACAGGGTTTGGTACTGCAGCTTTTGCAGTAGGTAGTCTCTGATTCTGCTTTTCCTGCCTTTGTAGTGTTCAGCGATCTTCTTTATTACTATAAAAGGATCAGTCCGTATACAAAAGCAGTGGCTCAGAATGGATTCTTTCAAGGACTTTTATCCAACGCAGGAGGTGGCCTTTGTTCTGAGAGGGAAACCTCTTTTGCAGAAAAAATTCATTTCACTGAAAGAATCCAGAGACATCTTCAGGCTCTGAAATAATTTTGTAGCCTTGCTTAAAAAGTTTATTGAAATCCTGGTCCTAAGAGATTAGTGCATTTCAGTCTGAGATCATCTAGACATACCACTGCAGAAAGCATCCTGCCTGCAGGAAGCACAATGAGCATTAAAGAGAATACATGGAATATAAACTCTGGTTTGAAAGTTTAGTTGTTCTTGACAACGTCCTACTTTGGCATAAGCTAAGACAAGACAACAGGATATTTCTGATATTTCTGTCACTGATTTCTGCTTGCTGCCTGCACAGAGTATGGAGAACTTAGTTTTCAACTGCTCTACAATTAAATGTTTTAAAAGTTAGTGATATGTGCAAAGAACAATTTTTCAATTAGCAATGCCCATTAGCTGAATGAGTATGAAGGGCTGATATTTTTTCCCCTGAATTAGCAGGTACACATATGGAATTTGGGCTATAAATCATTACTTAATAATTCACTAGAAAATAAATATGACATAAAAGATAATTAGAGATTTGTACCACTTGCCTTCACCTTAATTATGAATGAAGGATATTTGGCATTGTCTGCAGGAGTGTTAAATTTTGTTATATTAAGATGGGTCTGGAAAAGGAAGATACAGCAAAGTCATTTTATGAAAGAATATAGCTTCTGGCAGAGCAGGGCTTGTACATCATTTCAGGAGAGGTATCCAACAGTTATGATCTTAAAATCTAAATGCAATGTGCTGGAACAAGAATGGTGAACAGGTTTGTTTTGCTATTTCAGTAATGACCTGTTGCCTGGCTCACAGAAACACATATGCCAGCCAATTTCATTGGAACAAAATTAATATTATGTCTCCATACTGTAATAATAGTTAACTTTGGCAAAGCAGAAACAGTTGGATATACTTTTCTCTTCTAGGATTTGCAGAAGATACCTGAAGATGTAGTGTATGCTAATCATTTAAACTCAAAATGGATTGAATACTCTGCATAACATAAACAACCACATTATGAAACACAGCTTCTTTCTTTGCCTAGACTTTGTTAACTTTAAAAGAAGGGACAGACTTTCAGTCCTTCTCTTTCTCTTTGCTGCTGTTAAGCAGCCAGAATTCCTCTGACATAGCAAAGGGCATATATAAAGGCATTAGAGTTGCTTATGTATTACACTTTTTCTGTTGCTGATCACATACTCTCCCAGCATAGGAGATATGCAGGACACATGTTAACAAACCCAACAAGCATTTTGTACCTCACTGTACACTGATGGTGGAATGACTGATGACTTACTGCCTGAAGAAATTAGAGCAGCCTTCAAACTGTCTTCTTTTGCAAAACCTAAATCATCCCTACCAAATCCAGGGACTACAAAGTATATAGGTGTCTAGAAGCTGGCTGGGGTATAGCAAGATCTCCAGGTGTGCTGGTCTAGTTTAAATAAACTGATGTGAATGTGCACTTTTTGTCCAGAATTCAACACTGTGTGTTACCCAGGNAAAAAAAAAAAAAGAGATTTATCTGCAGTCATGTCTACACTTCCTGTAAACAGTAGCTGTGAGGTGCAGGAAATAAAATGCTCTTTCTGCTTTAGGTCTGTGTTCAGTAATACATTTCCTGCTTTCCTTTAGTTTGGGAGACTTAGTACTCAGAGGGTTGTTCCTTTAGCTCTGCATGTTTATGGCCAAGCTCCTCCAATCACACAGTTGCTGAAAATATAATTTCTAAAAACTACCTGTCTATTCAGATGCTGCCTACTTCAGTAAAGGGACAGAACTTTGAAGTGAGCATAGTGAATGGGGACACATCGGCAGATGCAAAGATCTGGAATGTTATACTTTAACTTTTGCTACATCTGCAAAGCCCACTGAATCTCTTGCCTGCTGAACTCTGGTTTATATGTAGTTTTCGTAAGAACTTTGGATTAGCCCCAAACAAACTGAATTAGAGTGTATCAGCCTGGAAGAAAGACAATCCAGGTTATTATCTGAGAAGACTAAGAAAAGCCTTTCTGCTGGCTGATGTTGAAGACCTTTCTTCTGATGATTTTGACAGTACAAAGGCAGTGTGATGCCCAGCATGAACCAGTACCAATTACTGCTTTACCTGCAACATCCAGAATGGATGAAGGGTGATATTATGCAGGGGTTCTTTAAAACACGTTATTTCTGCCAGACTTTGATTAGTTTAGTTTTTCCTAATATTTTTAATCTTAATTATTTCTTACTGAGACTCTTAAGTCTAGTCTATTTTGAGATCACACAGTCAGAACTGGGTAAGAAAAAAAAGAAAAAAACCCAAACCCATTGGTGACCTGTTAAAGACGTGTTGTCAGTTGCTTTCAGAGTATCCGTTGATGGTTCTGTGGAGATGTCAAGTAAGAGTAGTGGCAGGATTGAGCCATGGCAGTTCTGCTTGTCAGGGCAGGTAGCGTGCATAGGAGTGATAGAAGTGATAGTCAATCTGCATATCACACTACTGGGTATCACAAAGGTAGGTAGTGACAGGTAGGTTTTGCCAGTAAATGAAGACATAGCTTCCTATATTCATTAATGCATCTACAACTCCAAACACAAGTAAATATTTTATCCTTGTGAGACAATGATATAAGCATTGCTTTCATTACAAGAGGTGGAAATACTTTTAAAAATTGAGAGACAGTTGTGTGCTAAGGCAAACAATATTCATATGGACAAGTAACAGACTCTAAAGCTCCAGCTTGGTTTTCATTGCAGCTACAGACATAATACTAATGTATTTTTGACTGTTTTATGTATTTTGACCGATTCTGACTTATCATCAAGAACCCCTTTCAGGGTGCCTGCTTCTCTAGGGAAAGTGTAATAGTAGTCTCAGCTACAGACACCCCAACCTTGCAGCTTCCACTTTTCTTTACTTCTCCTTTCTTGAATTTATCTTGACTATTTATCTTCTCTTTGCATGGTGGTCATATTTCCCCTTTACCTTTGCTGCCAGTTTGGTTCTCAATATGCCAGTGTATCAAACAGCAGAGGTAGAAAAATCATCCCTAAAATGAACGTGGTGTTCTGGGAGGAGCTAGATGAGGCATTGTTCAGCATTCTTTGTAAAGAATTTCTTCCTGATTTTCTTTATATTGCTTTGCTACTGTTTGGGGGTTTTGTTATTCTTGGGGTTCTTTTTCTTCTATGCTTTTTGTTCTCAGTCCTTTGATATTATATTTCACATCATATGACCCTCACGGTTTCTGACATAAAATAATTATGTTTGGACATTAATTGGCATAGTGGACAGCCTTCAACTTCTCTTCAGTAAGCCAATTCCCCATGTTCCTGACAGTGGCCTGCAGAAGTAGCTGCAGTGTACGTTCTTAACAGGCAGAGCATATGCTCATATATGTAACAAGCAGCCTTCCTTTTATATTTCCTCTAGCATTGTGCTGTGCATTTGCAACAAGTAGTAGAAGGATGATGAGAAAACCCATTCTTTATGAAGTGCTGAAACACAAAAGTAACTCTCAGGTTTGTCATCAGTAAGAAAGGTCTGCCAAAAAGACTAGGACAGAAAATGATCCCTGGAATGATTTTTCCATTTCTGCTTTGTTAAAAAGGATGCACAGTTACTGCTTAGTCTTAGCTTATGGTCTCTTGCCAGTACCAGCTGATTTTCTGAAATGGAGGATAAGAGATGCTGACAGCTGTGTCCTGTACAAAAACTGCCAAACTGCAGCACAGTCTTGTCAGGCTGCCATGTGGCTTTAGGCCAAGCAAGATATTGATGACACATATAATGAGATACTAAAAGAATAGCATGTATCATAGATTCCAAAGAGAACTGGCAGAGCTTAGGGATGGCCTTATGTTTCTAAACACAGTATAGTGTAGTACTAGAAGGCTAGTTCTTTATTATAGCTGCATTTCTGAACCTCAAAGGAAAAAAGCATAAAATGTAGTACCCCTGGTAAAATGAAAGCAAGAATGAGTTACACCAGAGTGATCATAGAATTGCTTAGATCAGACAACATCTTTAAGATCATCGAGTCTAAATGTTAACCCACCACTGCCACATCACCGTTAAACCATGTCCCTAAGGATGACATCTACATGTCTTATACCCAAGAACTGTGACTCCACCACTTCTTTGGGCAGCCTGTTCCAACACTGACACCAAATCAAGTTAATATCCAATCTAAACTTCCTCTGGCATGACTTTTTGTTTCCTTTTGTCCTGCCACTTGTTACTAGAAAGAGACTGACAACCTCCTTTCAAGTAGTTATAGAGAGCAATATCTCCCCCTTGTCTCCTTTTCTCCAGGCTAAACAATCCCAGTTTCCTCAGCCACTCCTCATAAGTCATGTTTTCTAGAGCCTTCACCAGCTTTTTTGCCCCTCTTTGGACACACTCCAGTACCTCAATGACCTTCTTGTAGTGAGGAGCCCAAAACTGAAGACAGTATTTGAGATGCAGCCTTACCAGTACCGAGTATGCACTGCAATGTCACCTGACTATGGTTTGTGAGTAGGGAAAACTGGCAGTAGAAAAACAAAGGTGTGGAGAGAACCAAGCAAAAGGTACAGAGCAATGACAAAGCAGCAGGAGCATGGATTCAGATTCAGGGGCTAAAGGAAAGCAAGGGGAAACAGAATTTGCTGTACTACAGTAGATGCAGCAATCTAACTTAACCAGTGCTGCAAGGAAAAATGAAAAAATTACTTAGGTCAAATAAGAAGATGAAAAATCTTGCAAATGTTAACATGTCTTGTAAGATGTTAGTTTTTATCTAAGTCAGATAAAGAATGTATTGAACTCCTGACAGATGGTCTAAAGGGGAATCTGAGAAAGTGCTTGGGAAGTGAAAATACACTGAACATGTGATGTCCTTGAAAAGAAAAACCCACAAAGCTCCATTTTCTTTGTTTTTATTCAATATATACTGGATCAACAGCATTTGCAATTACCTAACTTGGAATGATGTCCTGTGGCCAGATGTAAACAAGTCTTTCTAGTTGCTGCTACACTTGTAGAAATAGTCATAGCCTCTCTGTCTCACCCTGAAATGCCTTTTGACAGCCTATGTCAGTATAGCAGGATTCTGAGACAACATGCTTAACTTAATACCTTTGCTCTTTAGGTCTTTACTGTTAGGACATTCCGGCAATATGCTTCCCTGGAGTGTTTTAATTCCTTACTGTCTCCTTAAATTCTGAATTTCTGCCTAGAAATTTATCTCTGAAACTTTACCGTCTCCTGAGAGATCTACAAGAATTGTACTTGTACTACTAATGTTGTAACCCCTGTGGTATAAGAGACTCAACTAGCTGTACTGCAGCTCCTGCTATCAGAGAAGAGAAAAAAACAAAACATACCCTGGCTATATCCTCATTGGCAGAGGACCAGAAGCCTTGGCAATGCTACTCAATCCAATGGGAAATTCTCATGAAGGGAGCATTCATCCATTATTGCTGAGTTTGTTTGAACTGGAAAGAGGTTTGTAAATGCCATGGATTTCTTTCTGCTTTCAGTAGTCCATCCAATTATACTTCTCTCAGCCACCTTGCACATATGCCAGAAGATCCCAAAATAATCCAGTCTAGTTTCTTCTGTAATGTTTGTTGTTATGATCTCCCTGCTTCAAAAAGTCAGTACGGCATCTGGTAGGACGAAACAGGTCCAGGAACCATTCTTGAGGTTTTGTTCTATGCAGAACCCAGCCATGAGCAGATCTAGAATTTTATTCTCCAGTAGTTTATTGCCAAATCAGACCTCTCTCTTGTCCTGGTTTGAGTGATCTACAGATGCCATGAGCTCCTTTCTTTATAATGCTGCATTTCTGGCCATGGGTGAATTCAAATTATATCTGTTATTTATGAATAAGCATTCCCATCACAAGTGCCACATTTCGAGTCCTCTGACTTCGGCTAGCTATCTTTGGTAAGATGCCATAACTATAATGAATGTAAGCAAATACGTCTCCTCTTTCTGCATAATTTACTCTTAATCCTAACTAGGATCCACATGATTATGTCATCTTCTTTCTTGAAAAACCACAAAAACATGATATCATCAATAAATGGGAAAATCTACATCAAAGGGTGTATTACCACTATATTTACACTGTGCTCATGCTACAGAACTTTTCCTTCAGTAGGTTGCTCTTGAGGTGGCAATTCAGAACTGACAACCGGCATAAAATTTAAGATTTAACAGAGCATTACTATAATGCTCATAGCTTTTGTTCTGCATAGAAAGATGTCTGAACAGGATCAGTTAGTCCAGTTTGTTTGAACAGTGATCCCCATCCCTTCTTTATAACCTCTTCTTTGTTTTAGATTTTCTGTTTACCTTTCTTCAGGGTGGTCATGAATTCCCCTTCACACACACAAACACACACTTTTTAATCTGGAAATGAGCAGAAATAATTTACATGTCTTATGAATTATACATTTTACCTCTTTTGTTCCTTTTGTACCTTCTGCATTTGAAATTCTCTACATATAAGAGAGGTTATGGAAGGTACAGAAAGCTGTTTGTGCTGCTTCTTCATATGGTACAATGGCTTCACAATTGCCTCATGTTTTTTACAATAAGCCTTATGTCCTGCCAGTGGATGCCTTGATGGGGATCTATGCATGGAGTTGGAGGTGGTATTCTTACTGCAGCTTGTGGTTAAGCAGTTACTGCATCCAGGTGCTCACTACTGCTCTGTTTTCTTCCACTGTTTGTATTTCCTTTGGTACTAATTAACCATGCCTAACAACAAGATACTCAACCTGGTTCATTTCTGCACAAGTGGGTTAGGAGAACTGTTTATGTGTCTAAATCATCTAGTATAAGAGAGAGAGTGAAGAATATAGGTAGTAGATGAAGATGATGAGCAGCAGAAGATGATGACTGGGGTAAGCTCTAGCTGAAACAGACATATCTGGCCACTGCCTGAACTGCCAGAGCAGTTTCTTTTCTGTGACAGAATTCTTTTGTTGTGTTTCTAATCTCTCTTTTGTGTAAAACCATGGAAGGAAGCATTAAGGGAGCTCCCTGATAAGGCTAACATAGACTTTGAGAAAAACATAAGCTGACAGAATCAGAAAAATGTGCATTGGTAGAGATCTCTGGAGGTTACCTGTTCCAACCTCCCGCCTGGTGCAGGGCTACTGCTAATAAGGGTTAGGACAGGTGCAGGTTTTTCTGTCCAAGCCTGGAAAGCCTCCACAGATGATGATTCTTCTTTAGATAACTTGTTCCAGTGCTGCAGTACCCTCAAAGGGAAGAAATTTTACCTTATCTCCAGATGGAACCTGCCAGGCTGCAGTTTGTGGCTGTTGCTCCTTGTTTTACCATCTGAGACTACTAAGGTTTTGCTCCATTGTCATTGTAATTTCCTTTGCAATAGGTGGAGGCTGCTATTAGATTACCCTTTTAGCCTTCTCTTCCCCAGACTAAACAAGCTTTACTTCCCGAGTGTCTCCTTGTATAGGTCATATGTCAGAGGTAATTTTACTAATTTTCTGTGTTTCTCCACAGTTTCTCAACAACCTTTTTGATCTGGGCTGCCCCTCCACATCTGAACACACTGCTTCAGGTGTGGTCTTACAAGTGCCAAGCAGAAGGGAATAATAACTTCACTCCTGCTGGCCATGCTTGTGCTTATACAGCCTAGTATGCAGCTTGTCTTACCTGCAGCAAGAGCACAGTGCTGGTTTTGCATTCAGTCTGGTACTTTGACCCTAGTCCCTTTAGTAAAACTGTTCCTCAGTTGGTTTCCAGGCTCTAATGAGGCAGGTGCAAAATAGGATTATTCTGCAGGTGCAGAATTTTGCGTTTCTTGAACTTGATGGGATTTCTGTTAGCTTCATCATCAGTTTTCTTAAGGTCACTCTAAATTGGAAGTCTGATGTTTTGCATGCCACCCAGCTCTTCCAATTTAGCATCATCTACAACTGATTATTATGCTTTGAGCCCTGCAGGCCAGAGAGTTTTCAATCAATCTAAAGTTGATTAGTCCAGTTCATACCAAAACACATGAAAATGCAAAAAATACTGAATGAATTATTTGGTTAACAGAGCATGGCAGCACTGTCCAATATTCTGTTTTCTGTGAATTCCAGCTTTTAAGTCTACCTTTCTTCCATCTAAGCTAGTGCTTAGTAATTAGTATGTGGTTGATGTCTCCCGTTGTTAATGTTACTTATGCTTAAACAATAAAAATAAATGAGTTTCATTTTCCCTATTTCACATAGCTCCTAAAAATATGAATTCTAACTTTGCTTTACAAATGTTTGTGATTTCTCTTTTCTGTGAAGATCTGCCCTTAATGCAGAAAAGTAGTTTTTCACTTTATCACAGTGATCTGGCTAAGAATGAAGAACTTCCCAAAGAAAAGGATCTCCCTGGGGGAATAGCTTTTGGCTGAATTGACAGGCTCTATATTAAAGACAGCAAAGAGGAAGTTTAAATTGGACTGAATTTCGAGAGCATTTCATCAACTTCTATAATGATGGGATCCAGTTCTGGGAGTGGAGACACCCAAGTTGGTGTTATGAGATTCAACATATGTCCAGTTGAAGCAAAACAACTTGCGATAGCAAACCCTTTATTTGCAGCACTAGTAAATGTTGCTTTAAAATAATCTCTTTAATTCCTGTTACCTAGTGCTCGGAGACTGCTAATAAACTGGAGAGGTTTTGAGGATGAGTAACAGAAGCTGTAAAGGGATTAACAAGGAAAGACGAGTATTAAATATGCACTGCTTGGTCAAAGAATGACTAGGGGGGATATATTAATTATCTTCCAGTATTACATAGCTGTAGACTTCAAAAAAGGAAAGCAATTGTTTAGCACTGTCACAAGGTATATAACTAGGATTAATGAGGTGGGATATAACAAAGGAAAACATACGCTCAATATCTTCCAGATAAGAGATTAGTCAAAAGAATAGGTTGCCAAGGAATTAAAGCTATGGAATTTTACCTCTAACATCAGAAGAGGGCAGGGTTAGATGCAACAAAATGATTACTTTTCCCAAAACTGAAACTTTTCTCTAGATTCAAGTGCCCTGTATGCAACCTGTATTTTAGAAATTAGAGAGGAATATGAAATTTTCATTATTTTTAGAAGTTTCAATTTCTTTTTTTGATAAGAGCCTATGATAATGAAATGCTTAATCCTAAGAGGCTGTTTCTGTCTCTATGCCTGAAATAGATATATTATAAATACATTAATTACATCCCTAGTCTTAATAAAATGGCCTATTGTATGTATGTGTAAGATATATAAATTACAAAGGAAAGGGAGGATAAAATACGTCAACCTGTACTACAATGTTGCATGTTCAATTATTTCATAATATTCCAGTCTCATGTAACTGTTATTTCTGGAATGTATGGGGCATCTAATAGGGTATAACAATAAATCTGTGTAAAAAGCAAGTTTGGAAGGAAGTGACATAGCAAGCTTTGTTCCTTAGGAAAAAGAAAAGTGAATTGCCTACTCAAGTCTGGACATAAAGACAGCATGAACAAGAATCTTGGCATCTGCATGTGTGAGCACACATTTTAATCTGGTCACATCCCTAAAGTGGTAATAGGATAGCTTGATAATGTGTCAGATGTCAGCCTCAAAGCTCCGTTCCTCATTGAACAGTACATCTAGGTGTTTGACCAAGCAGACAAGTGCCACCAATTGAGATGGCAATGTGAGAAGCATTTCTGAGCAGGTGGTGAGAGCTAAGCAGAAGGACATCAGACTTAACAAAATTAAATCTATGGAAGTTAAAGGACATCCCTAATTGAAGCTCCTACAGTCATTTACTTTCTTAGAAAATGCTAATGTGAAAGCTGCCAGTGCAGGCAACTACATTCCTTATCTTTCTCCTAGCAATGACTGTTCAGAGCAAAGTACTTTAAATTGTGACAAAGCAGCAGATACTCATGTAAATCCCAAAGCAGAGAGCTGAGTCCACTGCAGTACATATGCCAAGAAACAATGTAATTAATACTTGTGTTTGCCAGGATAATTGATGTAAAACTCACCCTATTTCTTCAAGCTGCAGTTGTCCCCTGTGCAGTGATAACTGTGCTTTAAGCATCTACTACAGAGGAAACATGTATTCTGAAGGAGTCCCCAAGACCCTTTATGTGAATGAGGAGTAAGTACTTCAAAATGATACCATGAAAAGGGCTGGAGTACAGATGACAGGACAATTGAAAGTAGTAACATAGTAGAAGAATAACAACTTTGAAATGTTTGATTTCGTAGCCTCAGATTTCCTTAAATATATTTTGGTTATGTGCTATGTGAGTATGTACGTGAAAAATTTATTATAATGCACTGGTGGTATATAAATAAGCAATACACTTTTACAACAGTGCTAAGTTTTTTTTACGGATGCTGAGTCTTTATGCATACATACATCACTTTTGATGTACAAACACAAAGCAGCCCTGATTTTAACAGGGGTAATGAAAAAAACATAACTTAGCTAAGTTGAGAGTACAGAGAGAAGGAGTCTGAAATGATTTACCAGGATGCTAGAAAGTAATCTGCAGAAATACTCAACTTACATTTAATACATTGGAGCTGTTGGGACTTGAGTTTTACCTGAAGCTTTACCTTGCCAGTGAGTCAGTGCCTGTTAATAGTCCATAGAACTGCTGAGCTGGTTAGAGAGAAATTTTTCCATCGTGAACAGCAGTCTTACTTAAGCGGATGTCTTACTCTCTTTTATAGAGAGGGAAATTGGAGAGGTATCAGTAATCATTCATTCAAGTTGACTTCAAGTGAAATGGCTGAAACAAAAGGAAATGGGGATATAAATATGATGAGTGTGACTAGACCATACTATGACTAGAGAAGGTGAGCTCTTGTACTGTTTACATAGGCCACTTTTCCTGGTTTCTAGCAGCTTGAAGAAGAAGAAGGCATAGACTGTGGATAGGGAAGTGAAAATAACAGTCTGTGCACACAAGTACTATCCTCAAAGAGACCTAAAGATTAATTTGTTATCTGAGTATTGATTAGGAGCTCCAGTTTTAGATGCAAACGTGTAAATATGTTCCACACTTTCTTCATTGTGAAGACAGTGTTTCACTTGTGATTTTGAAATGGACTTGCTGACCTGTAAAATACTTAAGTTCAAAAGATCCTTATGCAGTTGGAATTACACCGTGTTTTGTCAGAATCCAGACACGCTGCATGGCCACTAGTGTGTCAAAGTGGAACTGGCTAGATGAAATGTTTTCATAAAGCTGAAGTAAAACAATAAGCTGCTTACGGTTAGAGCAGCTGAAAAATTCACCTGAATAAGAGCAAAATCTCATTAGATGGAGATAGCCATGGATAGAGATAGCACAGACCATGTCCCCTTAGCTTAGAGGGCTAAAATGCCGGTTTTGATCTGTCGGATCACTCTTGCTTTGTACCAAGATACCCGACTTCAGATGGAGTAGGAGGTTACAAATGACTGCAAGTGTAGTTATATTAATGCTGGCTGCTGCCTAGGCTATTATTTCCTGCTGAGGAGGAAAAGCACTTATACTGTGCCATGTAAATATACCCCGGGAAAGCAGAGAAGTCTGATTTTCCTCTAAGATGAAGCACAATTCCCTCTCTCACTTAGAAGATCTGTGGATTATTTCCTCTAAATTTGGCCCTGAACAGCATAGTTTATTGTATTCATTTTCACCAGAAACTTCAGGGAAAAAAAAAAAAAGAACTTGAGTTTTTTATTTGTTTGAGAGATTCTATCCCAAAATCATAGAATCATGGAATCATCAAGGATGGAAAAAACCTTACGATCATTGAGTCCAACAATTAAACCTACTCTACCAAGTCCACCACTAAGCCATATCCCCCAGCACCACATCTAAATGGCTTTTAAACACATCCAGGAACGGTGACTCAACCACCTCCTTGGGCAGCCTGTTCCAATGCCTGACAACCCTTTCAGTGAAAAAAATTTTCCAAATGTCCAGTTTCAACTTCCTCTGGTGTGGCTTCAGGCTGGCGTCTATCGTTCTGTCACTAGTTACTTGTGTGACGAGACCAGCACCTACAGCTCTAAAATCTCCTTTCGGGTAGTTGTGAATGATAATGTCTCCCCTCAGCCACCTCTTCTACAGATTAAATAGCCCCAGTTCCCTCAACTCTCCTGATAGGACTTGTACAGATGCTTCACCACTTTAGTTGCTCTCCTCCGGACCCACCCCAGCACCTCGATGTCTTTCTTCTATTGAGGTGCCCAAAAATGAACACAGTGCTGGGAGGTGTGGCCTCACCAGTGCCGACTACAGAGGGGCAATCACCTCCTTGGTCTGCTGGTCACACTGTTTCTAATACAAGTCAGGATAATGCTGGCCTTCTTGGCCACCTGGGCATACCGCTGGCTTGTATTCAGCCACTTGTCAATCAGTACCCCCAGGCCCCTTTCTGCCAAACAGCTTTCCAGCTACTCTTTCTCAGACTTGTAGCTTTACATGGGATCATTGTAGCCAAAGTGCACGACCCAGCACTTGGCCTTGCTGATGCTCTTCATCAAGACCATCGATGAAGCTATTAAACAGAAGTGCTCCCAGTATTGAGCCGTGTGGAACACCACTTGTGACTAGCTGCCAGCTGGATTTAACTCCATTCACCACCACTCTTTGGGACTAGCCATCCAGCCAGTATTTTATCCAGAAGAGCATACATCCATCCAAGCCATGAGCAGCCTTTTTTTTTCCATGAGGATGCTGTGGGAAACAGGGTCAANTGCCTAATACAGACAGTTTTTCCATGAGGATGCTGTGGGAAACAGTGTCAAAGGCTTTACAGAAGTCCAGGTAGACAACATACACAGTCTCTCCCTTGTTTGCTAGGTGGGTCATCTTGTTATAGGAGATCAGGTTTGTCAAGCAGAATCTGCCTTTCATAAACCCATTCTGACTGGGCCTAATCCCCTGGTTCTCCTGTATATGTTGCATAATGTCACTCAAGATGATCTGCTCCAAATTTGAAATGGTAGATGTTTGTTTAATGTCTGAGGGTTAATTTGTATCCACACTGCTTTGGTGTTTTACAATATACCATGGGCCAGCTAGAAACCATAGAATTAGCTGCATTTCAAAAGTTGCATTAATTTATAGATTAGGAAGTACTTACAGACCTTTCGAAAGAAAAAGATGTGCATAAAGTATCTATATGTGAAACATCAAAATGAATCCTGTTTTTACAGCTAAGCCCTAAACCCCGACAAATAAAGGCTTATAACTGAAACAGTTAGAGTTCTTCACTATTGCAAGAGGTGATGAAATAGCAAATGTAATGTGAAATTTATTATAAAACATAAAACAAGTAGGAATATGATAACATGCAGAACTAGTTTTAAAAATTTAGTACAGTACTAAATGGTTTGGGGTTTTGCTCAGTGTCCCCACAACACACAAACATGGCACTGTCTTTCTGATAGGAATCTCAGTAGAGAAAAGAAAAATTCTAATCATTGGTGTGCTTCAAGAACAAATGGAAGATCACTGTAAGTAAATACCATTCTATCTTTCGATTTTAACTACAATGAATAGAATAGATAAACATCAAATGAAAATAAGTGTCTCGGGTTTTTTTCAGTGCAAGAGCTGAAGCTGTAGAACAGATTTTGGATGAGGTAAAAGGCTTGAGCTGTCAAAGATTTCTCACTTCCCAGAATTCCACTCCCATTTCCCAAGGTTAAACGCATTGCCTCAAGGCAGCTGCTTAGAATGATAAAAGGGGCACTACAGGACAGCAGTGCTCTTTGTAATGTTAATAAACCTTGATTTTGATATCAGATGCAACCCTGGGAAAACCTGCCAGTTTTAGACTTAAAAATCTAACACTGTTTAACAGAAGTTCGTATAAAGAAGTAATAGTTTGGGAATGGTGATGGGCTAGTTTGAGTGACATATGAAAACAACAAATACACTCCCTTCCCTGCCTTGTCAAATCTTACTGTTGTTTACCGAGAACAAAAGGAATTGCCCAAATGCTAATTAAACTGAATGCCGTATTAAAATGCACTGTGAAGTTTGTCCTGTAAATTCAGCTTTTGAGTTTAACTGTCAGCTGAGCTAGATCTCCCCCGAGAAAATGAATGGGGTGCAATTTCCCTGAGCTAGCCAGTGAACTCTGATTGGAGCCAAATCAGGGAGTGTTCTCTTGTGTCAGTTCTCTGATAAACCTCTGACAAGAAAATATGGAAATAATTTATTTCAATAAAGGCAAAGCCATAGGACTGTTGATTAGATAGTGTGGAAATCTATTCAGAAAGAAGGCGAACCTTATTAAGTGATTCTCTTCCTTAAGTTCTGCTTAAAAATTACAAATGTCTAAACTGTATTGACAAGTCAGACTGTCATTGTTATTTAGATATTTCCGAATCAACAATAAATATGTAAGTTAAAACTTCAGGGGAGTGATTTGGAATAAAATGAGACATACTTATGATCAAGGCAGCTATAAATGAACAATGCATTTTGGTCATGTGGAGTTTGACAAAATGGAGCTCCAGCTTATCTTCACAAAGATGATCTGCCTCTTTGAATCCATGACAAAACTCTCCCTAACTTGAAAGAGGTTTTGACTTCACCCGTTAAGGTTTAGTTGTGCTGAAATCTGAACAAAAGCAAGAAGGACTCCCAAAGTTCATGGGATGTAAAGCTGTGTATTCTTCAAATTGACCAGCAAGACCCATTCCTGTGATGGGTACTGAAGAACAATGTCCAAAAAATGCAAAAATAATAAATTTGAAACTGTTAGTAGTGCACACTGATAGCTAAAGTAATCATACTCTCTTATAGCTAACATCCTGTTACCCTTTTCTTCTGAAAGGTTATTCCTAGTGTGTCAGTCTGGGATATCTGGGACACTGCTACACTTAGAAAATATCAAAACCTTATGAAGTTCAGTGGCCAGCTGGAGCCCAGTCACACTCTCTGTGCATAGCTGCTAGAAGTGCAATGCACGGCAGCTACATGTGCAACTAGACAAACAGAACAGAGAGCAGAGCACATGGCTTCAGGGTGTGAGCAGAGTTTGGGGGTAGTGTTTGTGTGAAAAATGTGGTTCTTGGCTTTTTACAAAAAATTGGTTCAAATCAATTTTGGATAATTCTTCATTGTTTCCTCAGGAATGTACTTACAAGTTAAAGTATATATCACAGAAAATTACGTGTATTTTAAAAACATTTTTTTTGTTTAAGAAATTCTTGCTATACCAAGATTTTTCAACCCACTTTTCCAAAGGAATAGGTAGCAATAGGAAGAGAATTGGGGAAAATACTATTATATTATATGCTTTCTGAATTTCCTTCCTATAGTACTGAATTATTTCTTTCCATTTTTTCCATGAAACTTCGTAATGGAAAGAAAGAATGGGTAAGGTCCAGATATTCTAAAAGCATTCTTGAAACATATTGTTAAAGTAATACTTCAAATTTAATCCGATTTTTCTTCTTTTGATAACAGTAGCAAAAATTTAATAAAGAATGGATAGCTATTACCTGGTGATATGTGATTGGATTTATAAAACTAGGTTTATTCATTTTAACCACAGGAGTAAGGCTTGATTAATTTAATAGTTTCATTGGGTATATGTGACAGTCCATTAAGACAGTGTTTATTTGCTACAGGTATATATTAAGTATGTATCCAAAAGTTACTTTATCATAATTAGAGGTATGCCATCTTAAGCAAGTACTAGGCAGGATGCGATTTTATATTTGGTTCCTAGCACAAACAGCAAAGGCTAATGACTTAACCTGGGAGAGTACACTGTCTCACATGGTATGTTTGGATTTTTTTTTTAATGAAATCAGTCAGGTAGAATTCAGTGTTCCCAGAGCTTTATCTGATGTTTATAATCCTAGAAACACTTGAGCATTATTTTGTAATTCCCCTTTTCCTCCAGAAAATTCTGACTGCTCATTTCTAAATTCACATTTCTACCACTATTTGTTTTATTTTCTTTTGTTTTCTTTCAAATTCCATTTTTTTCATCAGAACAGCTTCAGCTGCTTTTTGGGGCTTCCCCCCAAATGCCTCACTGTTATCCTCTTGTCGTGCACTTACATCACCCTGTCAGCAGTGCAGCAGATTAACATCCAGTGATAGCTGTGTGATCCTTTTCAAAGGAATGATGGAGCAACATTGGACAGAAACAAATATATTAGAATAAAAGCTCCTCCTTTATTCTGGAAAAGCTGAAACTTTGGTCCAAATGAAGCTTATACTCTCAGCTCAAGCTATTTTCTACTGTTGAAACAGCAGGATGTTCTGGTTAAAGCTGCTGTGCTGTTTACACTTTACAAGGAGCAACACTTTAAAACATGATCAGTACAGTAGTGCTACCTCTTCTTGGCAATATCCACAGGTGAACTGTGCTTTAACAACTCCTTTAATGTCTCAAAAACATCAAAGACTTTTTCTCAACATCCAGCATTTTTCTCTGAGCACCTCATTTCTCTATTACTGCAGAATGCTCTTAGAAGTATGTACATACACGTTGTGGTATATATTCCTATTTATCTGAGGTTTTCCTTATCTTCTGGGTTTTGCAAAAGTTTATCACTGAAAGAGAGGTTTTTTTTTCAATCACTTTGAGAATAGTTACCATCTAGAGTTTCAGTACTCCAAGCGGAAGATAACTAAACAGCACAACTCCCCCACACCTTTCCCTAACAATGTAACAATCCAGCATAATGTAATACAATTGTCTCCCTACAGAAAGGAGAGGGAGTAAGAGTGAGATGTTTGTGAGATTGTGAGTGCTTGTGACAGTATTTTAAAAGAAACTAGCCATCGTTCTGATATTACAGCTGCAGGAGACCTTGCAGACCTCAGAACAGAAGGAATAGCAAATTCAAGGTTATCGGGAGTAGTCCCATTTTGTTGCAAAACATGGGAGACATCTCCACTTGTGGAAATAGGCAGTTACATTTTCACATATGACTATTTATAATCTTATTGGCTTCACCATTGCTATGTCTGTCAGCAGGTCTGTCCAGCTTGGAGCTTGTTCTCACCCTGTTCTTGCAGGGCTTGCACTTTATTGGAGTGAGAAGCACCTCAACATCTAAGATAGAAGAATGATCAAGTCTGAGCTTGAGCCTCAGGGTAATGTCCTATTTCTCCAAGTAAAATCTCTTTTTCTTATGAATTCATGGTCTGTCTGGTCACCACTGATCTTTCTTCAGATGATCTTTTCTTCATTGATCTTTTCTCAGCAAGAGAAATGCCAGTCAGCTAATACACTGATCTCAGAGCTGAGTTATACTCAGTCAGCATCTCGTGCTCTTTCTTAGAAGGTATTTGGTAGTCTGTTCTTTCAGCACTTGTTCACCTACCTTTTTTATGTAGAATAGTCCTTGAGCAGCGTCACTGATTTCAGGAAAATTGTATTGAAGTAGCTGATACTTTGTTGAATGCTCACACGGTCCTGGCATTTGAAAAGGAAAAGGAAAGAGTGAGTGCCTGGAGTTATCACAAGTATCTGCATTGTGCTATTACTTCATTGGGTTTGCATTTCCTAGCTGTGCCAGACTGCTTTACATGACGTTGTGGGCAAAGCCCCAAGTTCTTACAAATGAAAGGTAACAAATCTGTTGAGCTAAGATGAGTCCTTGTTGTACCTTAAAGCTCTTTTGTGTATTGAAAGAGGAATAAAGCACAACATTAAATATTTATTGACATATACATTTCCTCAACTAAAATAACTAAACAATTTGAATATGCTTGATTTTTTTACTTTCTAGAGAGATAATAATATACTAACACATGTTTTAAGAACCATCTCCACATGATGTATAATTCTGTTCACTGGAATAGTTCTCTAGTAGATGTATGGAGAGCTACCATATGTATCAGTGGTACAAAGTGACAATCATTCTGTACAACTGAACTCTATTTGACCATCAGAGGAAGGAAAAAAGGCACAAAGCACCATTTTAACAGATCTTGATTTCTTTCTTCTGTTCCAGTCATAGTATTTTAGTACAGAGATAGCTCCATCAATCATTTAAAACCACTGACCATACCTTGCACCAGTTATCAGCTGTAGTTCATACTGAGCTTTCTGTGTGCTCCAAATGGCTTTACATTTTATGTGGAAAGCTGGGTTGAAAATTTATAGTTCCTTTCCTTCTGACACCTGGATTTCCCACCTGGAAAATAAACTCTTTTAACTACTTTAAATCTTCATGAATTTCTTGCTGTCTTGATCTCAGAGGGCTAGATCGTGACTGCTGCTGCCTGCCTATGCCATGAAGTAATAATCCTATTCCACTGTGTGTAAGTCTATCTGATTCATAGGCTCCAGACACAAAGCAATAAGCAGACACTGTATTCCCGTTTAAACCCAGATTCTCCAAACCAGTTAGGAATCTAACAACTCAATTTCAAAGGGAATTTGATGTCCAAATGGATTGGAGAGTCTGAGCTGTACTCCCTGCCCCAGGGTAGGTGAGGATAAGAAAAAAAGGCAGGTGAGCTTGTTAATGTCTTGTAGTGATCAGAGCATTGTGGTCTGTTGTTAGTATCATCTAGGAAGAAACAATTTGGGTTTTAGTATTGCACAATTAAACCATTTGTTTTCTACTATTCACAAAATCTTTTATTAGGTTATTTAGTTTCAGGCTTTGAAGATAGCTTTTTTACCTTTCAGTACCTGCCTATCTATAACATTGTTAATACTACTAGATACAACCTAAACCTCACACAGCTAGGTGGCTCTTTTGAAAATAATTGTTTAGAGGCACCAGTGTTTTTAGAGAGGGTTGACTTTGTCATCAAACCTGTCTCAAAACTGCAGCTACAGTACAAGAAAATCCTCACAGACATCCCCATGGGGGAGTGTGCAAATATTAAAAAATTAGTCAGAACTGTTGAGTTATGGAAATTGTTTCATCCTTAATAATAAGCTGCACAGATCTCTGAACTGAGATTCTTTCTTGCCACATCCGGTCATGAGTCAGTGATTTCATTGGCCCACTGTCAGCACATCCAGTGGAAGACAGAAGAAAGAAAATTTTTAAGGTGAGGGTGGTGAAGCACTAGAATGGGTTGCCCAGAGAGGTTACAAATGACCCAGCCCTGAAAACATTCAGGGTCAGGTTGGACAGGGATCCAAAATGATTGAAGATGTCCCTGGTCACTGCAGGGGGCTTGGACTAGATGACCTTTGAAGGTTCCTTCCAACCCTAAACCATTCTATAAAGTGGAGGAGCTTGACTCCCAAACCGCACAGTTTTCCACCTTACAAGGCCAGCAGTTTCCACTTTCAGTACCTGGGATCTCCTTCCATACTTGCAGGGGTACTGTGTAACAGTGAAGGAAGGCTTGAAAGATGTTATCAGAGTTTTGTGGATGTTCTTCCACAAAAAATGTCGAAGCTCATTTTTACTGCAGAACTTCAGACCTAGAAGGTGTACTAATCATCTCCCTTGAATGGCCATAAATCCACAGTATGTATTACAGAGAACAAAGTGAAGTTATTACTAGGATATTGGGTGTTCTTTTGTCACGTGCTTTGAGAATTTAAAATGACACTTCTAGAAGTACAGCCTCCAAATCTCAAGTATTATTTTATGTTGGTTTTAGTTATAAGGTCACCTCGTGAAGTTCAGCTGGAAGTCAACCCAAATCTAATGCGCTGGGCCACTGTGTCTAACACAGTTAACCTATAGCTTCATACATAATATTTAAAAATAAACTACAACTTATTCTGCTTACTGAAATATCAGTTAAACATGTCATGGGGCTTATTAGCACACTGAGAATGTTCTTCATGCCTTAATACTAGGGCATGACTCGGATGTAAAAATTTAAATGGAATTATTTGAATTGACTTGGATACTTATTAAGGAGAGGGTTTCATTTAATTCCCTTTTCTGTTTTTCTCTCCTTTATAGCAGCAGCCATCTGGGCTTGATAGGAGGTAGGGCAATGACAAGTCTATTCTGTGAAAAATACTATAATTTTTAAAGGACTGTTACCAAATTAGACTCAACAGAGAGAGTGTGTATGTGAAAAGTGATTTGTCTTATAGAAAAAAAAAAATGTGCTCTGGCTGTGTGCTGTAGGGATCTTGTGATGCTAATTGGAAAACTCAAATTTGTAGACATTTTCAAGTTGAACAGGTGACAATAACTTGTGATAACCAAAGTCTAATTATCTCAACTAGGAATTAACCATCAGGTGTTCTGAGCCAAATAAGAGGGGTGGGAAGCTTGGAATAGTAATGTGGCCTATTTATGTTGAAAGAATTAACAGGATTTTATGTGGGATTAAAAAAAAGAAAAGTGAAATGAAACAAATACTCTCTAGGCTAGTACTGTGTGTGACTGCCCTGGTTCCATTTCTTAAAGAATTTCAGAACTTGGACTGGGGGAATAGAAGAAAATAATAATGCAGAGCTGTATGATTTGCTTGCTAAACAAAACCTCTTTGTTCTCTCATGATTCTGCTAATGTGAAAAAAGAGGTAGGTTAGCAGTTCTTAGAATTAAAACTATTTGCTTGAAATTATTGTAATCCATTATTCTAGTTAGAAAAGTACATTGTGATATAGGTCTATGGCTAGAGAAGATTAAGCTATTACAGATTTCTAGAAAAAACCAAAGGCCATGAGATATGAAAACTAGGTGGTACACAGCAGCCAGAGGTGTATGTGTAGGCATACCTACAAGAGGTTTCAAAAATTCATAGCTGGATGCAATATACATAAAGTTCACACTGTTAATTCTTCCTTGCCTCTAACTTCCTTTAATACTTAATGTAAAACTTAAATTATAATGAGTAGGGCTGAAACAAAACAGGCCTCTGGAGATTAACAGGAAAATGATAAAACAGCAAATGAACTATAGCAAACTGATTCCCAAGTACATCACCTTTCTCCTTTCTTACCATCGACAGAATTTTTTTATTCTTAGATTTTCTTTTTCTAACATACCATGTGAACAAAAGTGACAGCACTTTAAAAATAATATCAAATTCTGAAAGCAGTCAGAACCTTAAATTGGAATTTCAGTCTTTGACATTGGAAACAAACATAGAAGACAATGTTAGTATTCTGCATTGTGCAGATAAAGGCTTAGACTAGTAGAAAATTCTTCTGAGAGACATGCCTGATAAGATTATAAATTAGGTTCTACAAAGAAAGTGCACTTAAAGAGAGATTTAATTGTTTGCCAATAAAAATCTCATGTTGCATAGAGATTTCCAAGCTCATTTTAACAGTTGTTACTATTCAAATGCCTTGTTTTAACACTTTAGGGGATTGTTTGTTTGTTTGGTTTGGTTTAATGAATTCATTGTTCTAACTCAAAACTCCACTGTTGTTTTGACTTCTGTGACAGGTTTAAGATTTTACTTCCATTTGTAAAGTCTTATTTGCTGTACAAAAGATGGAAAATGTGCTATGTAAGTACTATTTTTTTTTTTTTTTTGACCTGTTACACTTAAAAAAGCTTAAGTGTGAAGGTCTAAAACTGTATGCTCAAGACTGCACACTATGTACTATTGGGAAGTTAACCTGTGGCAAGTCTATTTGTATTTGTGCAAAGCATTCAACACTGTCTGGCTTGTTTCTCAATTGGTTTCTCATGGATTTAATGGTTAGACCATTCAATGGATAAGGAATTGGCTGGACAGTCTCACTCAAAGAGCTGCACTCAGTGGCTCTTTGTCCAAATGGAGAGCAGTGATGAGCGTCATTCCTTAGGGACCAGTATTGAGACCGGTGCTGTTTAATATCTTTGTCAGTGACATAGACAATGGGATTGAGTGCACACTCACCAAGTTTGCTGACAGCACCAAACTGTGTGGTGCATTTGACACACTGGAGGGAAGAGATGCCATCCAGAAGGACCTTGACAGGCTTGAGAGATGTACCTCATGAAGTTCAGCAAGGTCAAGTGCAAGGTCCCACACATAGCTCAGGGCAATAACAGGCACAAATACAGGTTGAAGAGAGAAAGGATTGAGTGCAACCCAAAGAAGGACTTGAGCATGTTAGTTGACAACAAGTTCAACATGAGCCAGTAATACGCGTTCGCAGCCCAGAAAACCAGCTGTATCCTTGGCTGCATCAGAAGGTGCATGGTCAGCAGGCTGAGGGAGGCAATTCTTCCTCTTCACTCTTTTGAGACCTCANATGGATAAGGAATTGGCTGGACAGTCTCACTCAAAGAGCTGCACTCAGTGGCTCTTTGTCCAAATGGAGAGCAGTGATGAGCGTCATTCCTTAGGGACCAGTATTGAGACCGGTGCTGTTTAATATCTTTGTCAGTGACATAGACAATGGGATTGAGTGCACACTCACCAAGTTTGCTGACAGCACNTGCTGTCAGCACCAAACTGTGTGGTGCATTTGACACACTGGAGGGAAGAGATGCCATCCAGAAGGACCTTGACAGGCTTGAGAGATGTACCTCATGAAGTTCAGCAAGGTCAAGTGCAAGGTCCCACACATAGCTCAGGGCAATAACAGGCACAAATACAGGTTGAAGAGAGAAAGGATTGAGTGCAACCCAAAGAAGGACTTGAGCATGTTAGTTGACAACAAGTTCAACATGAGCCAGTAATACGCGTTCGCAGCCCAGAAAACCAGCTGTATCCTTGGCTGCATCAGAAGGTGCATGGTCAGCAGGCTGAGGGAGGCAATTCTTCCTCTTCACTCTTTTGAGACCTCACCTGGTGTCCTGGTCTGAGTGAGAACAGAGATGTTTCTATTCAGTGATTTTACATTTTGGCTCAGTTTTTCTAACTAACTGCACTTTCTGAAGGTAGCAGCCTGTTTTCACAGTGTCTGTTGCTAGCAGTGATAACATCCCATGGTTAGAGATACTACCAAGGATTGGTGTGCAGACCACAACCACTGCTGGATCTTGTGTACCACATTATGGGGTGCGGAAAAGTGAAAGGCTGCACCTGCAGGGAGAAGCTGACAGGACAGGTCACCCCAAACTGACCAACAAGGTATTCTATCCCATATATGTCATATTTGGTATAAAGCTGAGGGATCTGGAGGGTCTGTCTCCCTCTGGGGGCTCCCAGAATCTTCTCCCCTCTCTTACTGCTCTAGAAGTGTGAACCCGTAAGTGTAGGTAACATGGGTGCCCTGTTATTGAAAATTGACATCTCACGGTCTTATCTGAATCTCATTAAAATAATTAAAAAAAACACTGACAGGTCTTTGGTTCCGGCACATTAGCAATACCAATTCTTTAGGATTCATATACCACTGATTGCTAACAATTCAGCTTATAAATAAAATTTTCATATATATTTGCTAATCAGCATTGGTAATCTATTGAAATCTCCATGTCTGTAAACTCACAGTGAATGAAATGACAAGGTGGATTTCTGCTAAGAGGTTAGCCAGATTCTCTTCACATTGTCACTTCAGCCTTACAGTTTCTACATATTTAACCTTTTGTTTCTAACAAACATCATCCTTTGCATCAAAGGGCTTTAGGACATGCATTTTTTGCTGACACACTTATGCTGTTCTTTATTTATGCATCATCAAAGTATAGTACTGGCCAAAAGGTGAATGACCTCCCTCTCTCTTTTAACTCCTTTTCTGAGTAGACCAGTATCATCTAACTTCAAACACTGACAAATGTAAATTGAGGTCTGTGAAATTAGAAAAGTGCTGAACTAGAATACACAAAAAAGTATGACATTTTCATGTTGTGAATAATATCTCCCATAATTAGAAACTTGGATGTTGGATATGTTTTACGTATTTGTGATGTACATAGCAGAACCTTCCTAATGCTCTTAATGCACAGAGAAATATCACATCCTGAACTCTATTAATGCTACTTCTGTATATCCAATAGTAGTGGGAATAGACTCTTTGCAAGGTTAAACTGAGGGTCAGAACACTCTTTTGAACTTTCTTGCAGTAGTTGCTCATAGTACAGCTACTTAGGTGGGTGGCCATGTACTTGCTGAGATACTGAATTCCTGACTAGATATTTAGAATTAGAAAACAAAAGTGTAAGCTTCTTAAACATCTCTCATAGCCTTCAACATGAATTATTAAATGATGAAACTTCCAGAATTTTAAAAGATAGCATTTTTTTTCTGAGAATGTAGATTCATAGGATATAATAGGAGGGCAGCTGTGTCTTATATCAATTTCAGATAATTCATGAGAAATTTTCAAGTAGCTTTTTTTCTGTTGATTGTTTACATATGAGTGTCTTGGGCTATGAGAAAGTGACTTTTTATTTTGTTTTTTGAATATATTGTTACACAGTTTTCAAGCATGCTCTGTGATGTTTGCAATTAGCTCAAGTTGAGTGGAAAAGAAAAATGAGTGTTAAAGAAACCACTCTAATCTTTTTCTAGTCACATTATTTCAGCTGCACTTTTGACTGAAAATGGGCTGACTTTCACTTGGAATTTAGTAGAGATTACTAAGATGTGGTGAAATTTCAATTTGGTCGGTTGATAGTTTAGGACAGAAAAAGTAAATGAATTTAATCTTACTTCATGTGCCTTTACACACTTTTTGTGCAGTGCTAATTAACAGTATGTTCAGACAACCTGAATTTGCTGTTGGAACAGTCTCTTGTTCACTGTAAGAAAGGCAATTGTCCATAATATGTCGATTAAAGAAATAAACACCCAGTACATGTTCCTGATGCTGGGAATACTCAAGGATATCTATAATTTAATATGCATGAGTAGTCCTTCTGACTTTAAAAATACTAATCCTGAATGTAAAATTACTAATTTGGGAGCAATCTTGAAGTGCATTCGTTCAAAAGATGGATTTTCAAATAAGTTGAATTGCTTGTGTGCAGTATGCCTACAGGACCACAGAATGAGTTTGCAGCTGTCACTCACTGGTCTATCCAGTTATACCTTCTTCTTCCCCTTACACAGGGGGCTTCCAGTTGGCATTTTGTAGCATTCCACCAGAGGTTTATGCTAGCCAGGGTAGCAGGTAACTTGACACAATAGTGTTGTAACATGTGCTGTATCATCTTTTGATGCCCTGGATTTTGGTGTTCCGTGGGAAACAACAATAAATTCATGAAGCTTTACTGCCTCTGCCAATTGTGACATCTTTCAGAGTATAACGTGCTGAAAAGCTTGCACAATCTGTGCCAACTGCATGATTTAGCTGCTATAAAATCCCTCTGAATCAAAACCACTTTGAAATAAAGAAGAACCAGCCTGAGAATTTCATTGCTCTGTTGGATATCCACTCAAAGATCAATCACCTGTCCTCATTCTGTATTCCTGCTGTATTTTTCAGCTTAATCTTTTCTGCAGCTTACCTATTTCATTAAGGCTGGAATTCTAAAAGACTAGCAATAGCATGCAGAGGCAGAGAGTCAAGAGTGAGAAATGTTGAACCTGGATAGCACAGTTCTGTTTGAATTGTACTGTGCCATTGGAAAAAGCTATGTCTTTCTTCCTTTTTTGTTTCTGTGGGACTTTGTAATACCCAGACATGCTAAATAGACACATTCCAGGATTTAGCATCCTGATGTTCCTGAATTTTATCCCACTCTGAGACTAGCTGGGTGCAGAAAAACAGGTCTGTCTGTGAGAGAATGGGTTAGCCCATCTGATACTCTGCAGTATTCCCATTCAGATAGAATTTCGTATAGTACTCACATTTCAAACAACCTGTGGATGTCCAACCCTGGAATCCTAACCAAAAAGTGACTTGTTCAGAAATCAAATAAAGGAGAAATTCATATACTTTTTTCAGAAGATTCTTTTGAAGCTAAATCTGATCTCATAAATGTTAAGAATAAAGAAATATATGTAAATTGTAAAATAAAAATATTAAACACTACCTTTGTGGGCAGTACCTAAACTACTAGATGATATATCAGCAAATTACTTTTTGCATTTAAGAAGGATTCTTCTGTTGCACTGAAAGGGCATTTAAACAACACAGAGTGATGCATAACACTTGAAGCAAACAAAAGGATTGTAATTATTATATTAATTTGTTGGTTCACTCCATGAAACATTTCTAAAAAATGCATTATAAGAACAGACTATTAAAATGAAAAATTATCATTGCAGCATCTGATTAAAAATTCAGTAAGTTAATTAATGCTGCTTTTGTCCTAATAGCTTATATAATGAGAAGGAAGTTTGCTAAATTAAGCATTATAAAAAAATTTTGTCACCAATTTGGTGTAGGTTCTTTTCATGTAGAAAAAAGTTGTTAGAAGATTTATTACCATGGAAACATATCCCTGTGGACTGTTCACGTGCATATATGTGTGTGAAGTTCTCTTGTTACACTTGTGAGGTCCTGTGGCTGTGATTTTGGCTTCTAGCAGTCTTTACCCAAATTATTTGTCATCACCTATTTAGAATATTTGATTACAAATTTACATAAGAAAGGCAAAAGCCTATAATGAGAGTCTAAATCACCTTGGAATAGTGCCTTGACTGGAATGAAAGTGAGTATCCCTTGTATTCAACCTCAGAGCATGCTGATAGTGGTGCATATTTATTTGTAGGCCATGCAATGAAAAGTAATTTGAAGAATAATATTCCAGCAAGTAGAATAATGACTGGAGATCAAAGTATAGACAAAAGTTACCTTCTTCCTTTTCAAGATGAACCGTCTGATCTCGACTTGCCACTTTCTGGCATTTAATTTGTGATCATCTGGTCCTAAGTCTGTCGAGTACTTCTCAGGAGCTAATCATTGTCCCCTTTCTTTTTAGTAAACATGTGTTCTGTTGAAAGGACAAGCTATTCTTGTGGCCACAGCAGAGAGAACACATAGGTGAGACCAGTTGATGGCAATAGATGCCAATTGAAAAGTACTTATTAAAAAAGCCATAAATCAAGGATCATAGAAGGAATTTAGTGGTTGCAAATGAACATAAAAGGGACATGATTTTCCATCGATACAGATGCAACAATAAACATTGTTAGGAAGGCACTGTACTGTGCAAAGGCAAACAGGTTGCTTGATCTCTTTATGCACCTCCGTCAACTTAGTAGGAATTTGCTTCAGACTGAAGTGAGGGCAGAAGGTGGTGACATAAAGCAGTCTGTCTGAGTGTGAGCCTCTGCTCCTGTTAAATATGGCTTTGATGGAGAGACTGCAGTCAGACTCACCGCAAAATGTTCTGATGCAGACCCCAGTAGTATCATGCATTTGTGGGGTTGCTATGAGAGAAAGGGAAAGAAAAATTAATTAGTAATTTATTTCAGATAATGTTTCAGGAATCTACAGAGATTCATTGCAGTGCAGCTCATCACAAGATGTCTGTCAGGCTTCTGTGTTTAATAATTCTAATTGGGTCATCACTACAGTTCAGCCTCAAGGCTAAAGCAGACCATGTAACTGTTTTAGGTACTGAGTGTCTGTACATCTAAGTACCAAAGCAGCACTTAATTTCAGAAAGATGGTAAATGTGCAACTATGTCTAAATAACAATTTGTTGACTAATTTAAACATATTATGGTCAAAATTTAGGCTGCATGTATAATTTACCCTTGTTCATAATGTTATTCTCCTTGTGTTGGTGTGTTAATTACAAGAAAATACACATAGAGAAAATGCTAGAATTCTTCATTATATCAAATCCATTAGAAAATTCTAGGAAACATTTAACAAGATTCCCAATGAGGATTTCTGGCTAGGTCTGCCTGTAGATTTCCTCATGGGGAGCATCATGAAGGCTCTGGCTCTGGTCAGCCTTGGCCTTGGGCTGGTTTTGTCATGTTTAGAAGCACAGTAATAAGGGATTTTTTTTTTTTAAAGATATGTCTTGGCGTATCTAGCATTCACACATGGTATGATTATGTGGAATCCGTGCTGCTGGTTGTAGCTTGGTTACCAGTCTTGGCAATTTTCTATAGCTGTTTTTGTTATTGAAATTAATTTTTCCAAAAAGATTTTGAATAGTACTTAGTCCAGAAGCAGTAGTACTCTTTCTTTCTGGTATGAATCAGGATGTCATCTGAGACAGTCACTCTTTATTTCTTGGTAGGGTTTTTTAAATTATTTTTTTGTGTGTGTGCAGCACTTCTTTATTGTATGATTTTAAATCTCCCTTTAGAGATTTTTTTTTCCTCCCTCATTTCCTCCCTCATTTCCCCCTCTAATCAAAAGAATAGGTACATTTTGTTCTATCTCTTAATGGCTGTTTTTACTTTTAAGTATTTATGGCCTTTACAGGAGCAGAGTTAATACTATATGATGTCAATATTCTTCCAACATAGTTATGCAGCCGTCTTACATTTATGACCTTTTCCTCCTATAATTAGTTCCAGCTGAAATTAGATTCAGAGAGAGCCTCACTCCAATTACAGCCAAATCTGAGAAAAAGTGATTCCACTGCAGTTGTCTAGAGGAAAAAAAAAACCTTTCCAGTTTCACTGTAGATAACTAAGTCTCCCATCTCTGCAGTACGTCTGCACTTAATGAAGGTGAAAAGGGTTTAAGGGCCAGCCCTGTGGAGAGTGGAGAATTCTCAGCTTTGCCAACAACTTTGAGAAAAAGTCTGCACCATGGTGCAGGCATGTTGCAGTGAATACCCAGAGGTCCTTTTTCCTGGTGAAGATGGGTTTGGATGAACATGGCAAGCAAGCTGGGGACATGTCAGCTACCTGTACATCCTTCCTTTCTTTGGGAAGCAAGTGTATGTATGGGGATGAGGACAAAAATAGAAGCCACAGCACTCCACAATGTAGGCATAGCCAAAGTGATTTTGACTTCTTACAGCCTGTCTGAAACTGGATATTATTAGCCCTTTAATGCACAGTTGCCAGTGTGGCCAGCACAGCTATAATACAAACAGTAGTGATGAGTCTTGAGATCCCCACATAAGCTTCCAGGCTGCTGACTGCCACAAAGAATAACGTGAGAAATGCAAGGAATTGCTTTGAATTCAAAGCTGTATTTTGTATTAGCCAAATGCATCAAAAATAACAAGAATCCTTTTTGCCATTATCAGAGATACTTAGCTGGGATTAAATGTTTGTTTACCTCAGATGGGTTTGCAGCCAGGTTTATACATTTATCACCTCCAGATTGGATTACTATAATCCTTTATTTACACATTATCCTCAGCTCTTTTTTTGTTCTTTTTTTCCCTTATTTTTGGCAGCTAAGTCAGTACAGGAAAACAAAAATTGATTTCTGGCACCCAGAGGAGTAAATTACCTCTTACCTGCTCTGAAATCATTGTCATATTGGGTTCCGATTCCGATCCAAATTGATCTTCAAATTTGATTTTGGATCGATAATAGCCTTATAATGGAATGACACTGTTGTGGCTCCTACCAGCTGCTATGACCCATAGAAGCTGAGGAAAGAGTCTTATCACAGTGTATAACCTCAGAAAAATTAATACCCATCCAGTTCCATTAACTTGCTGTTACCTTTTCCGTCAGGGCAATAATGTGCATAGGGTCAGCCCTGCCTTTAGCCATGTTCACACAGCCAATTCTTCAGCTCTGCTCTGGCTCCCTGGCCCTACCCAGAAAGCTTTGTAAGGTTTTGGCAGGGGATTAATGTCGTGTTTCTAACCTTGAGCCTTCAGTTCCCATTAAGTGCCTTCTGAAACATAGTGAAATGGCTCTGTAACATCTAGTGAAATTAATCTAGAGATTAAGTGAAATTTATATTAAAAACTGACAATTTAAGGAATCAGGATAAACATTTAGTGAAGGGAAAGAAGATCCAGTATTCTCCAAATCTCCTCCAAGATGCAGGAACTGTAGTTAAGGTGCAGTTTCCCTTCAGGCTTTTCCAGGCCCTTAGTATTTCCAAAGTGATTTATTAGGAAATATGCACGAGTTATTTTGAGGCTGTTATGATTATATCATTTGATGAGATTTTTTTCTTCTCTTTTCTGCACTGAGGACTTTAAAGTGAGAGAGACAGTCTGAAGATAGCTTGTGTTTTGTTTAATTAACTGGCTTTCTTTTTATGGATCGTTGCTTGCAAGGCTGCTCTTTCATTTGGTGATTGTTTTTGTTATTAATGGTTTCAGACAGAGCTCTTCACGTATCAAGTGCAAGTTTTTGCAAAGCCAATGAAGGAATCACACAGGAGGGTTGTTTTTTTCTCCTCTTGCCTGCTGCTCATGTTTATTTTCTGTGGTGTTACTCTTGATGGTCTGTTGTGGTTGTTAGCACTTTGCATTAAAAAAAAAGTGTTCAGGAGTTCAAAGCGTTTTATCTCAAATTTGCAAAGTGATGTTTGTTTTGCAAAGGTGCCAGGAAACATTCTAAGGTTTTTTTAATTTACGGTAATGTAGTATGTTAATAAAAATTAATTATATTCTTAGTCCTAAATAAGAGGGAGGGGCAGCCCAGAGGAAGAAAATTTATTATCTTCTGTGTCCATATAACTGAGGAGATAACAGTTCTGAGGCTCTCTTTATATATATGTGACTTGTGGAGGTCAAAGGGGCTAGAGACTTCAGTAATGTAGGCCCTGATTAATAAGTGGACTGTATGTGAAATGTTATGTGCCTCCCCCACATATTACATTATTTTCACTGAAGGGAGCTAAAAGCAGTTATTCAGGTCAGCCTCTCTTGTTACAGCTATCCTGTGAAGGTCCACATGGTTCCCCAAGGAGTCACCCTCTAATGGCTTATTTTCCACCTGTCCCTAGTTAGATATCCACCTTGGTCTGACTGAAATCCATGCCACTGCTGAACGAGGCAGTCTCATCATCTTTTCTTTCTCTGCCTGCGCATTCCCAGGGCTTTTCTTTTGATGGAATTAGTACTAATGCAGCCACATCATGATTCCAGTCAAAGATATCTTTTATTTTCAGAAAGATCAGCTCCTTAATCTGGCTCAGTTCAAGTCCATGTGAGCACTTACAGGAAGATGTATGAGGTGGGATTGTATTTTTGGTGGTAAGTAAATTTCTGTAACAACAAAGATAATGCTGCCAGAGTTTCAGGTGATTCCAACCATGCCAAAGCAAAGATAAAGGGAGTAGTGTTTACCACAGTATTTATGAGGACAGAACACATTGATGGCAACAGTAGCTCATGTAAGAGGAAAGGGTAGTTTAGGACCAGTACAGTTTGTCAGATCACAGTAGGAAAGCTTGGCAGGTATCTTTCTTGGAAGTAAGGTACTAATCTTGGAAGTAAGGTACTATTCTCTGAAGTATCTTCTTCGCATTCAACTCAATGGGAGTCTGTTTCAAGAATGCCTTAGGATCTTTGTGTGCAATGCATACTGAGTCATATTTTCTTCTAGCATCATTCCTTTGAGTATTTTACACATTGCATTTATCTCTTCTGCTGCTAAAAATCTTTACCTTGTTAACTCAGTATGGGTCTGTTGCAGTTTTCAGACCGAGGGAGGCAAAGTAAATACAAAAATAGAGCATAGGGACCATTTCAGGAACATAGGAATGGTCAGCTTTTTTAATCTTTCCTTTCTGAAGGGAATGAGATGAACATTTTCTGACAAGAAACTGTATAATAGTTGAAGTTTGTTTCAAACCCAGGTCAAATCACGTGGCTCTCCTGAGAAGTACAATCTCTTTTCTCACGGGGCTGAACCATCCTGCTGTATCTCCAGATTCTGGCCTTAAACATTGCTTTATAGAGTAAGTGAAAAAGAGCTAAATCTGCTTATGGTTTCTCATTGGAATGCATTATAAAATCTTTTGTAAATGTGTGAATGTTCCATGCAGTTACAGGGATCCAGGGTCCCACTAAAATAAACAGAATACCCCAATAACTATTGTACAGACACTCAAAACATCTGGTGTCTTAATAATGGTGTCTTGGATATAGAGACAAGCACAGAAGATGAGGGTAATATAATTTTAGAGGCATATAGAAGTCTTACAGTCATTGCTGCTGTTGGTAAGAAGGATTAAATTGCTGAAGTAATAATCAAGAGAACATGAATAAACTGTGACTAGAAGAAGTAGAAGCTGAGGATTTCTGTTCAGGCAGCGATTTGAAGTAAAACTTTTGGTTTACAAAATTTCACGAGAATACAATGATTTGTAAAAGGGTAAAGAAAACTTTTTTTATTCATACATATAAAAAGTATTTTAATGTGACAAACAGCAGTGGCAAAGTGCAGCTCCTTTGACTGGAACTGTAATACTTCATAACCTAGAATAGCTTCCTTTCTTAGACTATATAGAAACCACTAAGCTATTATTTGTTACTGTCATATTTCAGCAACAGTATGTGCACAAGTGGCAAAATATCACTGGCCTTAGAGAAATAAAAAGCATCTTAAGAAGGACTAATACTGTGCTAACTCATGGTGAGAAAGCATCAATGCAAAAGCCTTGTCTAGCCTATACTATTTTCTGATTATAAAACTTTTTGATAGTTTTCTTTACTAGTATAGAAATTAAAAATGTAAATGTTAAAGGTGATTTCTTGCTGTAATTCCCTCATTTACAAAGGCAACAGCTGCAATAAGCTGTTTTATCAGTAGCTAAAGTACAGCAGACTTTGAAACAAAAAAAATCAAGTTCCTAAAAATATTTGGAGGTTGTGGAGTGTCCTTCTCTGGACATTTTCAAAACCTGCCTGGATGTGTTCCTTTGTGACCTTTGCTAGATTATATGATCTTGCTCTGGCAGGGGGGTTGGACTCGAAGATTTCCAAGGTCCCTTCCAACCCCTGACATCCTGTGATCCTGTGATTTTCCAAATTCCCCTTTGTCTTACACACATCTAGCTTTCCTCAGACTGGGACAAAGGAGAGGGAAAGAGTAAGCCTATCAGGGCTCTGAGGGTATAGAATTAAAAATATGGTACTAAATGGCTGGTGATGTGGTCTGCTTGCTAAATCCATCAGTTGACAGTGTGCTGTGTATTTCAAGTGGACACTCAGTGACTGTATAAATATGCACAGTACTAGTGAAGAAAAACAATATTTAGAGCCAAGACACATTTCTGAGTTGAAAACCTCTCATTTTAAGTTCTCTTCTTTGGACATACATACAGTCTCTGTCTTTATCCTGCAAGTAATCCAGTCATTTTCCTTATTTATCCATTCCTCTATAAAAAGTCCAACCTAAGCCACTCTGTCAAAGTCCCACATGAAATAAGCTGGTGCAGCTTCTAATACTTCAGTCTGTACGAAATCTTTCCAAAATTTGTTTGATCTTACCTGCTAAATAATTGAAGGGTTCCTTAAAGCATGAACAAGATCCAGGAGTACAAGAAGTAAAATCACTTACTAGTCAGTACGCTCTAACTTTATAACAAAGATGTTGGTTGTGATTGCCTAGCAGGAAATATTTGAGAGAATGGCTTCTCTCATTGGAGGAAAGTGTGATTTGTCAAATGCAAAAAGTTTGAGGGACATTTCATTTACTTTGAGCTGCACTTTCCAACCAAGTGGTGTGAATATTCTATTATTTTGCTTATAGAATGGAAGAGTATACTTTTCCATTTTGATACTAGCTTTGATTTAATACTTCCATTTTACAGAGACTAAATTATAATTTATTTTTTATGTGTTTAGGTTTTATTTTGGTTATTTCCTGAAATTATTACAATCTTTTTAATTAGGAAGAAATAGAAGTTGTACATTGGAAATCCTGCCCAATTCACAGCAGTGACCAACTGTGAAAGTAGTAGGTGACTCATTTTTGCAGGAGGTCATGAACTCACTGTACTACATAACATTGTTCCAGCCATCTAGTTACTTTTTCATTTCTTTTTCACCAGTGGTTCTGTGTATAGATATATTTAGGCACTGTGTGCGCTAGCCTTAAATCTGTAGAACAGTATTTATTTCATTTGGTTCTTGTCCACTATTTACATAATCTCTGAGAATATGTAAAGAAAACAGTAAATGTGGGCCTCTTCTTTTTCTGGCAAGGTGAAATACACTTTCTTTTTACCTCTATATTTCTTAGTTTGTAATTTATTTTTTTCTCAATTATATTAGTACGTATTGTACAGAATGGGGAGAAGCAAAATGCAAAATGTATGGTCTTGGCCTTTCAAAACAAATTCAAGGTAATCTGAAGAACATCTGGGTATTTGTAAACAATCCATGGCAACATGCCTTACTAACAAGACTGAGCCTTTAACATGTCCATTCTGCTTTTTACACTGCTTGATTCCAAATGTATTACCTAAATATCATTATGACCACTATAATAAATAAAACCTGAAATGATGCCAAAAGTACATTAAGTTTTTTCATTTGTAATTTTCCTTACAAAACATATTAACTGCCTTTGTTTTCATAGAAGGAATACAGAAAGGTTACATACAGTACTGTGTTCCTGAGAGTAAGAATGGGTAGAAAAAAGTCTAATTATTGTAATTATATGACTGAAAAAGAGTCTTGTCATTTTAAGGTGTATAAAAAGGGAATAAAATACCATACAGAGAAGGAATTTGTTCATCAGATTCAGAAATAGGTTTAAAAGGAGGCTGAAATAAAAATACAGAGTAATCAGAAAGTAATGGTGGTTTATAATTAATCGCTTGTCGATCAACTTTATATTTCTTTTCTGATTCAGTGTATCATGCAATGAAAAGAAAATGTGTGTATGAACAAATCTCCCCCATTCCACAAATTAAGGACAGGGATAAGCAACAACTTCATGATAAAGCAAAGATACTGTAAAATTTCTACAGAATTATTAGCTCTGTTTCATCACTAAATTGATTACTCTCTTAGTGGATGTTAGGAAAATAAAGCTTAATTACTTTTTTTGAATTACCCATATGAATTAATTATATAACATAAATAACATAGAAGATTGCCACGTGTGTTTGATACATGCATATTTTAATTTTGATGTGTTTATTTCATTGAAGAAATATGGGTTAATCATTGTTTTGAAGTGATCTCTGGTTTTGAGAGAAAAAGAATAATTTCCAGAATTGGTAACTATGATGATGACATGGCCACAAGGAGAATTCTAAGGTATGGTCAAATCAGAAACTAGTTGATAACTTTGGAGCACCTTTTCCTTCAGTAGAAGCTTAACTCCGAAATTTTTTTGGTTTTTTTTATCATTAATTCTGTGACAGAGGTTGATTGTGGATGCTTTTGAACATACAAAATAGCCATTAGGCAGGAGTACCTATCTGTTGCAGGTACTCCTTTATGAACAAACTGTAGGCAGACATACATTGTAATAAACCTTTCACTAAAGGTTTCTGAATAAAGAACATGTCTGTAAAAATTGAAACCTATTTACTGCTCTCATTCACTAACAAAAAGGGGTGAGTTTGTCAAACATTCTTCAGGAATGTAGCTCAGTCTTGTCTTCTTTAGGTTGGAAGGAGTGTGTGTGTGTTTGTCCTTTTTCATACTAAACAATTTTAAAAAATAATAATTTCTTAAATGAACCTCAACTTCTATGTAGAAAAGTTCAGATTTTAAAGGGTTTTTCCCCAGAGCTAGAAGTAACATTCAAAATGTTCTCAGTAAAGATGGCTTTCAGACCTACATTTAGTGTACATACTAGCCAAAACTTACAACTACTTCTGCAGTAACATCAGTACAGTAAAGTGCAAAACCATATTGTTGAAGGAAATTTTTCATAGCATTTTAACACTTAAACATAATCATAAGCTACATCCCTAGGTGTGACTGGAAGATGTATGTATGCATGTGTGTATGAATGCAAGACTTTATCAAATAATAATTCTTCCTTTTATTATACATTTTACTGCAGTTCGTGTCATTAGTCTTCCTTGTTAGTCAGTCATTATCTACCCGACTTCCTGCAGCTTTCTTAGAAATGCATACCATTAAGTGTTACATTCGCTTTTAAATAGAGTCAAAGCAAAATACAGTATGAATACATTCAGTTAAACTGATTTTAGTGTTTTTCCTTAATGAGTTCGATTATGCATGTAGGAAAGTCAAAAGGTAACTCAGCAGACTTTGTTTAATTATTCCTAATGGTGCCAACTTGGCAAACTCTTGATACCAAATCATGTTGATAGCAAGACCGCACTTGATGTCAAAACGGAAGATCTTTAGTATCTACACTAGTATTGTCAATAATACTGTTCTTTGTGTAAAGGTCTATGAAAGTTTGGAGGTTTTCTCTGAAGTAATGTGGAATAGGAGTGTCAGCTCCTGTGATCTGCTCATTTAACACACACAACACTTCCCAGCCTTGTTATCTGCACTTTCAAACCCTTCCTTGTTTGCTATCAGACAAGGTGTTTTCTTCACATCCCACTGCCAGGATGACAAAAACAGCTTTACAGTTTTGAGTCATTCCTTCTAGCAAATCCCCAAATTGAAATACCATACTGCTTGTGCCATCAAAGGCCAAGCTAGAAGACATGTTGCAGAGTAAGTGTTCTTTAGTTCCACTAGCAAAAGTGGTTTGTCAAAGTTTCTCATAATTTGATCCAGGAATGACTTGTACATTTGTAAAGAAATCTACTTTACGGGAGATGAGGCAGGACTTCAACTTAGGCAAAAGGAAAGTGAAGGTAATTGTCATTGTGACTAGCATTAATAAATAGTTGATTTAAAATCTTGTCCAAGATATATATAAAGGGTTAACTTCATGAAGTTTGGCAGCTGTCCTTCTCCCTCGAATGTTTTATACAGCAGTCAAATTGCAGTGGGGAAGAAATCATTGTCTTGTCACTCTGCTTTTATGCCAGGACTACATTCAGCATTTGGAGCTGCCGAGGGATATGGCTCCACTGTGATGGTACATACAAGTTAGATGAAGGATTGTACATAATTTTGAGCATTTGATATCTCTCGCAGGAGTAATTTTTGTTCTTTGGACTGGAAGACAGATCTCCCTAATTCTGATGCTGACAGTGACATGGGTCACACCTGATGGCAAATCATCCTGAGCCAGATCTCCAGAGAGACACTGGTGTTTTCTTGGCTCTGGGAATATACAACCTTGAGTGAGGCAGCCTAGAATGGGCTTTGGCAGAGGCAGTGCATTGAATGGGTATGTTGCTTAACATAGCAAAAGGCTAGAATGGGAGAAGTGAAAACCATCAGATGTGTGTTATGCTTAAGCAAGTCCTAAGATTGGTGTCTGTGAAGTAAATCCACATCTCAGGATGTCTACTTTAGATATCTACCTTTTAGAAAGAAAAAAATGGGCAGTATGATTCCCACTATTAGATACCTAAGCCTGAATTAGGTTCAGTTCCAGAGATAAATCTTTACTCAATACCTCATCTTACCTGTCAGAAAATAGAAGCACAAATTTCTTGCAGTACTAGGAAATATATTTGCATATATTTCTAAACCTGTCTGACTCTTAGGATGTGAAGAGAAATATGGGTATGAGATAACAGGAAGATTTTTCAACTCCATTTCAAGACTTATTTACAACCTAAGTTGAAAAACATAGAAGCTGTTCATCAGCCATGGCTCACATACTAACATTAAATGGCACTTTTTAATGTTGTCACTGAGCCTAAAACGAGGGCTCCCTCTTTTCTTCTACCCAGATTTGCCCTTTGAAGTGCAGAAGATGAGTATTAGTGGAGTCCAGACTAGAGACATTCTCTAGTTTTGTTAGGCACTTTGCTCACATTAATTAGGAAAAATGTTTGAACCATTTCTAATAAATCAAGTCTCTAACTTAAGAAGAAGCGTTCCCATTATTTTGAGCACTGCTTCATTTCAGTGCTTTTTGTACTTGCATTTCAGTACTACATGCTCCGTGCTTAGCATACACCTGCAGAATGAGTGGATAAAGTGTGAAGTGGTATCAGTTCTAAATCAGAAGGAGATTAATACTTTAAAAATGTAATATAGCAATGATGCAGTGCTTATTCTTTTCACTTGGCTAGGTGAAATCCTCCAGTAGGTATTAGAAGATAATGCTCATTTCTGGTGTTCCACATGAAAGGTCTCTTACAGACAAAAGAAGTGATGATATTTTACTGCCTTAATGTTTGCTTTCTGTACTGCAGTCTTGCTTGCCTCCAGTAAATCCAAATATTATTCGTGAAAGTAAAAAGTTGTCATTGAAAAACAGCAGCTATGTACTTGAAGATAATATTTTTTCACTGAAGCATTTGAAAAAAATGTGTATTTAATCCTAAAGATGCATCCCAGAAAGGTCTGAAATTTATATGCCAGCATCATGTGCAGCTATCTCTTCTGTGCTGGCTACAGTGTAAGGAAAAAAAAAAAAATATACTTGAAGATTCTGATTCAAGGTTCTGCCAGACATTAGGCATATGTGTACTGCTAACTGATCATTTATACAAATTTGAATCATCATTAGCAGCTAATTCCCTATGTACTATATGCAACCAAGAATTCTTGTGTCTCTAAACTGGTGTGTACTCTAGTAGACAACGCTGTGGGAGAAATTCTCTTGATGAATGTCTTGTAGATGGAGTAACTTAGGAAAAGAGTAATGGTTGAATGAAGCATCATTTCTCTTTTATGCATACTGCACATGAGGATGTTTCTGTGCTATCTTCTCACCTCTCCTCACCATACTGTAATTTCCCTTATTTCATTGTGCTTGGTGGAGATCTTGTATCTCAAGTTTTTCTCTTTGTCTTTCCCAGTGATTCATGTTTGGTGGAAATTTTGAAATGTCAGCCAAAACATGTTGGAAAGTGCACAAGGCATCATGTTGGAAAGTGCACAAGGCATCATGCTGGAAAGTGCACTTAAGATGACTTTCAATGCCTGTTATTTAATGCAAAGCTACATAATCCTCTGCTGTATCACACAAAGTCATAGGTTTTCAAAGAGCAGGCTACAAAGAGCATATACCCTCTCAGAATGAGATCACCTCATACATTGGTAACAGCATTCTTCAAAGTAGAATGCCAACTCTTTCATAGCAAAATACATAATTTCTCTAGGAGTGTGTGTGGTTTTGGGGGGTTTTGTATTACATATTAGGACCTATGTATATGTATCTGAAATGAGAATGTAAGGTCCAGCTGATGGTTAAATACATTGCAAGTCTAACTATTTATCAAAATCAAGAATTTATTTGAATCTTTCAGAGAAGGCTTGATTAAGCATGTTGTGAAATAGCATGCACAAGAGCAAATCTGCTAATCAGTAAGAGATGCTTCATCCTGCATTTTTATTCCAGCCAGTACTTACATGGGTCAGACATTCTTTCCCACTAAATTTGTTTTTATCTAAACTAATGGAAATGTTTTATTTCCAAAATACTACTTGTGATGTCTGGATGCACACATAGCAGGAGATTCTGCATGGCACAGTCATTAAGGATTAATACCAGTCAAAATAAACAACTTACATAAGAAAAACTCTAAAATCAGATAATACTCATAAGGACAATGAGCATTTTATTTTAACCTTGTCTCCAACTTAGTATTTGTTGCTGTTTTAGTACTAAAGGGGTACTATCAACAATTACAAGCTCCCAGTGAAAATGCAAGGGCTGTGACTGAAAGTCAGTATTTACACCTTCATATATCAGAATCTTTAGAGCTGAGATACTCCTGTAAGGCTTTAATCACTGAAGTAAATGAACTGAAGTCTGGGCAGTGGGCCTTGTAGTGAAAGCATATTTGAGCATATTCTTTTGGTGTTACTTGTACTATTGTTTCTAAAGTTAGATATCTGTAGAATGGTTGCAACGTGTGGTCTGGCAGCATGCTGCGAGTTGGCTCAAAGTATCTAAAGGCTCTGCCAATCAACAAAGATTAGGCACCACTTAAAGCATCTTCCTTAGCTCATTTGTGCCTGTGGCAGGGTTTATTTATGTTGAGAGTTGTATACCTCAGTAAGTACTTCCCCAAGTGAGAAAATTTGTTGGAACAACTTTTGAGGTCTCTCAGGACCTGGAAAATTATGATTTCATTTGCTGTTCTGAGTGAAGGGAACAGAAACCAGTCTGAAGCAAGGGAAGCTGTTTCAGTGTTACTGAAAATGTAACCACTGATTATCTGTGGGAGTACAAGTAGCAAGTTGAACCATGAAAGTATTTTCAGGTTTAGATTTTTTAGTCCAATGGAAAATTTGAGAGGTTGACAATGACCCAGAATGTGTGGGAATTACTCATTCATTTAGTGGAAACCAGTATTGATTGACTGACTAATGCCATTCTATTTAGTGTGTACTGCTAATTAGCTTATTCACTTTTCACAGGTTAATTAGTAAGCTTTAGCCAATATTGACACTGTTGGTGGATTGGATCGTACATACTTTTTCTCATGCAGGACATCTGTATTTGTCACGTATCCTGAAAGACGGATAAAATGTGCGGTAGCTGCACAGACAAATTGAACAAGATCTTTAGCTAGTATAAGCAGGCTTAATGCCATGAAATAACACGGATATATTTAATTTACTGATGGAAGGTCTTGAGAAGCTGATTATGGAGAAGTGAGAAGCTGAGGCTAAGGAGCATTTTGGGCAAATTTATTAACTCATATACCTGTATATCACAGTCCTGTTGAGCTGCAGTATTTCTTGAAGTATAACCCAGAGGTTATGGATGTCAAAATGTAGTGCTTTTAAGAATTCATCTGGCTTTATGACTGATAGGATTTAAACACCAAATATAATTAGACAGGTAAATTTCTATATTGCAGTTTCCTGATGGAGAGTTGAGCCTGAAGGCAGATGTCAGAGAGGGTAAGGATTCTATTCCTTTATCTGAGAGCTCATTTTTTGTTGAGCAGCTTTGTTGGAATCACTTTACAGTAGATACATATTAAATAAGATACTTTTCAGTATATGATCTGAATAAACAGGTTACACAGTTTAATAATTTTAGTTTCTGACCATGTGTATTTCAGAACTAAAAGTCAAGCGAGATCAGGAAATTTGCAAACAGAGCAACAAACTGCATAGTCAAAATAATAAAAATCTATTTGTTAACAAGTAGTTACTCCTCAAACTGAGGGTAACTTAATCTGAGTAACTTCCAGGGGGGCTTACTTGCCCTTCTTACAAGTTTTTTGTTGCAGTCATAGCATCTTTAAATTACTACTTTCCCTTCATTATTTCAATTAATATAACAGCTTCCCATAAATTCAGACCTCAGAACACCTACAAGTACACCAGACACCCTCATTACTGCAGAATCCTTATCGAAGTCTGAAATGCACCATGCTTTGTCTAAGGTTCCAAAAACTTTACACTTTAATCCATGGTTCTCACTGTCTTTTAATTCTCTGTCTTGTTTAAATGTTTCCATATCATTGGGTATGATATAATATATGAGTGTTTCAAAGATGCTGATTCCAGGCTGCCCACTGGACACAGAAACTAGATCAGTGAATGGATGTAAAGTGAGTGCTAGGATAGAAGCAACTCCGAGTGGGACTTGGTGGTGTTCTGTTCATCTGATCAGTTCTTGATAGGGAATGAACGTGGATGGAAACCATATCTGAGACTTTCAAATCGCTGTGCTATAAGCTTTTAAATCTGGCTAGCCATGCTGTAGCGCCAATGCCAAATCTTTCCATCATGATGTTTCCTACTGCTTTTAAGTTTACAGAGGATTGAACAGCGATTTATTCCCTTCTAAGGAACCCATAAAAATAAGGATTCATACACAAACCTGAAGTAATCAAATCAGGCCCACTCTTATTATAAAATTCTTTAAGGTTTGAGAGAAGAGGCAGACATCTCAGAATAAATTTACAGAATTTAATTGCAAATTTTGGATTTGCTTTAATATTGTATCAAATGGTATAAAATATATAAGGCATACAAGATCCTCCATTAAAACTGTGAAAGGCTTTTAAGAGGAGATTCTCTGCAAATATAGTTTAACTTGGTTGTAATGATTTCATTCCTGATGATTGCTGTGCAGCAAACCTCTTGGTATATGTAGAAATTATCTATTCTTTGCAAGGAAGAAGTGATTATTTGGCTTGTTTCTGAAGGAGACATACTTGAATCCTTACTCTCGGTAACATTTCCTGAGCCATAGAATCTTTGATACGTTAGTTGACTTAAAAATAATTAAAATAATAGTTTTTTATGCCACAAGAGCTTTTCTGAGTCCTGAGGACAAAGGAGCTCTTGCAAGAAATGTATTTTTCAGTTCTCATTTTCCCCCTACGAACAACTGCATCAGCATTCTAGAGAAAAAATGTCACTTCCCATGGCACCCACTATCTACACAGGGATTTTTACAGGTGTAATATGAAGGGATAGCTAACATCCTATGTCTTGTGACTCTTTCTGTTGCTTCTGAGTGGCAAGCACAAGATCTGGATGCCAAGGCACAAAGAAGGTTGTCTAGCAGGAGCAGCTGGCTGCTTGGCAGATGCATCACAGTAGCAGCTTTGAAGCTGCCCATGGGTCTGTCACATGGTTTAGCTACCAAGAGACTGCCTTGGCTTCTTTGTCCTTTATAGATGCCATTTTCTAGTAAACAGTCTTTGGAATTTTTTATGTTGCGCATAAGCTCTTAGTTTGTCAATAGAGATTCAAAAGTTTAATTTTCATGTGAAAAGAGGACTTCGATTTTAAAAAAAAAAAGTGCCACAAGTGACAGAAATGTTGATAGAAGATTGTGCATAAAGTAATATATTCAGAGAAGTCTAATTTGAAAATATTTGCTAAGATATCATATGAAGTTATCTTTTAAAAATATGAAATAAAATTTCTCAATCATGTCTGGTATTCAACTCTTGCTGAAAAGCAGGCCCCTGCACAGATCTCACACTCATTTCTAGAAAACTTAAGTGTGCTTTAGAAATTAGTCTACTTTAATTTTACAGACTGTGTATGTTTTTACACCTATTTTATTGATTATAAATATTTTTTATAATACATTATTCGATTTCACTTTGAAGCAAAAATAAAACAGGAAAGCAATGCCATTATGTTTACACCGAACTAAGGTTTTCTACGTCAATACATGCGATGTTATTTTAAAGTAGTTTATAGCTTCTGACTGAATATTTTGTCCTGCAAAGGTTTCAGAAATGAATTTATTTTCCTAATGGACATGTGTTTTTCCTTACTTGAATTTCCATTTCAGATTATTTTCTGACAGTTCTTATTTCTAAGTACAAAATCAGCATAAGCAATATCAAATTTTTATTGTTTATATTCCCAAAGTGAAGAGCAATAGAAGAATAGAGCTCAGAAATTCAGCAGCTGTGAAACAGCACGGGTTGAGAACACAGGCACATTCTCTGGGTTTGGGTGCCTGGTTTTTAATTTGTCGGAAGAGTTAATGCCAGGTTTCCCATGTAGTTTCCATTTGTTTAATGTCAAGGTATATGCTCATCTAATAATGGGCATTGTTGATAAAACAAAGAAAACTTGTTCCCATCAGCGTTTGACCCCTATTGTTTAACTGTGATGAATCCTGCCTGTCCATAAATTAGACCAAGAGGCCATTTTCAAACTGATTTGGCCCTCTTCAGTAGATTCCCAGGATTGCCATCTTAATGTTCCAGAAACTCAGATCAAGGTCTGTGTAACAGATAAATGATTGCATGTCATAATTTACCACAGATTTATAGAAACCAAGTGTATTATAGTGGTGAAAATAGACACTCTGGTAACTACTGCTACTACCAGCACTGAGGAGACTTTCTTATCTTACCTGTACTTTTCTTTGATAGCAGATAGGCTCAAAATTGCTAGCCTGGAAACCCACCAAAAGTGAAGTTTGGGATTTTATTCTGCATTTAAAAAATAAAAGAATGGTAATGTTGTCTCTTTTGTTGAGGTTGTTAGTGATTTTTATTTTATCTGGACAACAACATGAATCCTAACATCAGTGTAAACTTGATTTATACTGTAAGATATGAGATTTTAATTAGGTGAGGTGGTAGTAAACTGCTGATTTTTTCCTTCAATGACTAGTGGTGCTTGTAAAAAACCATTAAAGCAGGCCACTTCTAAGTCTATTGTACCTGAGAAAGGTTTCCAGGCATAGGACATTGTGTTTAGTATTAGTATGTTAGAATTCCATAAATCTTTGATCAGCTTTTATTTAATCTTTGTCTAAATTGGAAGATAGCAATGGTCCCTTAAGATTTTGTGTGGAATTGAACGAAATTTAATAAGGGACCTGACAGTTATTTGATTGTGATTTGTAGCACTTTCATTTTACAGGCTTAAGCAATACTGACCTCAAAAGGACTGTCATTCAGACCAGGTGGAAGGCAGGGAAATAAAGTATTTTATTCTTCTTTGTTTCAGTCCTTTTTATTTGATAAGACCTTAATAAAAGTTGAAATGAAGTCTGTGCCAGTTCTTAGACTGATTGTCCAGTTAGAGATAGTGGATTCATTTCTGGAACATTTTAGAGAAGGAAATGCAAAACAAGACAACATCTAAATTACTTTCATATTGACAACCCTGACAGACCATATAAATTTGGAGTAAAAAAGAGCTAGAAGATGAAATAACATGGGCTGTTTCTCAGGAGACTATCTGGTGAATTTTGAAGGTTCCCAGAACAGACTGGGGGTTACATAAACTAAAGGAGGGTCCTCCTACCCGCTCAACCAGAAACTTTATGTTTTGAAACAATGCATCCAATTATTTCAGCTTGATGCACAACAGAAATAGCTGAGAGAATAAACCTGATATCTTGAAAAGTTTTCATTTAAGCCTTTCAGAGCTATCTATCTCACAGGCTCATGTAGATGCCATCTTGATTATTAAAGCACAATTGCATTAGTGACGAGCTGCTTCCCTCAATTAGTTTTGACACAAGGTAATTTTATGGCTTTAAGTATACTTATCTTTGACTCTTGATGGATTTTCCTGTCTCCTTGTTTAGTTCCTAAACCTTTTCTTTTTACATTTGTATAATGCACTGTTTAGTGTTTCAATCGCTGTTATGTATTATTGTTTATTATTTGCATTACACTATTACCTAAATGTCAAGGCTCCATGGAATTGCACGCAGTAAACTATATTAAGTATCTTTTCTAAATAATTCAGAGATACTGCTGCAATGTCATTTTACTTCCAAGATTTTGGTCAATTACAAGATGGTTGCATCCAGAGAGTAGTGATCAATGCAACCATCCAGCCAATTCCTTATCCACTGAACAGTCCACCCATCAAATCCATAACGTTCCAACTTGGCAAGTAGGATGTTGTGGGGGGCAGTGTCAGAGGCTTTGCAGGAATTCAGATAGATCACATCCATAGCCCTTCCCTTGTCCACTGACATCTAAGACCAGGAAAAAGTCTTAAGGCCTGATTCATTGCTATGCTTGTTTATATTTAAGTTTGGGATAATCAAGGATGCCCCAGATTTTGGATTATGAATGAATAAATAGACTCCAAATCCATTTCAGAGGTTAACCATTTCAAAGCTAGGTTCAATTCCTCTTATGATAGAGTTTTCAGGAAGAATTGCAGTCAACTAATGAAATTGCAAATGTAGTGTTAATTAATGGTCATTTATAAAAGGAGTATTTTAGTAATCAAATAATCAGGATTTTGCTCACCATAGTTGTATTAATTTATAGTAAAGAAAGATCAGTTTGTAACAGCATTTGCAATTCATGCACTTGATTTCTGATAATCTCTAAAGACTCTCAGCTGAGTGTTTCATTGCCTGTGTTTTGACTGAAAAGTTGGCTAATTAACATGAACTATAAGAGATTGATATTGCCCAAATCTGTTTTCCAGTTTTCTTCTGAAACCTTTTAGTAGGGGGAAAGGGAGCTGTGTTATCAGAATGCAGTAGGAGGGGATTTTTATAGCGTTGCACAATTTTTTGTAATGTGAAATTATACAGCAGCCTCATTATATTCAGCTCTACAATGTGTTGTGCAGCCATGAGCTTGATGGCTTCATGCAGCGTGGGCTGACTTTAATTCCTCTTTCTAAAGGAGAGTGCATCTTGCTTCACTGATTATTTTCTGGACTTTAAAAGATGCAACTTTCAAAAATATTCTACAGCTCCTACTCAGAGAGAATAGAAAGTGGCACAGTGAAACACTGCAGTGGAGACTGTTAAAAAGCAAGCCAGTCTGCTGTGGGTTAGAGAACAGCTCTCACCTTCTTTAACCTTCTATTCCATTCATTTTGGGGATGAATAACTTCTGCAGTTATTTGTTCAGAATCTTGAAGGTGCCACAGGCCCAGCCCACAGACTGGTATTATCCTCACGCTTGTAGGGGTCAGTTGGAAGAAATGAACCAAATTCATATAAACTCGTCTGGATTTAGTAGGTTGGAAATAAGATGCAGTGACAGCAGTAGCAGTAATGTGAGAATAAAGTTTGTCTGAACTTACTAATATGTCCAAAATGGGAAAGTTCCCAAAATGCATATTTGTGGTTTGACTATACACTTTCAAACATTTTTTGATATTTGAAATTTTATTGACTCATAAATTTCTCTCTTTGTGTGAAGAATAGTGGAGGTGATCACTTGCTTATTTTAATGTCTTGAAAGAAGCTTACTGCAGAAGTAATAGGCCAGGGAACTGCAAGGTTTCTGGTTGTCATTGCCTCAGTCTACTCACAGGGACATTGTTGAGCCACCTAACATACTCATGGGATAAGTATCTGTTATATTTCCCAAAGTCAGTTTCTATTGTTGAAGAAATGAAAACTCAGAGAGGATATAAAGTAGCTAATTTAATAATTAATAATTAATTTAACCTCAACCTAACACTACTACCCTAACAACCCACTGCTAGACCATGTCCCCAGGTACCACATCCAAATGATTTTTAAACACATTCAAGGATGAGTGGCATTCTAATTCCTATATTTCATTAGAGAATGACAGCATTTATCAAAACTGCTTTAGTGGATTTGTTCTGCATTTTTCAAGGAAAACGAATGTCTTCCTTGCAAAGTACATAGCCAGGTCTCAGTATTTGTATTTAAAAAAATAAAATCACTTATTTGAAGCTTGATAAAGTCTATTCAATCAATGAGACAGCTCATGAAGTAAGGTTCTACTTAGCATAGCTATGGTGTCAGAATTTACCCCTTCAGGAAATCTAGATTTCCATAATAGTGTAATACTCTGAGAAAGTATTTCAGTTAAATTCTTTATTACATCCTAAGGTATATCAGGAACTTCTGTGAAGTTGCAGAAATGGCATAATACTGCATATTGGTATAATGCTAAATTATTCTCATAAATTCCATAATAATTTACTATGAGATATGTCAGATAGACAGCTCTTCTTCCCCGACTGTAGGTGTAAGGAGACCTATTTCCGGTGCTTTTTTATATATGCTTATCTTTGTAAACAATCCACAGCATATATTTCTTTGTGAACTGTAATGCTCTTTCTCTCCTTCCTATGTGTCATGGCTGTGAAGCGTCACAGATGGTGATGTTAGTACACAATGTGTAAACAATGTGGGGCAGACCTGAAAAGACTGATAGGCTTTGTAAGAGATTCACAAAACTCGAAGTGGACATACACCTCCAGGCTTAAGCAGTTTTAATTAGTATTTGTCATAAGCAATGTTATGTCTTTGGATTTTTAAGTCAGCTCTCTTTAATACAGTAAAATTGGCTACATTATGAAAATGCCTGCTTATTTCTTTTTTCAGATGTCAACATGTATGGGACTATTTTTATTTCTGCTCAGAAGAATACATTTGTCTGAGCTGTTCTTGTGAATTTACTACAAGTATTCAAAAGAAGAAAGGTCTTTTTTAAGGTTATCTCTTGCATATATACATTCATATACAGATCTGTTAGAGCTTTAAATCTCTTTAGAGCTTCTTAAAGATCATCTGGTATTATACTGGTGCTATCCTTGCATAATCAGCAGAACAGCAGAATTTACCCAATTACAGTGACTAAGAATTCACCCTTTCCTTATGGGACTTATGTGGTCAGAATTCAAGAGTTTTGCAAACTGCAGTGTGTTGAAATGTGTCTATACTTGTGTTTTTTTAAACACTAATGAGAGAGAAGCTGGTATTTAATTTGTTTTAAAGTAATCCAAACAACCAGGTTTTACAGAAAGTCATTTCAAAGCTCAGTGAATATCAGTATATGTTATGAACAGTTACTAAACAGATTAAAAATATTTAAGGTTCCTTAATGGCAAGAAGCCATTCAGTTAGTATCTGATAGGCCAGGGTTTAACTCAGCAAATGGAAATAATTTGTAAATTGTCTTTAAAATTTTTAAAAAGAGCAATTATCCCAGAAAATGTGATTTCAAAGGAAAAACTAATTTTTAATCTAATATATGCTCATTCTGAAGTCTTTCAATGAGTTCCATTAGTGACTGTACTCTCAGAAAACATGTCTTGAGACAAGATACTGAACATGAAGGAGGATTGTTCTATCAAATACAGCAATACAGTGTTCATTGATATATATCTAGAGCATAATAGAAGATCACATCATCGGCTGCTTCCCTGTTCTGAACTTGAAGGGGGAATGTAAGTCCATGCTGCCACAAATCAGTTACTGAACCCTTAGAGGAGATTTGGTAATTAAATTAATATCTTAGATGCTATGTTGTTCAATATATTTCTACCTTTATTCCACAATCTTTCAATCTTCATTAAGTATTTAAGGCCATTTTAAGTCTCTACTTTGAAAATCTAAGCTGTTTTCTTTTATGAATGACGTTAAGCAGTCAGAGAGAGCACAGGAAGCCATGAAGACAATGGGACAGATCATTTCTTAGTATGTCAAAGGGACTGAAACCCATTCTTGTAAAATAATTTTTATTCCACTTAGCACCTCTCCATTTTATATTTCATCTGTAAAATGGCTCTAAGTAACACCTCTGACAGAGGCATGCAGTGAGAAAGTTAATAAACACTACAAAGATGATCTGATTAATCACAGAATTTTATGAAATTATAAACATCTCCTGAATATGGCAACAAAGATGTCAGCAGTACTTCAGTCATGTATTCATAACTGATACCAGCTCTTTCTTAGGCACAGGCATTGACTTGTGAATACAAACACACTAATAATGTGGGGTTTTAACAGGAAAAAATGTGCGTGATACCTTTGCAGCCCATCACAGCATACCCTGTATTTATTGAGAGAAGGGCATGAGGAAGCTTCTTATTTTGAACATTACCAGGAATTTAAAGACTGCCTCTTTTCTGCTTTTACATCTAATTCGCTGCTTTCATTATATCCCCTGTTTTTGGACAAAGCAGATACCAAATACATATAAAATATTTTCATCTCCTTTTCTTTGCTTGATAGGCTTTATACTGGGGAGTGGCCCAGTGTCCTGTGGACAAAGAACTATAATACAGCTTTTCGCCATTAATTAAAATGTTGCACTTTCTTTCTTACAAACCCACAATCATTATCCTAAAATAGCAAAGCATGAAGTTGATTTATTTAGAGAAAAAAGAAGTGTCTTCTGGTACTGCTATCTCTTGTTCCCCTAACACATGATTAATTGCCCATCTTGCTTCAGGTTTTATAAATTTAGGTCCTGATAATATTCATAGACATGCTTTTCTTCACCCCTGTGAGTTGCCCCATAGGAATCAGTTTCTGTACTTCACAAAGAGCTTTAGATCTTGACAGATTCTGGTTTTGACAATTGTGGAAGCCCTATTTACCTGTCATGGAGATCCCATGTAACAAATTCATCATAATATCTCTTTGCTTCTCTAGTATGTTTGAACACAGTCAAGATTTCTGGTCTGTAGCAAGTTTCTCACCTGTGAAGTAATTCATAGCTCCGCTAGCTTTACATGGGTAACCAAAGCTCTTGAATGCTTAATTATAAATATATACTCAGGCAAATTAAGGAACTGTTACCCTGAAACAGCAAACTTCAAACATTAATCATAGTTATTAATCACATAATTTTTTTCTAGAAACTTGAATATAAGTCCAGTTTCTAGTAATTGCCACATTAGCACATATTCAGTGCATATGGCAAAGCAGAGTTACATTAAATGATTCTGCAACTAGCAAGTGTTTTGCTGCCTGATTCAATTTAGTTTCATGGCATCAAGCCTTTCTGATTTTTTTAAAAAAAATCATTATAATAAAAATGAGTAGTTTTGAGGTTATAGAAATCTCACTTTCTTTCTGAATTGCTTGAGAAGGTCTTTGCTGGAATTTAACTGTCAATTACAGATTCTTAGGATTCTATGGTTCTTGAATGTATTTGTTATATACCATTAGTCACCAGGTGAAGCTCATCAGCAATGGCAATACCCTTCAGCGATAGCCCGGGAGAATTTAACACTGATTGATGGCAGGTCACCTGGAATTGGTTGGCAGAATTTCCAATTTTCAGTTGGGAAATTGCTTATTTCTCAGAGTCTATTCCCATTTTTACAAGTGGACAGCAAGCTGAGATTATACATTATTATGTGTCTAACTATAAAATTGTGATGGATCGTGTCACACATTTAAAGTGAGTTAAACATTTCGTTTAGGGCTGATTTTAAGAAGAAAAAGCTAAGTAATTTTAAAATATACACTGTAATTTATCTTTGGCTTTTATTTCTTCATCTAGATTAGGAAAAAATGTGTTACATCTTAACCATTTTTAATAGAGGATTACTTGTTTTATTACCTTTTTTAAAATATTCTAAGGGTTATGATATTTTTGTTGTCAACACTTTTTCAGTTTCTAAGGTTTATCCCAGGACTGACTGAGCAGATTAATGTTTTACTTTTACCTGTGGGACCTTGGTTAAAATTCTGGCAAAACTGCATTGACAGAAAATCAAAACCCTTTCAGCAAAGCCTTCCTACAGTTCTTTTAAATCATAAGGGAGAGCAGCCAATAACAGTCATTCATTTCCTGTTTCCAAAGAAATACATGTTAAAGCAAGTGCAGACTTTTTATTCCATTAGCGTACAGTATGTATTATCTTTTTGAAACCCAGCTGAATTGTTTTGGAACAAAGTACCTATGCCCTACCATAATCTAATGGAAAATAGTGAGCCTAGGAGTAGAAGCTGATGCTGTAACTGAACCAAGAAGATGCATTATATATTTATGACATTCTTAAAATAGAAGCAAAAGAAAATGGCTGTGCAGTGCAGACTTAAAGCCAAATTTTAGGAAGATGGGCATGACTAAAATGAGGCTACCTGTGTGGAGCTCAGAGCTCTTTCTTCAATGATGAGCTCCCTATACAGCACACAGCAAGAGCTCAGAGGATTTGGACCTCCTTGCTTCTGAAAGCTTATCAAGAGTGGACATAGCTGAGTGGAGAGATGCCTTAGACATGTAAACACTGGGTAACTGGGCTCTCCCTGAGATGAATACAGGGAACGTCCTAAAAGTCACTTAAGTGATTGAGGCAACTACAGGCAGCACTGCTTCTAAAATCAAGAACTTCACTTAAATTTCTGCTCGAATATTTAGTATCTTCTCTGGATCTGGAAAATTAAGCCTCTCCTTTATGGACTTCAGCACTGTTAAAATTTGGCCATACAAGAAATCAAAGATAAAGCATGCTTTTTAGAAACTAGTTCAAGTGGACAAGAAAACCCTTGTAGAAGATGGGAATTGTCAGCACTATTTCAGAACCTTTTATATTCCAGAATTTACTTAAATCTGCTCCCCTAGAAATGTTGGAAATACGTTTACCTCTTTTAGCTCTTTCTCTCTTATTAGGTCCTATAATGAAGAAGCTATTAAATATCACAGTGTCAGGTTCAGAAGTCTATCCTACTAGGAGCAGCCAAATAAATTATTTGCTGTTTCTCTCAAATTATACTTACTACACTCATTGAAGAAACAAATAGTGAATTGTGGGTTTTATTTGTCTTGAACTAAAAATGCATTTAAGATCTGTCTTTATTTTTTCTCTATTCAGTTTGCACTATATAATCTAATTCTATAGCAAATCAACTGATCCAGAATTAATTTGTATGCCTAAACTAGAATCTAAACAAAAAACCTACTTACCATTTTTAATCCTCTGAAAGTACAAAAAATAAATGTTTCTGCAACATTTGGAGTCATACAAGCGTTGCTTTATTTTCTCAGACCTAAAAGCCAATACTTGCATAACTCTCTGATGCTTTTTATCAGAAGCATTGGTGCACATCAGTGAGAACTTTCTACCACCTTGAAAATGACTTTTAGAATATTTCATTAGCAGACTGTCTTTCAGAACTCAAGTTGACATTCATGTTTCTTCACACCAGTCTTTCATCCACAAAACTCTTTGTTCTGCTGAACGGTTTCGAGACAATATGGGCAATCAAAAAAGCAAAGGCTTATGACCTATCTGCATCTTCCATTCCAACATTTGATCAGTCTTATTCAAATCTCATCTTTTAATACTCCTTTGAGAACTTTCTGAGAATTTTATTTCCTTTCTTTCATTATGATGATATTATTTCAAAAACTTCAAACTTAATGAAATGGTAGCTCTCTATAAAGTGAGAGGCAGATGCCATTGGTGGCTACACATTTATCCATTTTCATCTCTTTCAATAGCCTACGTGAAAAGAATTTGAAATCTAGAATAGTGGAAAATGTCTTTTATATGTATATTTCTCAGTCAGTGTAGTTACCTTTGCAGTTGTGCATGTTATTCTTAAGAGCAAAGCACAGGAACAAGTTACTATCAGAGTAGAAAGCTGCTATGAAATCAAACACAATGTATATATTTAGAAAGACAACGTTCTTTATTACCAGTCAATATTTTTACCTCAAATAACATGACATTCCTATAGACTTACTGCTGCACCAGCTGCCTGCATATTCATCTGTGTTGACTGAGCTTTCAAAGGGGATTACTGAATGCATAGTCTTTATGCCTGCAGAAATAGAGCTTCACTCACGCTGTCACCTCACAAAAAAATTTGGAGAATCAAACTATGTGACTGATATAGGAAGGTAACCCAAGGCTGAAAAACAAACCAACCCAGACACATTAAGTTAAGGCTGCTTTGGGGCTCTTAGTTTCTTTTTTTCTGTGCCAGTCATCTTGGTACTCCAGCCTATGGCAATAACAATTAAGCATCCTTTTTTCCACATGACTACTTTAAAAAATGAAGTCATTACAGTGTTGATACTGAATTTTTCATAATAGGGTTACTTCTCTGGAGTTTTTTACAGTTTTGGCTCCTGCCCCAAGATGCAGTGCTTCGTTTTTTGTGTATAATGTATGACTGGGCTAGATTGAAACTTTATGCCCCAGCAGGTAATGAACTGATGAACTGTTTCCCATAATTCAAAAACACACAAGCTTCATCAGCACCTCCATTTTTTCTTAGATTTTATCCTAAAATAGAGAAAAAAAAATTGCAATATCTTACAGAAAAAAAATTATTTTCCACAGAAGTTCAATGGCTGATGAGTGGAGTCTTCACTGTAAGTAGTTGGAATTCACTACCAGGTAAATTTTTTTCTGTTAGCAGGCAGATAAAATCTACTTTGGCAGTATCTATGCTTCTTTGCAGGTAAAACGTTCTCCATCAGCAGCTATACTTTCCACTCAGATATAATTTTTTCTATGAGAAGTTGCCCCTCTGTTTTCACTTCAATTAGACACAGACTATCAAAAAAAATAGAATAGTCCTAAAAAACTATAACATTTATTCTCAAAAGTATTGTTAAATTAAACATTTAAGCTTTTGCCTTTATTGTTCTTGATGTCAAACTTCAAAACCCATGAAAGAAAAACTTAAGCCACATTTTATTAACCCACTCCCCCCAGTACATTTTTAGCCCTGCTGTAACTACATTTACCATAGATAGTACTAGATGTACCTATTTCTCTCTTTATGATCATAAAGAGTTGCTTATAGAAGACTTCCATCCATAATGATATATTTCTTTTTGGTTTTGCGTTATTTATAGAGGGTGATTTCTGTGTGTTCACTGCCATGGTTATTCTCAGAACGTGGTAACACTTGTTTCCTTTGTCATTCACTGATTCCTGACCACATCTCAACTTCTATCACAGACAATGAATAAGGAAATGCATCATTGTTACTTTTACTTAATAAATTAGATTGTCAATTTTAACAAACATTTTAGGTAAATAATGGGCTTAAATGTAGATGAAACAGCCCCTAGAACTATAGCAGCTAATGGAGTGACAAGTACTTGCACAGTGTTTCCAGTGTATTAAATAGGTTAAACAAATTAAATGAATTACCATATCACTGACTCGTGCTACTTGTGAAATAATAAATGCCATTTAAAGCAATGTGTACACATCAATATGCAATCTGAATAGGCTTTGTCATTCATGATCTTCAGGGCATTTGTTGGGACAGCCAGCTTTATGGTGCAATGAAACAGTAAGATTACTTTTCCAAATGCATTGTAGAATTCAAACTGGTATGAACAATGCAGAATTATAATCCTATCAGTCTCTTCACTATTCTTTATTTAACTTGCAAGTTATCCATCTGTTCGTGATTAAATCTGTCAAACTGGAATTGTTGGTAACCTGTTGTTAATTTGGAGTTACCTGCTTCTTTGTCAGATGTCACTAAAGGACTAGCTCCTGAAAAGCTTATTCACTTTTTTCAGTTGTATGAGGTAGAAGTACTCTTTTGTTTCCCCTTCCGGCAGAAATGCACTGTTGGTGACAATCACTGTAACAATAGCTCTTCAGAATTAAGCATGCTGCGGTAATGTATGAAGCATACTGTGTAATGCATAATAGTAAGTGTTCTAACTATCTTAATTAATTTAACCTCCAGTGGCTAGGGGCCGTGGGTTAGTGTCTCCTTTCCAGTCTACCATCTTTTTAATAAACAAACAAAAAAAAAGAATCCCAAAACCAAACAGAAGCAGGAAAATAATTTTCCTCTGAGTTGGTTGGGTTCAAGTAATCTCTCATAGTTAGGGACCTAAATGACATTCTGAAAAAATATATTTGGAAGCAAATCCACACTGTAAAAGATTAATATGTCAGTTGTGTTCCTCTCAAAACTCTTTTTTACAGCTATGATTAATTTTATCCATGGACTGAAGACAATCTGCAGAGATCCCTTGGTTATTAGACACAGACTATCAATATCTGTAAACCAGTTCTAAGAAACTTGTGGTAGGATGGGTAATTCTACACTTTAGAACTCTAAACAAATGTGGTTTTTTTCCCCTTGGTTTTAACGCCACACAAATACGGCTTCTTTGCTACTCTTTCTTGCATTAACACATCTTTTTCTATATGTAAACAGCATTTAGTGGCACTTAGCAGACAGTTTAGCCTGGGAACTTTGAAATTTACTGTGTTCTTTCACTGGCTTAGAAATCTGGTCTTGCAGTTATTATCATCAATATATTTTTCTTCTGTTTCTAATAAGAACATCCTTGATTACTTCATCTATAGTGTTAGAAAATTAGTGTAGACATTGACATTACACTGCTGAAAATTCAAGCAGAAGGAAGGGTATTCTAAGTAATGCTATCATAGGAGAAACTGTAATCAGTCTTAGCAAAGGGGAACAGACTTCTAAAATACTAAGCACAGTGCCAGTATAGCCTCTCTAGACTACTTAAAGATTTCTTCATGCTAAAAAAAACCAAAAACAACCCACCAAAAAAACCAAACCCCTTGTTTCTAGTAGTAAGAAAGGAGAAATGAAAGGCACAGGGAAAGAAAGAATTTCTAATAGGGTTACTTTATGGCTGTAACTTGCTTGTAGAAGATGAACACTTTGGGTTTGCAAACAAAAATGAAGTGGCAAGGTTTTCCTACCTGGTCAAAGTTAAATTGTTGCAATCAGAACTTACAAAAATGAACATGGACAAGCAATACTCAGGAGGAGCTGAACAGCCACTTCCAAAGGTGATACCTTTTTACAAACTTAAAAATGAAGTCACACCAAATCACCGGTTACCTTGAACAACCCATCAATATATTGATAAAGACATTAGGGAATTAAAATAGAATTCTTAAAAACTAAAGGAGTCTGTTGTCCCACGTGTATTATCATTTAACAAGCTTATTAAATATAATTATTTTAACTATTAATAGAAACCTGTCTTGCTCTAGGCTATTTTGATAACCATTAATTATCTACAATCCCATACAAAGTCCATGTGCTGCTAAGAATGAGATTAAGCATTTCTTGCTTATGTAATTTTGAGCTAATTACAGAACTATTAGATTTATCTTCTAAATGCTCAGTAAATTCTCTTTTAACAATCATCTTATATTTAATTAAAAAGCAGTATCTGGCTTGCTAAATTTTAATTATATGATTGCTGGAGACACTAAATTGAAAAGTGTTAGTAACATTTAGCAGTGAATAAAGGAGTATAGAGATATTTTCACAATTCAAGGTAGCTACACAGAAAGCAAATAAACAGACAAGGATTTTCAAAGACCTTGCCTTCCATGGATTTTTAGAAAATTCTTGAAATAGAAAGGGATACAGACAGATACTCTGCTATTTCTTAATCAAAACTGAATTGTCAAAAGCATACGTGGAAGGCATGTGAAAATCTGGTGGAAAAGACTGTTTCCTTTTATAGGGGTAAGTGAAAGAAGAGCTACCACAACTGAAGTAATAGTTAAGTATGTGTTTATGAACAGACAGAAAATTCGTTTTCTTTGGCCAATGAGAATAGAAAAAAAAGGTCATCAACTTTTTCATGCTCTGAGAATATTGACAGTATTAGCATTAGATTTTTAAAAACATTTATGAAACTAAAGTGAGAGGTTCCAGTGTCTCATTCGCAGTTAAATTATTAACTCTAAAGGCAGAAAAAAATGTTTTCAAAGAGTGACAATGTTGTATTTGTGTGTGCTTTTATTTTTTTTTTATGGTTCTGTAGCATCGTCCATATTAAGACATTTTTCATGCCTCTTTTCCTTCTCCAGTCAGAATTTTAAAATGTAAGTTAAAGGGGGGGGAGGGTTTCAAGAAAATGGCTGCCTTGTACATTTACTGTAAAAATGACAGTGGAAAGCTACCATCAAGAGAAATAAACTTAGTAGTGGAAGGGACACTTAAATTTCCTGAGAATGAGTTTCAATGTTTAAATACTACTCATGAGAAAATTCCTTGTCCATATATATTCATGACAAGTTCCTTGTCCTTAGTCAGTGTCATGGAAAGTCACAGCATTTTTGACTCATAGTATCATAGAATGGTTTGGGCCAGAAGGGACCTCTGTAGGTCATCTAGTCCCACCACCCTGCAAGTAAGCAGGGACATCCTCAACCAGATCAAGTTACTCAGAGCCAAGTGGAGCCTCACCTTGAATATCTCCAGGGATGGGGCCTCAACAACCTACCTGGGCAACCTATTCCAGTGTTCCACCACCCTCATGGTAAAAAATTTCTTCCTAACATCCAGTTTAAATCCATTCTTCTCTAGTTTAAAACCATTGCCCCTCGTTCTGTCACTACAGGCCTTTGTAAACAGGCCCTTTCCTGCTTTCCTGTAGGCTCCCTTCAAGTACTGAAAAGTCGCTTTTAGATCTCCCTGGAGACTTCTCTTCTCCAGGATGAACAACCCCAGGTCCCCTTGCCTGTCCTTGTAGGATAGGTGTTCCACCCCCCTGATAATTTTTGTGATGCTCCTCTGGACCCACTCCGTCAGGTTCATGTTCCTCCTGTGTTGAGAGATCCTGAACTGGACGAAGTACTCCAGGTGAGGTCTCACCAGAGCAGAGTAGGATGGCAGAATCACTGCTCTTGATCTGCTGTTTACAGTTCTTTTGATGCAGCCCAGGATGCAATTAGCTTTCTGGGCTGCAAGCACACACTGGCTGCTCATGTCCAGCTTCTTGTCCACCAGCACCCCCAAGTCCTTTCCTGCAGGGCTGCTTTCAATCACCTCATCCTCCAGCCTGTACTGATAGTAGGGATTGTTCTGGCTGAGAAAGACTTAACTGGGAGAACAGCATAGTACAGAACTGTGGTCTTTGAATCATGGAAACTTAGTAACTGAGAAGTGTAAAGAAACAGAAAATTAGGGATGGGAAAAACTCAGGATGTCATCTTATTTCACTCTCTTTCTTTGTTATTCTTGATTAATGGTTGGCCATCCTGTTTTATGTACCTCCAAAGGTGGAAGTACTGTACTCTGCTCTGGCAATTTATTTCATCATTGTTTCATCGTCCTTACTATAAAAAGGCTTTTCTAAGGTTTAGCCTGAACGTTGTGATGCAGTCTGAGCCCACTACTTCTTGTTTCATCTTTCATAGATGAACTTCACAGATCATTCTTTTGTTCTTCTCACAGTTCACTTTGTACCCCAATGAATCCAATTTTCCTGAAAAGTCAGGTCCTCTGTATTTCTAATTATTCTTCTTGTACTGCCATCCAGTGCCAATACAGTACTCTAGCTAAAGTCATAGCACTGCTAAAAAAACCAGGGGAGTGCTACTTAAATCTTGCAGCCTGGCCTTATCATCCTGTGGCATGCTTTTCATAACAGCATGCTATTTTTGACTCATATTCAGATTGTGATCCAGTGACCATCCCTAGATTTTCTGCAGAAACTTTTGCTCAGCTACCAGTTTCCTGTCTTGCATGACTGTTACTCCTGCTTGTGCACAGAGGTTTGTTCTCATCCCTAAGCAATTGCACTTTGCTTTGGGGCATTTCACTGGTTTGGTTATTATCATTTTTATTCCTCCAGCAGATGTGCAGTTCCATCAACCCCAGTTTTAAGTGCAAATTTAATATCTGCTCTATTAGTCAAGTCATTAATTTGAAATTATTTAACGATACCAGATAAAAAGCAGAATGCTATGGAGGCTCACCTAAATATCCTTCCAGTAATGCCATGAAATATTCATAACTAATCTCAGGCTAAAGTTTTCATTCTGGTTTTCCTCCCCTTGTAACTGTTTCATCTATAGGATGCTTCTACAGGTTTAGAGAATGTTATGTGAAGCAATGTCAGAAGCTTCAAGGGAACCAGTATGAACATGTTGTCTTCTTTAAAACTCTGGTATATTAGCTCTTTCAACTTCTTTTTTTCTTTTGAATGTTACTCCTGTGAGGAAGAAAAGAAACTGACGCCTTCTGCCTTCCAATTGTCTTCTAGCAGTACCTCCTGTAGTAGCAATGGCATTTCTAAAGTAAGAAGCCTGACACCATTGATCATATTCTTCTTTTTAATTTCACCTGCATAGGTACAGCTTACCTTGAAAATATTTGAAAATATTACTTTACACATCAGACTTTGACAACATCAGGAAATACATAATTTTCCTAAAAAATTTTGAATCCTTACCTGATATACAGATTTATAGCTAAATATTTCAAAGTGTCAGGCAGACAATGGTAAATTCAGTGTCATCAGTGTGACTCAGCAAGCAACAGGCTTAGCAGTGCCTAGTGTAGACCTATGCTGATCAGGAATATCCATAACCTTAGATGTTACCGTGTATTTGTTACAGTCTTGCAGCTAGGTGCAGGAGCAGCTCTCAGGGTGTATTGTTAAATGCAAGAATTATCTCTATTAAAAGGTGAAGATAACAAAAGGCTCATTATATATTCTTTGTTCCTGTCTGGCTGTGTGTGTTTTCCATCTTTCAACTGTACTTTTAAAATCTGATTTATATCCTCACATTAAATGTTATCACAAGTCATGAACTGTTCTCATTTAATGTTTATTACTGCAGATAACTATTATATCTCACAGTCCTGTTGGCTTTATCTTTATCTTTGTGCATTTCAGTGCCCCCTTTAATTATTTCATTTTAAGATGCTTTACTCCTACCTCTCTACAGTTGCACATGATTGCATTCTGCAGGTACTCCTAACAAATTTAATAAAGGACACAGTGTGAAACATCTAACTTTTAAGCATTTGAGTCCCACAGTGAAATCCTGAATTCCAAAGTGAATTACCTTGGTGCATCTCTGCGATTATAGGATGAGTTAGGTACCTCTTAATGGATTCTAGTATTTTGACTAAGGAAAGGTAAGCTGCCAAAGGATGCTATGCAGCTGCTTAAAGTCACCCAGCAGACAAGGTCTGAGGGTGAGCAAAGGACCTGTCAGTCCTGTTGTGGGACTGTGGGGAAATATGTTTCACAACCAGAAAACATCTACTGAATTTAAACACCTCTTTCTTTTCTCCCAGAGGACTATGAAGCACTCAGTCCATGTCTGCTTCATGTTGCCATTGAGTGAATACGTCTGTAGTCTGGAGAAGGTTTATGTTAATTCACCACAGCATTGAGTAAATAAGTAACAGTTTGATCAAAATGTGATATCAAGACTGTATTTTTAGATGTCTTTCATATGTCATAGTAGAATTTGATGTTAACATGTCTTTTCCTCCTTTTAGTGCCTTATCCTTCAGCTATCAGAAGTTCTAGTATCACCACAGGCATTATCATACATGTACATTTCAACATCAGGATATTTACTGCGCTTTTTATGGGACTGTCTCACCACTTAATAATTTGTTCTGGCCTATGGTGAGGTTTTTAGTACATGTCTTTATGAGAAGCTTTGAAATTGTATTACTGGTTTAGCTTTGCTTTTGACTGGCTTATTATGGAAGTGGTGAAAGGATGATGAATCTCAATATTAATTCCTAGGAAAATTGCAGGAACTCACTGCCAGGAAACTGAACTCTGGCATCAAACTGGTGACATGTTGTATTGCTTTGCCTGTGACTGTGATTGCAATCATGTTTGTCAGTTCATCTACTTTATAGAAGTCTGTCTTGTCTATAATAATGAGGTCTTTTATTTATGGTTTATTGTGAGAAAAAAACCCCTGCTCCTGTTTCAGTCTAGGACCTGCTGCTACAATAGTCATTTTTTTCTTTCTGTTGCTTGGCCTGAATGCTTTCATAAGTACCACATCCATACACTAGACCTCAAATATTAATCTTAGTCCGGAGTGTCCAGCCTTCTGGATACAAAATTTTGTTCTAGATCTCCGTATTCCTGGGAGAGTCTTTGTATTTGGCTATGTGAAAGCAGGGTTGTGATTTTTCTGCCTTTTTGTTTGAAGCAATTTATCTGTCCAACTGATCACAGTGATTTTATTGCTGTCAGGTGGCAGGTGGAGCAACTCTTGCTGTGCTTAGCATGAACGTCATCATGGATCACAGCATATGCAAATCTTTGTCTGTAGTGGATTCCTGGATTCTTTCCAAGCCCTGTCCTGAACCTGAAGTATAATTGACTTGGATGATACTTACAAAGACTTCTTTTTCTGTTATGATCATGATCTCACAGTGCTGTTCTACTCAGGATATGCAGGCAACCAAGTAGAAGTTGATTCCATTCTGGACATGCATATTTTTAAGCCTATTTTGCGAGCTTTCTCTAGCATAATCTGGAGGTCTGGGGAGTCCTTATCAGTGTTGTCATAAAAACGTTCTCCTGGTGGCTGTTACCAATGTCCAGCAAGGGCAGACACTGCACCCTGTGGGAAGGCTAGGTGCTGAGTGTAACAGCAGGGCAGTCAGGGACAGGGTTCTCACTACCATGGGGACAGCCTGAGCAAGGAGAGCAGAGCAGGTCCAGTGACAGTGACCTGGTTCAGTCAAGAGTCCAGATCATCAGACAAGCCTTTAGAGAATGGACAGGTCTGAGGTCAAGTATAAGGGCTAGGATCAATGACGTGCATAGGTAGGGATGGTTGTTGTTGCAGAGTAGCTCAGGCAGTGGTCAAGGATGAGAGACCGAGATTAAAAGCAGCTCCTAAATGAGCTGAGACTATTCAAATAGTTTTTCCAGGCCACACAGATGAACTACTGAAGCTGGAGTTGAGCCCAGGCAGCCAAATGCTCAGGGCGGGAAGGTGGAGGAACATGCTCAAGGTACTGACAATTACGTCATTTTCTGCTCCAAAGATTCACCATCCTTGGCATACAGATTGAAGTTTTCTCATGCAAATCCAATGTACCACTGGAAGTACTGATCTTAATTAAAAACAACTACTGCAGCATTTTTTTCTGGTATTCTATGTCTTGTTGTCATGTCTCTGGTTTGTATTTCAGTAAGTTAGTACTATGTAAAGTGAACAATAACCTTATTGATACTGAATTTTCACCAGAAAAGATCTTGAAGATGAACAGGGGAGACAGTGGAAAGAGTGTTTTGGATATGATTTATGAATCTCAGATGTTCAAACTGACCTGATTTCTTTATTATGGTCTGTCAATTCCTGTTCTTTGTTTAAGGAGCGATTTTACAGCCCTTGCAAAGCTATGAATGACATTGTTTACTTATGATTTTGCCTTAATCTTATTTAGTTCCTTGTTTAACTTCTTGACTCATTCTTACAAATATGCAGAGTTCTGTTAAGAACCTATTACTGCCTGCATAGTGCTGTCTACTCAATCCAGAAGTCTTCCTTCCATAAAGGAGAATACTACCAAGAACTGATAGTCTTCTGTTACTTGCCACAGAGAAGCTGTGTTTCTGTTGGTGTATGGAGAGATTACTGTCCTTCTAATCCAGACATATGTATATCTAAAGTAAAAGTTTTGTTAACCGAAGCAGGTTTCTGCAGAGGTAAGTATTTGGTAATTATGTTAGCATAATACTTTTCTAAACTACTTTAAATTCACAGCTTGCCTTGTGTTCTCAATGCCTGCCTTGGAATTTGTTCAGCAATGATAGGGTGGTCGGGAGATTTTCCTAATTTTCTTTATTGTTCCCACTATTTTGTTTGTTTATTTGTTTCAATGCAGTGGGTATTCTGAAAGACAGATGTACAGGCTGAATTGTTCTATTTATTTCCAGGTGTAACATCCTTGGAAGTTGTCCCAGTCTTTCAAAAGCAGCTCAGTATTTTTTAGCAGGTTTGCTATATTGTAGAGAATTGCCTGGTCTGAGTTATTTGTGTTTTACTCATTCTTGGTTTTTACTAATAATTTCTCTAGGTTCATAAGTTCACTTTTTCAGGTGGTATCTATGTCTCATGTATTTTTACAACACATACTTTGGTCTAGGTACTTTCCTTTTGTATTCCAATCAGAAATTACATTATCGGAGTAGCGTTATGGCTGTGCACCTGTGAAATTTTAATTTGGTTCAGTGCAGTTTTGCACCCCTTGGTTGATTTGGGTTTTTTTCCTTGTTTAAAATGAAGTGACTCTGGTACTCTACTTTCTCACTGACATTGAATTTTGTGATGGTTTCTGTGCCTGCCCTTGAATCATATGCTAACCTCATCTTTATAAACCATTTATTTATTTTTGTGCTGCCTTCATGTTGGACACGCAAAATCTTATCCCCTGAGTCACTGCCTGTTTCCTTGTGATGATGCCTTTTTACTTTGTTTTTTCTTCTACAATCTTTGACATGATTTTCTCTTGCTACAATTATTGCTTTTGACCTCATATGCAGGGCACTTTCCATTATCATATTTTTTCCTCTACAGTAGCAATAGGTCTTTTGCATTCTGTTTATTTCCTCTTTGTGTGTTTGCTTTTGCACTTTGAGATTTGGCATATTTTCTTTTGCATTTCCATGTTCTCCCTATGCCCTGTTGGTGAACTTTTCCTGTGCCTACTCAACTCAGTATTTTGAACAGGATGCAATATCTGCTTAAATCTATAAAGACAGAGGTAGCACAGGTTCTATGAATATTCTCATTTGAGTTCCTGAATCTTTATTTCATAGCACTAGTACACTGCAATGCATTAAATATTTTTTGTCTGTTATATGCATGAATTAGCCATGCTATGCATTCAGACATAACTGACGTAGCTCCAACATAATTTTTACAGAGCCTCTTCTAGGATTTTACACAGCCTTCTCAATATGCTGCTGCTGTTGTCTGATTACATGATATTATTAAAAGATGTGATATGACAGCTTGGAGTTAAATGAGCTTTTTTAAAGCTCATTTTTTAAGCCTTTTTAAATCCAGATCCACTGCAATTTAGTAATTTTTTCCATATTTACCCTTGCCTTCCCTTGCATCTCAGTTGCCATGATGGCAATAGCTTTCTCTTTTATTTAGGAAGGTTTTTCAAATATTCATGATTTTATGTTTCATGGGTCTGCAGGAAATAAGTCATTCTTGATACCAGGTTCTGAGTTTTTGTAGAAGAAAGCAAGCCGAGACAATACAACATTTAGTCTTTATTCTTTCTTTCAAGTATCCTATGGAGTTCTTAAATTTTCTAGACATACTCTTATGCATGAAACATTTACCAACCTGTTCACCTCTGTATGCTCAGCTGGGAAATTTTCTATCATAACAGTGAAAAAATATCACAGTATTTATATGTAGCGGCTAGTATTTAGACTTTATCAAGAACATCAATGTTAGTAAAGAAAGGTCACAGAGATGACGCACATCTTTTTCTCAAGTAGTAACAGTGCAAATTAATATTAATGCCTGTCATATTCTGAAAGAATGCGTTTTACTTTCCTTTTAAAATTGTACATCTCAGTAGATATATCTAAGAGTATCCTGGATACAGGTCACTGGAAAATATACCATATTGATGCCTGCTATAACACAATTGTTAGAGAATAGTCTTGAATATGTCACAAGCCATGTAAAGAGAGGACTAAGATTACTGAAGGGTATGGGCTACAGACAACAATTACTCAAGCAGGACCTTGAAAATAAGGAAGCATCAAAAGTACAGACTAATGATCATAACATCCCTGTAAGACAGCAGCTGATGCAGCTCATGCTCAAGGCCTGTGACAACAATTTATTAAAAAAATCATTCTGTTATGCCTTATATGGCCATAAACTCCTACTTGTTATCTTTTAGCAGGAACATCCCAGAGTCACTAGGCCTTGAATACATTGATCAGCTGTACACTGTCAGCTTGGCAGGAGAACTAAAGGCTTGTGTAAGCTTTAGCTGAACTACCTTCACTATAATACTAAAATTCACACTTATAGGTCAAAAAACCCTGGCCCAGGGCAGACTGGACCCTTAATGCATGCGTAGTAGAGAAAGCATGGAGTCAGCAGTATTGTAATTGTATGTAAATTACTAACCAATCACTATAAGGGGAGTAGGTTCAACAAATTACTAGTTCTGTTAAGTTTGTGTGTAAATATAGCATAGAGAATTCCATATGGCATGCATGCGAGATGGAACTATCCCCTATGCATCTGGCGCTGCAATAAAGAATGTCTGCTTTCTAAAACTCCAAAATAACCATTTAGGAGTTTTTATTCTACATATTGGTATGGTATCAATATAATTTGGATTAAATTTCTTTTCCAATATTGGAAAATGTAATTGGTGACATCCATCTTTTACTCAGCTCTACTGTTTACGATAGACTTCAAAACCAATTAGAATCACTACTTTTTATTTCTTTGCTTGTATTAATCTCATCAGTAATCAGCAAGCTTCTTTGGTATCATGCTAGACAAATATAGAAACTTTTCAGAATCATCCTCTTTGGTTCCTTCTCTTATGCAACATAAACAGCTGAAAAACTTTTTCAATCATTGAATCATTACCTGCAACTGTGCATGGCTGGCTGACCTTATTAGCTCTTAGTTAACAAGTCCTTGCAACTTTTTTTCCTGATATCCTGGCTTGAAAAGAAAGTATTTGCTAAACCACTTGTATTTTAGTTTCCCATTCAATTTTCTGATGCTTAAAAATGACAAGTGAAATTATAGCATATGTTAGCAGCACTGTTGAAAGAATCAGTTTGAGAGGTCAGTGTGGAGCACCTTGCCCTATCTAAAGGAACAACTTCTGTTTTGTCATTTGAGGTAAGCAAAAGCTTTCTGTCTGATATACTTTACTTGGGTTGTCAACTCTAGGCAGTCTAAAATAAATTGCATAGTATACTTGACAGAGGTATTGCTAAATGGTTGTTTTTTCTTTACCCAGGAGAACAATATAATAAATATATAATTTAGATCAAAGCATGGTTAAAATGCAAATTTGCAACCTGGATCCAAAGATGTAGGAGACTGTTAGAAAAACTGAAGTTGTCATCAGCTACAGTGGAGATGAAATTCTATTTTGTGTTTTTGTCACACCAAGAAGTTGACATGCTTACCATTACATACAACAGAATCATTGAAATTAATAAGAAAGTGTGTAGAATTGTAAGAAGGCTAAGAAAAGGAAAGGCAAACATGCTGACCTTTTCCACACTTTTTGTTCACAAGTGCAGTATCTTCCATAGTCTTAGTTAAGAAACTCCTCCTGTTCTGCTTGTAGAGAATTAGATTATATCTTGTGTTTGTTTGTGATCAGCAGCAGTATTTCTAAGTTCACACATAAATAGAAATCTTAGCTTACTTTTGAAGATAAGAGTTTTGTGAATTTAAAGTTTATATCTACGATGCCTGTTTTATATAGAGTGGGTCTCAGAGGTTTTTTTTCACTTGCATCAGTTTTACATTAGTAGTAATGCCAATGTCTTCTATAGATTTTTCATTATAAAGTCATCCAAAGTGCTTAGCATAATCCACAATATGCAATATACTTTATCTTCCTTTACTCCAAGGTGTCAATGAATACATTGAGTTCTGTTAGACATAGAGGAAACCCCTGCAAGATCACAAGTTATATGCCCTCAGAACTGGGCAGTTACTTACTGATGTATACACACTGAGTGCAGTTTTTCTATCATTTCCAGTGCAATATCTGGCTTTTCTGAAGAAAGAGTTATATGAGACAGTCTGATTAAAACCAACCTCTGTTTTGCTTCCCAAAAATACCAATTTTTTAGTCAGTTTTTATTCTATCCTAGCTCAAAATGCCAACATAAATCTTATTTCTGAGCTAATATCCTAAACATGAGCAGTGGTGATAAAAATAATTGTATTTAAGAGGTATTGCAGTCCATTGTCCATCTGTGGTCTCGAATATTTTTTATATAAGTGGATTATTACTAAAAAGTGCCTAAACATGCATTGTTAAATATCTAGACTGATATCTGAACATGGAAACTTTCTTGAGAAGTCTGTGTCTTTCTCACAAATAAATTCTGTACAGTCGCAAATCAGAAAAGGCTAAAAGTTCCTGTACTAGTTTCAGAAAAAAAAATAGTTTCAGTCCATTTAAGCTGCTACTGGTCTCTGACAGTGGTTTTAAAAACATAAGCCCTGATAATGTTTTGGAACTGTTCTTTTTTCTGAAGTACAAGTTGAAAGGGAATGGTTTTTACTTTGCAATGCTATCTGTACAGTGTGTGCTCTGGAGTGTAAAAATGTACTCCATTTCATTCATGTCCTGTTTAATAACATTGCAGCTGAGACTTCTATTAATATTTTTTCCCCCTTCTTTAAGAAGCATATATTTCCAGACAGTCCAGAAGAATAACCATCAGTTAGTAAAGGATAAAGGTTTTTGAGATAAATCAATATAAATAAATCTAATACATCACATCCATTGCATATATATATTGCTTATTTCAACAATCAACAGTTGTTAAAGTTTTCTGAGAAAGTCTATTAACTGTTTTAAACAGCATGCATGATGTGCTTTGAGTGACATTATCTCTTCATTTAATATGCTGCTGTTTCTTCATTTGGCTTTTTTTCTGCAGAGTTAAGCCTTCTTTTCTGTTTTATTGTGGCCAGCTATGTTATTTCTGTGTTAACAACTGTAGTCAGTTGGTTATTTAGATTATTTAATTTTCACAAATGCTCAATATTTTTTATCTGCAAAAATAAGGATACTCATGATGTCATAGTTTGTTGGTTTGGGTTTTTTTCAAATAGTTGAAAGTTGAATGACAAGAGAAATGACTGTGACTGAGGTGATGCAATTTAATGCAGAGATCTAGTCAGCTAATTCTATATTAAGTTATGGCATAAGTTTTGTATTAATTGTAATTTGCCATATCATATCAGAAAGAATTGACGAGTAAGAAAGAAAATGGAAAATATTTACATGGAAATCAAAGTATCTTTTATATCTATTTCTGTTTTTTGTAATTCCCTGAGGATTTCCATGTGAAGCAAAAAGCATAATTTCTAGGAGGAATTCCTGCTATAGGTTCTTGACTGACCTTGAAAAGGCTGATTAAGATATGTCAGTGTAGTCAGGAGAAGACAGTTGCAAGCCTCACATCCCTCTGATCTCGTGCATTGGAAGTCCCAGACTAATGGAGCTTAGTGGCTTTGAGACCAGAACTGCCTCTTTTTATACCAGTTCAGGGCTCAGGAATATTCGCCCTTATCATGTAGACAAGCTCTCAATTTCTGCCTATGCTCTGGTTCATGGTCTGTAAACTGTGAAAGAATATTAGTACACCTCAGCCTCACCTTGTTGCTATGAGAATAGAAGCACTGGCTTGTTATAATATTAACCAAACCCATGAGTGTACCATAAAAAAGATTTTTGAAGCCATCTCTGGAGAGTTTAAAGTAGAGAGCTATCTATATTCAAAAGTAAATAAATTTACTGTGGATCTTTGGCTGACTAGACAATGTAACAAGAAGATGGCAATCCCAGCATGTGTGAAATACAGCGGGATTATGGGATTCTCATTACTGGGCATTTTAAGAATATAAAGGATCGAGATCAGCTGCAGCAAGCAAGTTAAAAAAAAAAATCACAGAAGAAAATATTCAGTGTGGTGCTTTCTGTCATGGGGGAGGGAAAGTCTTGCTTTTCAGATGTCTAGAACTGAGCAGGATATTTATAAGTGCAGCTATTCAACATTGCCTACTGCTAATGCTTTGTTCTAGGGCAAGATTTAGAGCCTCCTTTTACTTTGGTTTCTGAGGTTTTGTTCATATTTTTATGTTTTACTGCAACATCTTATTGTCTATATTCTTTTCTGTGCATATTCAGGCCTATCAGGCTAAGAACATTTTCTTCAGGTTCTGAGTTTTCTTTCTTATGGACTCTTACAGAGTCTTACAAGTTCTGCACTTTTCTTTCTTTCATCTGGTTTTCTTACAGCTCTGACACACTCAGAAGCTTGTTGGTTGCATGACTATGCATTCCTCTGCTGCATTGTGTGTGGGAGTGGACTGCTGGTCAGTGCCAGGGGGAGTTTCTCTCCCCTGCCATCACTGTCATCAGCCAGTCCATCACAGGTCTCTGGGTCACATTATCTAGGCTGGCTAGAAGGCTTCACTGCCCTCTCTTCTGCCTGTGATGTTGACCCATCCACAGTTAAACACAATGGTCTGATAGAAAAAGAAAGCCATGTGTTAGCAGGGACAATTAATCCCTGTTGTTATCATCCTTGCATGAATTTTCTGCAGGATTTTCCTCAGTATACTTTGATTTTAGTGCAAAACTGAATCGGTTTTCTTCTGAAGCGTAAAAATAAGTGATTCCTCTCCCCTTCCATGACTCCGTCCTTATACACGCAAAGACATACACTCAAATTCCTTTTTGTGCTTTAGCTTTCTGGTGGCATCAGGAACCAAAGTGCTTTCTTTCCATGAGAATACAAATTGGAGTTGCTTTTCCTTCTACATAGCTCATTCTCTTCCCATGAAACTTCTGCTTTTGTATTGCAGCCCCAGGATGTTTAAATATTTTGACTATAGCCCTAGGCATGCAGGTGATTATTCACCACTGTTTATGAAGAATGGTAGAGGACATGTCTGCATTCAGTAAGAGAATCCCTGCTTTAAATTGCAAATTAAATAGACAAGACGGAGTGGGGCGGGGGGGGGGGAAATATGATGCTCTTCCTAGCTCACTAAGATGAAGATGAATTAAGGTCTGGATTTTTTTATAGACAGTTGGAAACTTAGAGTCAAATGGCTGCTGTGGTGCCATGTGGGATTTTTCAAAGGTATGAAGATGTCCATTTCCTACATAAAGTATTCGCATCTCCGTTTATTTCCTTTAGTGTGGAAGCATCTTTGAAATCTGGTTCAAAGGGACTTGCTTGAAGACACACACACATTCTGGGACAGAACACAGACCTAAATTAAGATCTCCTATATTCTTGTCTGGAATCTTAACCCAGGACCTGTTATCTTGAAAAACAGTGGAACTTTCTGAAATACATGATTCACTTAAACTTTTCTGAGTTAATTTCAGGAGACAATAACTATATTCTGAAATACTATAGTATTTAAATTAATTTGGTTTTGTAATTATTACCTGTTCATCAGGAAAGGTCTTAAACATTTGTGAGATAAATGTCAAGGACTTCTGTTCGCATCCTCAGCTCTTATTTTCTGGATGTTCTACTTATAAAAAAGCAAAGATAAAATACTGAGATTTACATTTTTTTCCTGAAAGTTAGGAGATTTGTGGTCACTTATTCCCTCCTGGGAAGAAGCTTCCTAGTATGTCTTTCCAGTCTGATAAATAATTTTCAAGTGGAAAACAATATATTTGGATGAATAAAGGATCTGAGGGAAAGCAAAGGAGAGCCATTAGCAGCTGTGGATAAATCTATTTCTCCTACAGGTTTTTGGATTATACAGTGGACACTTTCTCAACACACCATGAGGAGAAAGCACGATTTTAAATGCTGCACAGTAAATATTCCCAGTGCATTACAAGCATCAAATGTAGCCCATGGGAGAAGGCAGAGTTTAATACTCAGATCTTTACTTGCTCTCTATTCTCTTCCATGTTTCCCCTTAGACAATGTTCTGCACTAAAGCATCAAAGTAACTTCCATTAAGGAAGCTATCGTGAATAATCAACAAGTTTGTCATGTGCCATTTCTCATCCTCTCATCAAATAAAGTGTTGTGTTTTGATGATTTTCTCTATTTTTTTTCCATTTATTTAATTTAGTCATTCACATGCCTTTTGGGGTATTTTTGTTTGGTTTTATTTTTTTTAGTATGTATAGGCTGCTCTAATAGTTGATAGTGTGATCTGGTGCCTGTAAAGGAAAGTACTCTGTAGCACATTGGGATTCTTGTAGCATGTTGGGATTCTTGTTGCATGAAGTTAATTAGGCTATCTAGGTAATTCTGAGCAGTGAAAGCTATGGAAAGAAGATCTGGGATTAAACTTCTTATCAAGAATCCAAGATGAACAAAAAATGAGCAAGAACAAATATCTGTGAGAAAACAACAAAGAGGCAACTCTTAAAAATCAGAGCTAAGTTTCATAGTTCATTTTGCCTTCAGAGGCACTGGCTAAGCCTGTCCCTGGGCTCTGTCCCTGCACAAGGCTATGAACCCCATGGCAAAGCCAGCAGAATGTGAGTTGGAGTAAAGGCTCAGCTTGTACAGTTTGCAGCTGGCCGTATTAACCCACTGTCAGTTTCAGTTTATGTTAGTAGACCAGGTTGTGAACTGCAATTTTGGAAGAGCAGACACACCACTCACTTTGCCGCTGTTGCTCTGGGGGAAATGATCTCCAGAAGAAGGACAGGGTAGATACAGGTATAGTAACTTATTGGCCAAGAGAAAGAAAGCTAAACTGGATCATAGTTCGGAGATCAGGCTGCTTTAAGCAAGCCAGCATTTAGCAGAGCTGCCTTGCCAGGGAACAAAAGAAATCTCTCAAGTACTTGTTTGTGCAGCTCCAGTAGTAGTGCTCAAGGGGAGAAAAAGAATATAAATAAACTTGTGTAACAAAGAAAGAGAAAATCTCAAATGACCATGGCATCCTAATCTGAACAACCTTACAGCTTGAATATCTTAGAAGAATAGGCGTTTCAGTTATTATTCTCAAAGGTCTGAGAATGGTGAAAATTTCTCAGAAAGTATGGATTTAACTTCAAACTACAAATTGTCTATTTTTAAAATTCCCTTGAGAAATTGTGTAATGTAAAAACTGAAGTGAAATAATCCACACCATGTTTTCTTTAGATTTTAAGTAATTGAAAGAATGTTAATATATTTTTTTATATTTCTTTATAAATAAAGCAAAATCAGTTGTCAGTGTGACTTGCAAATGCTAAAACATATCTGAAATCTGCTTTATACATTCTCTGTGTTTTGAAAACTGCTGTTCCACAAACAAAAAATGGAGTTGTATTGTTGTCATATCAAGATAGTCCTGCTGGCTACTGATAGATCTCATATTATCCTATACTGCAAAAAAAGCTTCTGATTTCAGCTATAAGATATTAACTGTAAATAAGTGCTGTCTTCCTGCTTCCACCACAGTAGATGAAGGATAACCAGGTTGACAGAGTTACACCAGAGCAAGGAGGAGAAAATCAGACCCAGGGCCATAGTAAGAAAATAAGTTACAAGTGATCGAACAGTCAATCAGCCTTTATCTTTTTGATTATTTTCTTTTTTGAGTGAGTTATAGTAATGCCCTGCTTTAATTTTTTTTTGCTTAGTTTCATAGAAAATACAAATTAAAATAATAATGAAAACCCCTTGTTTTTTCTTCATCTGAATGTATATACCCCAGAAACTAATATAACTCTCTGATGGGAATTGCTTATTTTCTGTTGACAGCTTTTTAGTGGAAAAGATAGAAATCAGATTGAATTTCAACAGTGAGAAATTGAGAGCTTGTTCTACCAGCAGGAGTCTCAAGGCCTCTAATTTTACCTCTGTGAGCAAAGATGAACCAAGAATATCAGTAGCCTACATTCCTGCCAGAGAAAGCACAGCATCCTAAAATCACACAGACAATCTGAAACTGAAATTTGAATAAACTTTGGTGATTTTTACCTTCGTTTAAATAGGGCAATACATAAACACAGTAGAGATACTGGACTGTATTATTAGGGACCCAACAGTACATTACAGTGAAATAAAACACTCACATCTACACCTTGTCTTTGCTCACAGAGATGGGGGTCAAGTGTTACTCTTGTTCATAATCCCAATCCCAGTCATGCATGAGTCATGCCACCATACAGGACAGGGATTTGGGCTTTAGTCCTTGTAGAGAACTTCTGCTGGCTATCGCTGCCAGCACCTTTAGGCTATTAATATCAGTATCTTCAATTAAGTTAACAAGTGTCCATATGAACACTGCTATTCACTCTAGCTTGACACAATTAGGATGTGATCATTAAAATATAAATATCAGAAAGCTTTGTCTTCTTTCCAGTCTACGGCAGCATTTTTCTGCTTTGTCCTTTTATGTGTTATACTCTGTGTAATCCAACATCGTCTTTTGTTGCTCCAATATATCATCATAACACTTCTTCCTATGCAGCAACATCATTAAACACATCAGGCTAATTTTTTTCCATCACATCATATTTTGTTGTTTCCTCATGCTGTTAATTCATGCTCAGGTCTTTTCTCATGGTATTTTTGCTAGATCATCTTTCATCTTTATCATATTGTTTTACTTCCTTTCATCTTGTAGTTTTTTCTGTCCAATCATTACAATTCGTACATTTCTGTACCAATCCTGTCAAAGTCAGAGCTGCTGTTGATAAATTAAGTTACTGAGGATTTTTATGTAATGAAGCCTTATGTAAGGTACCACAGAAGCTGGAAAATAAACCAGCTAATATTATGGTGGCAAATTAAAAGTTTACTGCCCTTTGTTGTCTTTCCCATCCTTCTGCAGCTTTTTTTTTCTCCTGCAGTAGAGAGGAGTGTATCTCCACATGTGAGCATGCCATTTTCTTTGAGGAGGGGTCTTACAAGCTGCAGATATTCAAGTTGTGCTCATTAGAGGTTGCCATCTACATCTGACCTTCCTGAGTTTGCTTTGGAAGTTGCAGCCCCATAACAGAGGTGGCTGCATGAGCATAAAAGTTCCAAACACTGCATTAATTTACACTAAAATATGGAAGTCTGTGAACTAAAGCAGCTGAGAAATTAGGCAAGTTTACCTCTTGGGTTATCTGTAAGGTCCCTGGAAGGCAAAAGCTGTAGATATTAAGCTCTTAAATCCAGCCATAAAGCAGATGAGACTGAGCCTTTAAGCATGAGTAAACTAGCCATGGAGGAGCTGAGTAGCAGCTGTAGCTCAGTGAACACCCCATGTCTCCCAGTGTTGTACTAGGGACACAAACTTTTAATCAGAGATGCAATAGCAGCTTAAACCACCTTTGAAAAATTTCATCACGGGTTACTTTCTCTCTACACTCCCTCTTCCCTATGTGGGGGATAGAAGTGCCTCAGAAAGCAAACTGAATTGCTCAGCATCAAGCTCCATTCTACCACTCCAAACAGATGATAGCAGCAGAAAACTGGGTTCAAAATTTACAAACTTAGTACACTAACTTAAATCAAAGTCAGCCTTATTCTGCAGACAGGTTTTCCCATGTTCTCACAGCTCTGCTTTTAATTAAAATGCTGACAATCAGGGATAAGGGGAACAAAATACAAAGGTAGTCATGTACAGAAAAACATATTTCACCAGAGCATAAGCTATTAGCACTTTCCCTGCTATCTGATCATCTGACAGGCTTAAGGGTAAAAGTGATGTGAATTTCAAATCTCTAGCTGCTCCCTGAGGAGGCTCTGTCTCATCAGTTTGTAGTGAAGTGATGCAGTAGAATGCAAAAATGAAGGAAGGGAAAAGACAATGCAGCAGGATGTATAAATGTAGAAACAGGGCCAAATTCACACTCTTTTAGTGCCATTGATTTTGATGCATTCAGTGGCTTATGAATGTCTGTCTCAAAATGGCATAATCCCCTACCTGAACTAACATTTCTCATATCTGTATGTTTAGCTCTGTAGGACTCAACCCATTCAGGAAATTAAGTCAATGTCTACTCCTGAAAAGGAGAACATTTTTACTGAAGTCAGAATAATTACACTTGGGTGTTCACCAAAATCCCTTGCTAAATCTGGACCCAAGTGGAGTAGCTTGTTTCAGATGGTTACCAAATGCCTGCCGACATTGCAAGCCTTTCTTTTTTAACAAGATGCTCCAAGCTGGCTATGCACTGCCTCAGGTCACTTTTTGCTCTCCAAACCTCTGTATGACTACCATTCCCCCACCCCCTCCCTTCCATTAGTTATACTTCTGTCACTGATCTGACAGGTCTAGTTAACTATGCATGGTCATCCCTTAAGATGTCATTTGTACAGTTGCTTTTCATCAATTCTCTTCTCCTACTCATGCAAAGGAAAAAAAAAAAAAAAAGGTTTTATGACCAGGAAAGATGCAACCTAAAGAATGAAATGACAGCTAACAGAAGAATACTGGCTGCTGGAATGATGTGGTATTGGAAGTGATACATACAAGCATGACAGGCATCTGACTTAATGCACTACAGCCTGTCCTTCAGTAAGTTTTTCATAGGCTTTGAGAAGTAGTAAGGTCCAAAGGAGGAAGGATTATACAACAGTTTTATGTGTACTTACAGTGAGCTACCTATGAAATAATAGGATTTAGCAGTTTTAGGTTTCTATTTTTCTGGAAGTTCCTACACCTAGAGCTGAGGCATGTGGTGCTTATGTCATCCACACAGTACAACAGACTATAGACTGAGCATAGGTCAAATGTAATTGCAGTTCTCATGTTTGCTCCATGCCCTCATGCCACTAGTTAACTAGGATTTTCTCCATGTGGAAATGATTTCCACCATCTTTGCTCCTGAAACAAATTGAAACAATGTTTTAATCCCATCTTTTTTTGCTTAGAGTATCCACAGTATGTTTACCTTTTATTACAATTGTAAAGATAAGATAATAATTGCGGACACACACATTCAGGATATTATAACTGGTTTTGTTCTGTTCCTGGTTAATGTGCACATTGAGGTATACTTCTGACCCCTAATGTTTGCCACTGAGCTCATTGCATATGGTTAGATGTATGTTCTGCTGCATATACCTTCTGCACGTTGAATATGAGAAATTTATTGCAACATGCTTTCTTTTCCTGCTTCATTCCCATCCAAAGCTGTTTGCTTGCATACAAAAGCCCACTGAGTTTTGTAAATTGTGGATTGAGTTCTCCTAGATACCCATGGCAGTGTGTCTCTGTTTTGCCTTTCTATGCATCTGTATTACATCTTGATTTGCAAAGCATATATATGATTGAAATAAAGACAAAAGGTACATTGCCAAGTGTTACAGCTGGGATGGTCCCTAGATGAATGACAAATGCTCTCCATTAACCCCTCTCTCTTCCCAAAGGGGAAGAAAAAGGGAATAAGGGAGAGAGGTTTCTGAATTGAAAAAGAAAAATAAACCAGCTTTAGTGAAAAGAGTAACAATAAAATTAAATCTGTACATCTATGTCCCTCAGCTTTATACTGGGTATGATATATGGGATGGAATAATGTGGAATAATTTTTCATGTCCTGTAGTTTAGGACCTGTCTTTAGAAGGAGGGTGGATGGGATGAACTCTTTAAAAATTCTGGTATAGTAAATGGTATTTATCATAAAAATATCTCTGGTTTATGTCATTTATAGCTGTAAATATATTATACATAATAAGTTTCCATAATTGTGTTATTGATCATTTTACAGGAATTTTGTAGTGATCCTTTTGATCATCTGTGGGTACAGCTTCACTAATAGGCATAAATCAAAATATCTTAGATCAACTTTGTACCCTTAAGGCATAATATAAATGATGAAGGCATGGGACTTCATCCTTTCATATTTTCTTCAAATACCAGGTTATATTAAAGAAAACACTTTTCTTAATCACAGGTGTATGTACAAAGAATGAGTGACAACTTGATGTCATCTCTGGTAAGTTTACTCCCTTGGCATTTTTAGCTGCACTTTTATAAATGGAGTTTCAGTTTGTCTTGCATGGAGTGGAGATGCATCTTGCTGACTACAAAGCTCTATTTTAAAATCTGCTTAATACTCCATAATGCACAAAGAAGTGGGGAAGTAAAGAAAAAAGATTTTTTTTTTCCTCTATTTTACTATAGACCAACAGGGAAATGTGCATATTTATTCCTAAAAGTCAAAGCATTATGGCAAGGAGGGTAAATGTGAAATCTGGCAATTTGTTGTGTAATGTTTTTTCATGCCACTACTCGGGGGATGATCCTGCAATACCAGAACCTCTCTGCCTGCCAAAACAAAAAGGCAAGTAGAGAACATTTAATAACTGGAACAAGTATTCTGTACAGCAGGGTGCGTCTCTTTTTATCATTAAGACAAGCACAGATGCATGCATAGTTTGAGACAAATGTACGGACTGGATTTTATTTGCCCTAGGGATATATCAAAACTATACCACTTAGTTGAAAAAAATAAAAATTTTTGATTTGTGTAAGAATAGGACCATCTTTTAACACTAAGGGAAGGTCACAGAAGTAATTGAACATACTATATATATTTGTGTATATATGTTACCTATTGCATATATATCAATATAAGTAATATAACATGAGTAAATTCTTCATCAGATATTTATTGTCAAATTCTATTTGACATCTTGTATGACTTTTCAAGTTTTACATACACTGAGAATCTGCCCCACTCAGCTTTTCAAATGACTAAATATGGCAACTTCTATAGCATCTATAACATCAGACCCATCATTTTGTAGTCTTTGGAATCTGACAACGGTTGCCTACCATTATTACTTCTTTGAATTCTAATCTGACATTTAACCTAGCTGGAAATGTATTGCCTCATTTATTTTTCTTGCTCTTCCCCCTTCCATTTACTTCTAAACCTTCTTCTTCAGATAAAATTGCCACTAAAAAGAGTTCTGTTTGAGCTGCCTCATTTGAAAACTGTAAGATAGTGCAAGACATCTGAAGATGTCATTGTAACACATGAAAAGCACTTCAGCTAGCACATAAACACTATCAAGTAGAATTTGAACTGAAGTTGTAAGCTAGGCTGAAATGATATTTTGTTCATAATTGTCAAATATTCCCCAAATAGCACAATTTTAAATAGCACTATTCTGAGCAATGAGAGCAGTGCTGAATTTTTAAACAGAGCTGAAGAGAATATAGAATTTTTGTTTGGGATATATGGACATGTTGAAGTTCAGTTTTGTTCAGAAATGGAACAAATAACTTTCTTACAAAAGGAAAATTCTAAATAGCAGCTTCAAAAAGTAATGTGCATCTCAAACTCAAAAGTTTAGGGTAAAAATTGTCCTTTTTTTGTCTTTTCTTTCTTCCATTTTATTTTGATGTCACGGTCTGGTTAAAGAAGTCACAGTGTATGGGAGAATTTGCTGAGAACAAAAGCATCAGCGGAGACTGCTGATTTCTTTATCAGTGTAACAGAGAAGGAGCTGGTTTTGATAATATGTATGATACATATACTACTGACAGATCATGAAATAATGTGAATAATAATACATAATACTTTCAATTAAACTTTAATATGGAAATAGTCAATTTTGATGAACAAGGTGAAGTTTTTAATAAGAAAATTTAATAAGCAAAGTTTAATAAGAGATTTTAGTAAGAAATAAATAAGTAAAGCTCCATTTCACTGATATTTTTCCACAGAAGGTTATTTTGTTGGAAATACACTAAACCAATTCATTTGCTTATAATCTAAGGATATATTTATATTCAATCTCAGTCAGCAGGCAGTGCATTGATGTTACAGTATCCACTGTCTTCTTTGGCAATTACTTTGCTCAGAAATCCTGCTTCTAAAATTATTATTTGTGCTATGATGTTACTCAAACCCTCCCTTCTCCTAGAGACCCTGATGAGTTATGGAGGAGACCATTCCAGCTCCAAAATGCTCACAGTGTAGCTAGATGAGACAGAGACAGAAATACAGAAAATATGGAGAGACAGTAAGGGAAGTAAGGGCTATATGAGTAAAACAAACCAAGTGAGTCTTTGCCCAATACCATTTCTAGATATCCATTTTCCCTCTTAATTCATTATTGCAAATTACTTTAAAAAAAATCTGTTGATTCCCTGTACGGAAAAGAAAACTCCCTTTTCTGCATGGGTTAAAAAGACCTACGGCCTAACCCTACATGAATAAATATGCTACTTGCTTAATTGAGAGCAGGGAATAGGCAAAGTCTGGTATTTTGTACGTACCTGATGCTGCCCTTAAGGGTCTCTAGTAACAGTGGAGCACAGTAAAGTAGGAAGAATGATGCAGTTTCTTTTAGGTCTGGCCAGAATTAAAAGACAAATGCCTTAAGAGTTATTCATCAAGAATAAGGAGGAAGGAAAGTAAAAACATGACAGAAATCTTGGGAACACCTCTTTTACCCAAGACTGCTCCTGCTAAGAACTATCTCCCATACCACCATGTAGGCATGCTACACAGACACTCTCTTGGCTCGGGGCTATGCTTCTAGATACAGCAGAGTCACTTCCTTGGTCAACTGTCACAAATGATTTTTTTCTTGTTTTTCTTTCTTTTCGTGATAGCCCAGATTGAATGCTTGCCTTGCCTTGTACCTGTCATGTTAACTTTTTAGATAGTAAGTGTTATATTCTATACTCCAGTGGTGTGCTGTCGCTCTGTAGGAGTTCGCTAAGCTTATCAAGTGCCTCTAATGGTGATGGCCTGAGGGAAAACAATATACACTTTGCTTTTACCTTTCTTCTCCACTTGAAAAATGTGGGACATATTAATAGTACAAAGAATAGTTCCCCACTGCTTTGATCTCTCCAATATTGCTGCTCTTTCAGCCTCCATGTCACTACTGATGTCATGATACATTACTGTTTTCATCATTGCTACCTCCAGCCCATAGTCCATATTCTTTTCCCATCTTATTGTCTGCTTTAACACCAGCTGTGGCTGGCCTTCCCTGGAGGAGAAGGGGGATCAAGAGGATTGGATGTGCTGTGGCAGGATCCCCTGAGAGTTGTGAGTGATTGAGGGGCTGTATCAAATCTCCTGGCATTCTTGAGCAGATTTATTTTCAAAGATAGTTGTTAATCAAAAAGGGATAAGCTGCTATCCCCCTGGAATAGCCTCAAAGGAAATGTACCTCAGAGACATATTCCCTCCTTCCTCCCTTCTCTGTTGCTTCAGGGCAGTAGTAATTTGCTGTAAACCAAAGGCAGCAACAAATTACACTATACTAATGGCAGGTCAGTTTGCCTGTCCATCATGTAAGATGGAAGAGATAGCACAGCAATAACTCCTGTGGCTTCTCAGGGTATGCAGGAGGAGTATCACACTATAAAACTCAGTGACCTTTCATACCTATCTTCCAAATGGTTGACATTTGAGGTGAGGGGGGGGTGGGAATCTTAATTTTATTTGTCCCTGACTCAGCATGGAGTCAAAGTCATTATCTAGTTTGAAATGTTCACTTCTAGCAACAGGTTACTAGAAGCTCCAGGAATTGTAAGAGGACATAGACCTGATTTTAATTTATTCTGTTACTGCATGATTAAAACCAATACAAGCATTGTAAAAAGCATTATAAGAAAGTGGGTTTTTTTAGATGTGCTTAACAATTTACAGTAAATCATGAGCTAAGACATGATGGTACAATTATTTGTGGGTGTGTATATGTGTATTGAACACAGATTCACACCATTTACAAACTGAAATACTGGCATTAGACCCTATGCAAAGTCAAATACAATGAAAGTAGGTTTTTCTTGTTAATTTAAATAAATCCATAAATAAATAAAAGATAGTAGTCTTATGACAGGCAAGTCTTCTTCAGTTCCTGAATAAGACATTATTCAGGGAAAAGAACTGACAAATACAAGTATAATACATCCTCTCATTAAAAAATGCTTTTTATATACAATGAACAGGAAAAAGTAACTCAAACTGTTATCTCCCATCTTTATGGAAAGCTGTGCTTCCTTTTGGAGAAAATGAGCAAGAAAAGAACAGAGCACTCAGTTGGACACAGCAGACTTGGGTTTGTCCTGTGCCTTATTTCTGTCCTGGGTTTTGAACATGGTCAGGTTATCATCTGTGATGGTGGTAATTGTGCTTCAACTACAAAGCATTCAGAGATCCATCGTTAAATCACATTGCAGCTAGGTAAAATTATTATTATTAAGATGCAAGGAAATATATTTTTTATTGTCTGTAGTGCAAATCATTGCACGCACACTAAAAAGGGAAAACAAAGTTGTTTGCCAGTGCCTGACTCTTCTGAGAAACCTTATCTAAGGAAAATGAAGTTGTGTCAGACAGGTGAAGGACTCTTCCAAAATACTAATTCATTTTGAATAATTCATTAGCTAACACTTTTAAACTCTGACAGTCCCAGGTAAATCCCAGAGAGGAGTTTTGTGGTCCCTCAGCCATGCTCCTCAGCAATGTATTACGGTTTACATAAAAAGAGAATGTGTGATTGTTTTTAAAGAGATATTTAGTCTGGAATTTGTAATTAGTGCATAGTGTCTAATTCTGTGATGAAGGGGAATGCATATGGTAATAGAGTGCACTCTGCATGGAATGACAGCAGAAACTGATGTATGGCTTCTTTTGATAACTAAGTTAATGTGTCATCTTCCGTTTGAAAGTGTACTGTAGTTTTTGCTTGCACTCAGATTTCTGAAGTTTAATACAATGTTAAGGAAACATCCCTTAACAGCCCAGTGTACTCCAACACATCAGAGGGCAGTGCAAACTCAGTCTTACGTGATGTAAACCAATGTATATTCACTGAAATAAATTAATTTCTACGCATTGTGAGCCAAGTGTTAGCAAAAAAGTATTGCTCATTTACAATGAAGGAGGATGAGTCTTTCAAAACTCAAGAGATTGTGAATACAAGACTGTGTTTAACAACAAAATTCAACTTGCAAATTCTCAGAGGGATTAATACACTGCAAAAGTATTGCCCAAAATCTTTCTCTCTAGTATTATTACAGGAAAGTAGAATAAGTCTGTAACTATTTTCCCTAACTTCTTATTAAACATAAAATGGTCGTTGAATTAATGTTTAACAAATAGATCTTTTTAAAGCTAAATTAATAAACTTCCTTATTTCTCAGCTATCTAAGTTCATAGCTTTTACTTAATGACGATGCACTTGATTAAATAAAATGAAAGAAAAATGAAAATTCTTTCAGATATTAAAATGAATAATGAGTTTAGACTTAATCCAAAAGCAATTTAACTTTAAACATTCATAGGAAATTAAATGAGGCATTGAATTTGCTATATAAGCAAGCATTAATCTTATCAATCTGTGAAGACTGGAATGTTATACAGTGACCCATTAATTTCAAAGCCTAATACAGGGTCTGTTTAATGCCTGCAGTCTATTAAATAGTCTGATCCTACAATATAACTGCTTTTTCATGAAACTTTAAACCCCAGTTCATTCTTCTGTCACTTAGATCATTTGATAATTTGTTGAGATGAGATTATGGTTCAGAAAAATCCCCAAATAGGTAATTGCCATCCATCTGCACTTGCTCCAACCTTGAACTTGTAACACCAGCAAAAAATTTTATTAGAAAATCTAAGAATTTGAACAATTGTGATACTTGGGTGTATGTTTGCTATAATAATTGTTCAGCAAAAAAATCCTTTTATCAGATGCCATTTAGACTAACAGTCTTACCTATATATTGAACAACAGCTTTTCAACTCGGTGGAGATAACTGTGGCACAAAACTACCCACTGCTTATTCAAAACAGCTCTAAAAGAAAAAATATTTTCATTATGACAGATGCCTTTACTGTGTTTTATATCTATTTGTAATATGTGTTGACTGTAGTGCTTTGTGCAAGCATGGCTAGAGACCAGAAATCTTGCTTTCAAGATTTCTTTACAACAGTGCAAGGTGATTTGGGAAAATTAAAAAAAATTAGTTTTGAAAAGTGCCCTTTTTACTTAATGAGATGATTCAATAGCCGAATTTAATGGCACTACATGTTAACTCCTGTCATGGAAGGTCACGGTTTGCAATTTCTGTTTCTAATCAGTAATTACCTCTACAAAACCAGAGGGAAAGGTTGATATTTAAATATGTTTATGTTACTAAACAGGTGTTCCTGTTTGACATACTGTACCTAATTCTACCAGTTTTCACAAATCTAAGGTCAATGAGAAATTATTCTTAAAATAAGACAGAAACAGTTCCAGTGTGGCTGTTAGGTGTAAAGAATATTAAGTAGATTGATGAACTCTATGCAATTTGAGCATACACTTCCTTGACTTCTGTTTGAAGAAGTCTGTTAAATATGGATCTAGTAGTACTGTACCCTTGTACAAATAGACGGCCGTTACTCACTTCTAGGTATCTCAGCATTTTGTTCCTGTGAGCTAATTAGGAATGCAAACGTATGAGCAGATTAGTTGTGTAAACTCATGGAGCTCTTTGGAGCACTTCCCAGTTTACATAGGAGATTGTATTAAAATCTGACCTGCTAAATGGTAATATATTCCTTTTCAAACTTATTTTCTCACATTAAGAAGAAAGGGTTCATTTTTCAAGGGACAGAAAGACAAAATAAAAGGCTGCTAGTATATTTTTGTATTGAGGTACAAGAGTTTGAAGAAGTAGTAATACTGTATGTCCATGGAGAAGGACCTTGGAGTCCTGACAGACAAGTTATCCATGGGACAACAATGTGCCCTTGTGGCCAAGAAAGCCAGTGGTATCCTGGGGTGCATTAAGAAGAGTGTGTCCAGCAGATAAACGGAGGTTCTTCTCACTCTCTACTCTGCACTAGTGAGACCTTACTTGCAGTATTGCATCCAGATCTGGGCTCCCCAGTTCAAGAGGGACAGAGATCTACTTGAGAGTGTCCAACGGAAGGCTACGGGGATGATTAAGGGGCTGGAACATGTGCCTTATGAGGAAAGGCTGAGACACCTGCGGCTCTTTAGTCTGGAGAAGAGAAGACTGAGAGGGCATCTAATTAATATCTCTAAATAGATGAGGGTTGGGCAGCAAGAAGGCAGGGACAACCTCTTTCCACTCATGCCTTGTGATAGGACAAGGGGCAATGGATTCGAATTCAAGCACAGGAAATTCCACCTCAACATGAGGAAGAACTTCTTTCCTGTAAGAGTTGTGGAGCATTGGAATAGACTCCCCAGAGAGATTGTGGACTCTCCTTCTCTGGAGACTTTCAGAACCTGTCCGGATGCATTTCTGTGTGATCTGCCCAAATTCTGATCCTGCTCTGTCAGGGGGGTTGGAGTCAATGATCTTCAGAGGTCCCTTCCATCCCCTAACTTGCTGTGATTCTGTACTCAAGTAATCTACCAAGCAGTAGTCGAGCTCAGGTAGTTGCACATATAATAACAAAATCACTGATATTACTACGAATATTCATGTCAATATGTTACTCAAGAAAATACAGGGATCTTTTATTCCTGGTAAGCCAAATAAAGTTAGGTGAAAAGAAACATCTCACACTACCACACAGAAGGTAGTAATGGGATTGTTCCTTGGAACACATTCAGGAGCACTGAAATGCACTATACTGCACAGAGATAGGAGGCATCAGCAGCAGTTAAGGCTTAAGAGCTGGAAGTGGTTGGAAGACTTTGAGTCTGTTACCTTTCTTCAAGGCTCACTAATCATTTCTCCTGTCTCTTATGATCTTATCCATGGTTGTGTTGGAAGGCATTTAGGATGCAGCCAACTGGCAGTACAGTACCTTCAGCTGCAAGCTATGTCCAAAAGGACTTTTGTCTCTGATTTCTAGAGGTGGTATATCAGGAAAAATTAGAAAAACTTAGAAAATTTTAGAAAAATTGTATTGAAAAGTACTCTTTTTGTCATACTTAAATGCTTTGAAAGATTTTTAATTTTGTTTAATTTTTATTCTGGTTACAATAGAGGCATGTGCTGGTGAAGCACTTTCTGACTTGCCCAGTTTACTATTTTCTAACAAAATAGTTTTCTTTTTCCTTTCAAATGAGGTCTTTGATTCAAATATCTTTCTATTTTGTATTCTGCACTAAAGTGCAGTTGCAACCAAATGAAACATTTTGATTTTTGTCAAAATAAAGTCTGTTGGTATCTGACCTGAGGCAGTATTTTGGTTTGTTATAGTTGGAATCTCTTTTCATGGGGAATTTTCAGTGATAGGATTTGCTTCCTGATGGGCATGAAAACAGTTTTTAAATTACAATTCCTTCAGAAAAGTGGAAATTCCATTATTGTCAAAACTCTGGTGCTTTCTAAGTTGCTCTCTGCTCACTTGCCACATGATAGAAATAGGATCTTGAGAACATTTGCCACAAGTAAATAATAAATGTACGCACAGCAGATTTCCTTCATGCAGTTCAGCTTCAATTAATATTGTGCCCTGATATAGACTGGCTGTGTTAATCTTTCGTATAAAAATCTAGGCATCAGCATCACCATCAGCAGTCAGAACTGTCATAATTGGTTTATAGTAACAAATAGCCTTACAAAGAATTAAACTTCAAAAATTCACCCCACTTAGGTTATGCTCATCCTCTAAACATCTCTAGTCTAGAAACAAAGGCTGTATTTAGGGTATTTTCTTTCGGACATTGGGATACAGGTTCTTCACTCAGACGCTCCGTAAAATATAGGTCATCAGCAAAAGATCTTAATCACATTTTGACTTGTGACTATGAAGAGTAGTAATTTGTGTAAGAATAAGTGATGCGGTGCAACCAAAGAAGAGAAAAATAAAACTTACATTTGGATATAGATTCAATATTTTGATTTTGCAGCCTGCAAAATGATCTTGGTCTAAAGTTTCTGTTTGGGTCAGAGTCACTGTCACTTCTCACAGCAAGTTTTCAAAATGAGTAACAGATTTTTGTGTGACTCCCATCTGTTTAATACAAGCTGGTGTTATTGCAACTAGAATATAGTATTTGAACTGCAGTATTCACTCATATGCCTCAAAAATGACTTCTTAAGGACAGATTGTACCAGCAAGCTTACAATGAAACTTGTTTTCTGGAGGGGTTGTGCAAAATAACAGTTGGAGTTTGCCTCAGGCATTGAGCCGGTTCTTTTACATAGAAAAGAACTATAAACATACTAAAAACCTACAGTTTTATCATATTCTCTTAATCTTTCAACTCCTAGATAACAGTGGAGTTCAAACAGTACATCTCTCAGGATTGTAACCCTGGAGCTTTTACTATTCATTTATTTATTCTTTGTCAGCTTTTTCTGCTTTAGGCGTGGATAAGTTTGTAGCCTCTCTTTCTGAAAAACTCCGAAGCCATAGTTAACAGCTGAAGTCCAGTGGTCCATAGAGCTGAGAATTTCTTTCAAAAGTGAATCTGATTTCACAGAATTAGAGATAGAGTCTGGTTGGAAGGCATACAACTTCTGAATTCAGATGAAGGCTGTCTTGAGAACTTCCACATTTGAAGACTTACAGCCTTATTTGAATCCTGTTGGAAATGCTTAATTATTCTTGTTAAGATTTTTTCCTTCTTATATCAGCTTAGAAGTATTTATGAACATGTCAGCTATATCATGTTCAGGAAAAATATTTCCAGACCAATACTGATAAGCAAGAAGTGCCCTAAAATATAAAAGAGTAAGAAAGGAGGAAACAGTCTTCTCTGCTACCCTCTGTAGGATTCTGAATGGTAATACTACTTGCATGGAAAACAGTACCATTATGTCACATAACCAAAAGCTGAGTTTGGGACTTATCCTCTCATTCAAAGATCCCGAAATACCACAGTCACAGTCCATCTGCATTTCTTCAGTGTGAATGACATTACAGGTGGTGATTCTTTTCCCTCTTGACTTGATCATACTACATAAACTGTTGAAGTAGGCCAAGTACCTAAAGTACCTAACAAAACTTGTTCCCCAACACACCACAGCAAGAAAGCATTAAAAAAAATATTTGTATCTATTTGTAACTATTAGGTCTTGGTTATAATAATAATTTTTAATAATAATTTTCAGACATTTACTTCATAAATGTATTTGCATAGCACACAAATTTGACAGATGGATTTGGGAAGTTCACTTCGCTGTGCAAAGAGAATACATGTACACCATAAAAAATAGGCCTTTTAGGTAAGAACTGAAATGAGAGATTTTCTAAATAATTGATTTCTAAGTCAATAATTGAACTCACATAATAATTACTTTGAATACAGGAGATAAGGTTCAGTTACTATCTATGGCATTAGATAATACAAAAAAACATTTGGAAGATGGTCTTTCTAGTAAGAAAGTGAGAATTATAAGCAATACAGCCTAGAATGAGACAATAATATCCTTGAGCATTTTGCTATATAAAATCTGAGTGCTCCTCATAAATATGTGTATTTCATAATAACCACACCTCCACAAATTGCCTGAAGGCTACAAAGTTAACTCTTTATTCTTATTGAAACAGATATATCATCTTAGTAAATTGCTTTAGGTTTGAATATTGTAGCCATGAGATTAATAGAGTTCTGTGTAGGAGATGCTAATTGCTTTGTTTCTGATGGGTGATATTTAGACCTTTGCACCTCCATTTTCAGGGAAGTAAAATGGTGAGCATCGCAGTGGGATAAAATGAAATAATCCTTTCTGAAGAATGAACAATGAATCAGAATTAGAATTGTGCTAGTGCTGATGCTGTCTCTCATTTCTTATTTCATTACTTACATTGCCAATATGAATAAGTTAACTCTCTTTGAAAGGCTGCAAATGAAGTGGCTTTTTTTTTAATTCCTAAACTACAGCACAATTGGCTAATAAGCTTGTTGAGACTTTTTAGAAGAGCACTATGAAGTCCTTTTTAAGAGGAATGTAGTATAAATGTTACCCTCATGTACATCACCTGTCATCCTTTGTCTCTTTTATTATTCTTTTGTGTTTTTTCCCATATGACCTGCCTCTTCGAATTTTACATCATCCTCCATTTTCACAAACCACTCCAAGCTCTCCCTTCACCTGTTTTAGCCAAAGGCAGTGATAGGAACAGATTGTACAACTTTAACTTTTGCATAGTAAGGACAAGATGGAAATACATTGCTTCACAAAGAATATATCCTAGAGTTTCTTCTGAGGAAGGTGGTTCTTCAATCTGAGTAAGGATTATTCGGTCCTTTGACCTGGCTATCCTTTCTGTAATAAGAGAAAGGAAATTTATATTATTTTTAGCAGAAGTCACACAAGGCAGGTAGGAGAGGCAGTTTTCTATAGCTTACTTTGATAGCATAAAAATGATGCATAGCTTGGGAAGAAATATTTCAGGGATTTTGCTTGAGAAGTGTTTATGGAGGAAGTAGTAGTGAGCATCCCAGGAATTTGTCGTCTTTATCTTTCAAACGAGAATTGGCACTCGAGGCAGAACCAAGCCCTAGTTACAGTTATAGCTGTATAGGGCAAGGTTGCTGAATGACATGAGTAACCATGGTCATTTGGAACGTTGTTTCCCAGATTGCTGCATACAGAACTAAAATAATAAGCTACTTTAGGAGCATTCCCCATATTCCATTATACTAATTTCTCTTCCACTGAGGATCTGACCTGCCAGATCCCCAACATCTGCAATTATGGCACAAAATTCCAATTATATTATATCACAATAGGTATAATTACAGCTGAGTGCAAGTACCTGCTGTCACATTTGTTGCTTTGTGCGTATTAATTGGTTAACTTACTGACGGCTGGCCAAATTCTTTCCTTGATCAAAAGGCACACTGAAACACTTAGCAGAGTATTTAAACAATGGACTTTATTAGTACAGCTTCAGTAGCTCAGCCCTTCTTAGAGAAAAAAGATCTGTATAAGAAAACACAAAGCATAGTTTCTAACTGGAAATCTTTCTGGAATAACAAAGTATATTGGCTGATAGATCAATTATCTTTTTTCACAAAGCCTGTTTCTAAAAAGAAAGAGAATGTTATTAAGCACAAAGAAACAGAATTTCTTAAATTACTTTTTTTTCTATCTCAAGACCAGTTCTCATCAGTGAAGGGATATGGAAAGTAGACAATTTCACATTTTTAGAATCTTCTTTAACTTTTGGTATATTTATTTTACTATTAATTAGAAAATCCTAGCCTGGATGGTGTCAACTCACATGTAAATTTGCCTTTTCCCCCCTAAGTATGTTCAACATGCCTTTAAATTAACAAGGTTTAAAACATCATTAGCTTTATGTTTTTTATGCCTGCTTAAGGAGTTCTGGAATATTAGGTCACCAACCTAGTGGATATAAAATTATGATATAGCAATACATAAACTATTTGTGTAATTTATTATGTATTATAAATTAGCTTGGAACAAAAACTACAAAGAACATTTTCTAGATTATCAAAATTATATGCAATGTGTGAACAAGTTATGTGGAAAATTACGTACAGTGTACCACTTCCTGTTTTCATTGTATATCCATAATATTCTCTTAATAAAAGTTTAATTAGAAATAGGGCCAGCGGAGTTGTTTGTAGTGGAAATGCTGATATCCACAGATGTGCAGTAGCAGAGGGTGGCATCTGGCCAATATATCGTTTCAGTCATGGTCTCTCAAGTTCTAACATCTGAGGCTCTGCTTGTGTTTTTACTGATATCGGGAATTGCTGTTATATACGTAAATATGTTGAGAAGGAGGAACACTTTAAAATTGTCTCCAGGCCTTCAGTGTTTTATCTGTTGTAATTTGCTATTATGTAACTTTTTAAACTTTACATTTTCATATTCTTCCCATCAAACACACTGGTTTCAGTCCCAGTCTTATACCTGTAACTAGTAAAAGCTGAGGCATTCAGAGTATTACAACAGGTTCCTAAGAATAATGGTGCTTACCTTAAAAAGAGCAATACTTTCTTAAGTATGTGTAGCTTACTAATACTGAAGATCTATTTGAGCCCGTGGCCTGCTTGTATAACTTCTTCAATTAGCAGGTAAATATGTTATTTTCATTTAGTTTTTTAATGATAATCTGTAACAGAAAAATGTATCAAGTAAAAGTTATATTCAAAAAAATTATCCCTTGTCTCTTGACGAAATGGTTAAATTGTCAATTTTATTAATGCTATTAAAGAAACTGTTTCCTGGGTAAGAATGGTAGACATAAGTGACTTTATGAGGGCTCTGCTTTAGCTACGGGAAATTACATTTGCACTCTGGGGATTCCACACTGATGGAATATATTCAACTGGAAAAAAAAAAAAATCTAAATGGTAAAAAAAAAGTTCTGGCTTTCAGGCTTTTAGGACAGCACATATTTGTTCTGTCCATGTGTCGACAGACTATCAGCTTGGAAATTACACAGCTGTGAACAAAGCCAACCATTTCTCAACAGTGACATTCTCTTATTGTCTCCCAGCAACTTTCCCGAAGCACGTGCTTCAAAATAAAGCAATGGCACATTGCTCATACACTTTTTGCTTTCTGTTACAAACTTTGTATTATGTTTAATGGCAAGATATACATGCAAACTCATATAAAACATTTTTAGTTGCTTTCTTTGTTTAAATATAGTTAGTTTGTACTTGTCAGAGTTTCCTGCTGATAGCCTCAATCATACCCTTTCGCACCTAGCCAGTTTTAACTTAGTGGCATGCCTTGGCTAGATAATAAGAACCATGTGATTAACTTTTTAAACGCAGATGCTAAATACAAATTGTACCAATCAAACAGAGCTTACAAAAGAGTAGAATGCACTCCTGTAATTCTGTTGGAACTAATATGTCAAATAAAAGAGCTAGGAGAAATGCCATCTTCATCAGGTGCCACTCTCATCATCTGCCATCCTCTCCCTGCTCATCAGTGGTGTTCCTCTGTTGTAAAATCATCTCTAAAGACAATCAAGTTTAACAATCCTTTGCGAAGGGACAACAAGCTCTGAACTGCCCACTAACACCTTTAGTATTTCAGTTTCCCTGATGGCCCCTTCCTGACAGATAACCTTAGTAGCTCTTTCTGATTTGCTTATGTTCTCTTCCCCAGGCCACTCTAATCATCGAGTCAAAACTGCAAAATCTTGTGCCCTTCCTAGATAAAAATATTAGAGAGGGTGGACATACTCCAGATGGATCCCAAAACCTTCCTGCTAAAGTGACACTCGTATTAGTCTGGCAGAGGAGATTCTGGGAGTCAAGACTGTTCAGAAGATATATGCATGTGTATGTTGATTTCCTGGTCAAGATTTCACAAGCCTGCAACCCATTTTCTTGTGGGGTGCAATCTACTTCAGCAAATTTAAAATCTAAACACATTTCCTGTATTCTGGGACAAGATAGAAGGGTTTGCCTACTCAGTGTCCTCCAACTTGGCATTTACTGATTTGCTAGATTGTCTTCTTTTTTCTAATAATGTTGGTTTTGCAGCAGGTTATTTATAAAGAGAATATTATAAAACTTAAAATTTAATAGCTTATTCCAGCAAAGGGTCATAGCTGAACTGACTTAGCTGGTCTTTTTACACAGTGATTGAATTAGTGTGGTCTTTAAATGGCTAGTTTAAAGGCAACCACAGTTGCCAGAAAGATGGACATTGAGTGTAAACAAAGCCAAGCAGTAAGCTATGAAAACATCTAAACATTATTAAAGTGTTCTATATTGGAGTGACTCCACCTATTATATTTAAAGCATATCTGAGAATTGTAAGTGGGCCTGCTGGATAAAACAACTCCTCATTGGCTGAAATACATTAAAAATTTAGGGGTTTTCCTTAACCTGAATAATTAGCCTAACATTCAGCAAAAATTCTTGTGTTTAAAAACATAAAGAGAAAGATAAATCATGACTGTCAGCTACATTTACTAAGTATAATGCCATGTGGGCACTATGTCATAGAAGAAACCCTAAGCTATTCTACATATGTAGGGCTATAAAAATAAGATTATTGCTGTTTCATGGCATTACATTGCACCCAAAACTTGAATTAGTGTTCCTTTAGTGGTAGTAAAAAGAAATTGAAAATTCAGTTGGTTTTGGTAATATGAATGTTGCCTGTAAAGCACTTCTGTTTTATTAAAAACGTTCACTAAAACAAACCAAAGGAAAATGCTTTTCCAGAATGACCATAATAGGAATCTGATTTTGATCTCTCTTATAGTAGCATTGCAAAATATGCGATTTCAGTAATCCTGGTACTGATTCTACCTTGAAGCAAGTGTACATCCATTTATTTCAGTGGAACCATCTTGTTTTGACCTATTCATGGAAATCCAAAAGCAAATAAGGCAGAGAATTTAAGATATTCATTCAAAGCTGATTGAAGTCAATGAGATCCTTGACTAATCCTTGACATAAAGCAACCCAAATTATTTCAGAATTTTTTTTCTAATAGTTGATACTGGTTACACCAATTGTATGGCTGCTGAACTTCATTGATTTCAAATGAATTACTATTAGGCTAATTATTTTTAGTGAGGGTCAAAGCTTTCAAAATCACCATGGGAAAAGTAAGTTCAAATGTAACAGAAAACTGTAGTTAAAGAACAGGATTCTCAGTATTCTTCTGTTTAGCATCAGTCCTCATGTGACCTAGTCCTATCACTTAATGCACTTTAAAAATCCACTCTGGTTTCCCAGCGATGAAGGCCAGACAGAAATAGTATAGCATATCATAACTTGGCTTTAGGCCTGGTAAAGGGAAATACAGAGCTAAAAGTGCTGTGTTGAACATATAGCATTTTTCTTTTTCCCTCTTTATTGTTTTAGTCTTGATGATGGGTCTGAGCTAAACCAATGATAGCTCTTAACCTCTTACCCTTTTAAAAGAAGTAATGTCTGTATGGAAAGCCCTGCTTCTTAGAACAATGATGTTTGGCTTAAGCCAGATACCAGTTAACTGGGTTTTTTAGCATTTTATTCCAGTGGAAAGGTGTCCCAAATATGAGATATAATTAACAATCACAACAGAAGAAATTTGTAATATGCACGATGACAGCCATGTAGATCCTGGAAGTATGTGTCATAATCTCCTTGGTTTATGCTATATGAGCTAAAGAGAGTACTTAAGGTATTGCAAAGCACTAATCCTCCTCTATGTCCTTACCCAGATATGCCTTTTCCTAAAAGTACGTAGTGTTCTGAAACTAAATACTTTTACATCAGAATCTTAACTGTATATAGTGAAAATTGAAGATTTTGACCAGTTGTAAATACATTAGACTACATTTGGAGTGCTACATAGCACTGACTCAGCTTCATAAGAATCCAAGTAAGGACTGTGCACTTTTACATCTTCTGCAAGCAGCACATGTACATAAAATCTTGATTCTCTGGACAACTGCATAGCTGACCTTCTTTAGCCTCTTGTAGTTTGCCTGGTAGAAGGTCTCTCAATAATGAGGTAGATAATATTTTCCTCCATCATAGAAAGTATGAATGTTCTTCCTTGAAATTTGATAAATGTAAACATTAGGTTAGCCTGTTTAACACAGAAGAATGCTATTTTTGTAACCTATTCTTGACTTTGGAAGCTACTCTTGCACAGGCATCCTGGGATTTTTCCCTTAAACAATGAATTGTGCTCTGTTGAATGTCAATTAATGGTACTAGTATTTAAATAATATATGTTCAAATTTTTAAAATTTCAAATATGTCATGCTGGTGATTCAAGATTTACCTGGCAGATAGTTTAAAGAAATTACTTTGCATGCAGTGGTTCATTTAAATTATAAGTACCCATTACTCTGTATTTCATTTTTTAACATGTTCTTCATGCTCTCAGAGAAATACCAGACAGCTCAGGTTGGAAAGATGATTCATCTGGCATATGCAAAGATGGACTCAGTGCAGTTGGGGATTCATAATCAGAGCAGAAACATATTAAGGGTAGGTGTCATATTCCTTGATGTTTGCAAAAACTGTCAGAAGCCTGAATGCATTATGGACTCTTTTTTTGTTATATTAAAGTCTTTCAGTTCCCAAAGTATTTTATGTGCATATGCAGGAGCAGTTCCTGAGCTCTTAACTCAGGTAAGCCCTGTGGATTTTTGCACATCTTACCTAAATAAGGAATTCTAGATTCAACTGCTGAAAATAAAAATAAAAATTCTATTAACTGATTCTCTTTTACAGTGAATAATTATTAAGGGAATTCAATATTAAAGATACTGTTTTATTACTATATGCACCGCTAGAATATCAAAACAGCATCTTGCTAAGCAATATTTGTATTAGCTTAGCATTGCTATTCCTATACACCAAAGAGATAAGTGGTATAGCTCTTTTATTTTTTTCCTTTTCTTTATGCTTCCTCTAAAAGTAGTTTCACTCAGAGGCCACTAAGACGGAAGGTATTTGTTTTAATCTTTGATAATATGATCCTTTATGTTGTAGGTTTAAGGAAGTCTCAGACATTAAAGGAAGAATTTGAAAAGTATTTAGCCTCCAAATTATGTTGCTGGGCCTCTGGTGGGGTTTTTAGTAGTGCTGAGATGTCTGACTCTCAAAGATTTTTACAAAATGTCTATCTTCACCGATTTCTTAATCTCATTCTGGAAGCAAAGTTCATCCTCTGCAACTTGCAGTTGATGGTAGGGCAGGTCCTGACCTCCCGCTACTGAAATGTATGAAAGAGCAGAATTATTTTGGATTCACTTCAAGAAAAGCCTGCTGATTGCAGTTGCACTTAGCAACCTGCAGGATTCATCTTGTGTCAAGGTTCAAGGAAAATAGCAGGCTTATTGTCAAAGAGGGACCTATAATAAAGTTACTGGTAAAAACAAATGAAAAAAAAAGAGTAGAATGTTCGTTAAAGTTTCAGTCTTCACAATGAAGGATCACAGCCAAACTTCGTAAGTGCCTTCTCTAGCCAGGGTAGCACAAGACCAGTAGAGACCACAAGAGCAGTACATAACCTAATCAGACAATTTTAATTTTAACTGGTTATTGTAGTAGTACTGCACATGATATAAATACTGCCACTGATTAAGTTGAAGCCTAGATTTCTGGGACTTAGTTATCCTTGTTAAGGTAGTTTCTGGTTTTCCTGTCAATGACTTCAGTGTAACTGTCGGGCCATATACACATCAACTTAAATTGGTGTCTTTACTATTCAAGTTAATGAACTATGCCAATTTTCCTTAGCTGAGAATGATTTGTCATAAGTAAAAGCTTACCTAGACTTTTATTCATTGGAAGAACCCTAGGATCAACCACTAAAGTCATACGATACTCTGCAGCCTTTGAGCGGAGCACTTCCCATTCCTCCATCTTTAGTTTGCTGTTCAGACATGTGCAATCTGGCCTTAAATTAGCAGCACAATTCTCATTTTCCCAAAGTGGAGGACTTTTGCAATCACCTCCTTCTATTTACGTAGATAATAACAGACACAATCAAGGAATAACACTTAGGCTCACTTTTAAGACACATCTATTTTCAGCTGTTGCACAAAGAACTGCTTGTCACCGTCTTTCTGGTGCTTGCCAGGAATTCAGCATTACCCTACACAGTCAGAAAACAGGAAACAGTGGAGGCAGTGTGAACTGAGAATTGTCCTGGTTTTGTCTAGGCATTTACTTTTGGTAGGAAGTACTTTCAGAGCCAGACCCAATTTTAATGGAAAATACTATAAACACAGAAACATGAATTCTGCAATACTGAAGGAGACCTAATACATTTTCCACTCAGGATATATTTAATATGCAGGTAGTACTGTACTATTAAGATAGCTAGAAAATTAGCTATAAATGCCTATGTGCCAGATATTAGAATGGCCTTTGACCGTAGTGCAGAATTTTTCTAATGCATGAATGAATCCTGTAAGGAAAGCTGACTCGTGTACCTCTCCATTAAATAGCGGCCATGGTTCAAATTCGTATCTTACACGTGCAAAAAGCAGTGTCTGTTTCATTGATTTATATGGGTGTAGATAAAGGAAGCATGCACATCTTGTCTATCCATCCACCCTTCCAACTTCATCTTTGTCCCCACATCCCTCTCTTAAAGGAACAAGTCCACATACAATGTACTTAGTATCACAGATGAGCTGTACTGTAATTCTCTTTTTTTACAATTTACGATGTACTAGTCAGTCATTGCTTTTACATGTGAAAATGATGCAGAATGGACAGAAGTTACATGGCTGTCGTTTTCAGATGGTATGATGTTGGTATGTGTGAGTTCCTATTTAGACCTCTACTGTCTTGGTTTAGGATATGTCCAAGACATATTTACAATTCATTAGTATTCATCTTACACCTTCAACTACTAAGTAACTTGTCAGGTTTTATTCTTGGGCAATATATCAGGAGTAATGATATTCTATGCATAAGATTAAAACAGAATAAATTATATTTAATAATAATTTTAAAGCATGTATTCTCTGGGCACAACTTCTGTTTCAATCTGTTCTGGTTTTGCTTTTGGCAGTAAAATTTTATTGTAGCTTAGGTCTCCTCTTCTGAAACAAATAGAATTCATCTTCCCTCCTATTGGCAGCACCAAGAACAAGTTTAATGGATAATGCAGAAAGTTAATTTCAGAGAAATCTCAGAGGAAAAAAAACCCCAACAAATGGGAGGGATGCATTATAAAGTCAGTCCCTTTTCAGGTCCCTATATAGAAAGCCACCATGCCACAACAATTCAGAAGTCATTGAGCACAGGGAATGCTACTGAAGGTCTGTTGCAGCTGGCTCCATACCAGGCTTTCCTGTCACTTCTTTGGCAAAGGAGGCACTTTTTGGTAGACATGTTCAATTACAGAACAGGGAGTCTGGTGCATCACAAAATCCTGGGCAAATGGGGGTCTTCTGAGGTCTGTCCATAGGTCAACTAGTAGGAAGACTGCATAAAAACGTCACGTGCCCACTATGCCTCTAGGACTGCTAAAAAATTTTCTCAGCAGACTGGGGACATTGGTACTTTGCTTCAGATAGATTTCATTTCATAGTATATGCAGAAAGTCTTGAAAATCCATATAGTTTTTGTGTGTGAACATTCAGGGAAGGAGTAAAGAATAATGACTCATCTGTGATATCTCTAGACTGATTTGTTTCAATTTTGGCAGAGGGTTTTGCTCATTTATGCTTCTGAATACCTATTATACTTTCTGTGGGAAATCTGTTAACATGATTCCCAATAAGATACTGTTCTTTTTTCATAGTCAGGGAAAAGGGAAAGAATGGATATTTGAATTTATTATTTTTTTAAAAATTCTTTCTGAGAAAGTACAAATTAATGTAGAACCTATCAAATGAGAGGGAAGTTAGGAGTGGAAGGAGTGAAGTTAAATCTGCTCACAGTAGTTTTTGTTTTTCTTGCAAAGAAAGATGACAGCAAGGAAGGGAATGGACCATGATCCTTACAGGCTATGTATGCAATGCCTGCATGTATATGAGCACAGAGATATCATCTCGAACAGCCTGAATAAAGACCAAGCTGATCTTCAGCCTCTATGATAGACTGACTTCAGTATGAGCTATTTATAAACCATTCTTTCATTCTCAACAATGCTTTGGCTAGAGCCAGAAAGGACAGAACTGCTTGCAGACTGGCCCCTTGCCTAGTGTGCTGTGACTGACATGTAATCTGTCACTCCCCATCATCTGTGGGGTGGTGATAGGAAAATAATGCTTGCCTTAGATCACACATTACTCTCCTGAATACAGCTCCCTAAAGCTGTGAAATGGCATTTAGAAAGTGTCTTTGTTCATTTTTGATATAGGAGAATGGGAATAAATGATAAATAGGCTGGAGGGAAGGAAAGCAAAACACACATTAGAGACCTGATGAGAGAAATTGGCTATGACTGAGATTTCAGTGTGATCTGATGACCTTTTTGTAAAGAATAACTATGGTGTGTATAGGAGGCATAAAGGGTGCAAGAGCTGACTAGAGCACTGTCTGTGAATGGCATTTCCTGAGCTTTAATCGTGTTTTAACCAGGCATGTTCAGTATAACCCTGGGAAATCAGTCTCCTTACATTTCTCTACTCTAGAATATAAAATTCCCAGTGTGACTTTCCTCTGTAGCTACTGTATGGCATAACAGGGTCCCACTCTCACTTGGTCACTTGGGAGTTCCAGTAATAAAAATACTGTAATAGTATAATATAATGAATACAATAACCTTGTACCTTAGTTACACAGATCATTTATTAAAACAATTATTTTTTTATTAATTAGTTAAAGATCATAGTTCTTCTTTAAAATAAATGGCACTAAATATTCTTCTTTCAGGCCATTTTCTTTTGATTACTTGTTTACATTCCTTTTCTGCTATGAAAACTCTCTAAGATTTACAGAGATGCCAAATTCCTTACTCTCACTCTTCCAACACCCTCCAGTTCCTGGTCACCAATCCTCTTTGTTTCATGGTTTGTATACAGTGAAGTTGCTGATGATCTTTAGAATATTATAATGGTCTCCCTGAGGTCTAACCTTGGTGCCTCAAATGACATTTATATAAATTGTCAGCAGAACTTTAGGGCACATCTCTTTTCTTCCTTAATAACATGTCATACTGATGTGGTTTTATTTGTATTTCATAAAGAGATGATTGATTAAAGAGGCCAAAATTAATTTAGATTGATATTCACTGGACTTCTTGTAGTGACATTGAAGTATGACTCCCCCATATTTTGCATTTTAATTTGCTTCTCAATAGACTTTATGACTCCACAGTCTCACTGACCCTTCTTAAGGCTTGATAGACAAATCACTGAATGCAGATGTTCAGTCTTCTTACCATCTTTCCCTCTTAGTCTGTATGTTACAGGGGAAATTGAGCTCTAGAAGATAGATAAGGCGCTGGTTTTGCATCAGTCTGTTCAAGCAGAAACTTGCAAGTGCACTGTTGGTTGTAATCTGAGTGTCCCATTCCCCCCTGTACAGACAAGGTGGTGTTGCCATTACCTGTGGTGGAAGCAAAATCAAAGCATTATTCATGCAGATGAGTGCAATGTCTACTGAAAACATATCTCAGTCATTCATGTTTTGGTCTACTTATCCTCTGAGCTCCTTTCACATTTGTTACTGTTTTCCCCATGTAGTTAGGAAATACATTTTAGCTCAGATTTATACTGGCACAGATGTCAAAGTGCTGACCCATGAAAACCAATGTAACAGGTGGCTTATTTTGTATCACAGTAAAAGACCTTGATTTATTCTAAGTTTATCTAGAAAATAGGGAGGCTAGAACTACTTGGGTACCTTCCAAAAATGTAACTGATTTTATTCAGGTCTGAAGCAGGGCTTTAGATATTATTAATTTATGGTCAATGTCCCTGTAACCCAGAACAGAGCTGGAACATCTCAGGTGGTAAAACAATTTCCAAGATAGCTATCACCTTGTTGCAAAAGCAGAACTTCATAGAATGGCTGAAAGCAGAAGAATTTCCACTTCAGAACCAGTTTAAAGGATCAAAATCTACACAGGAATAAAATTCCTTCAGAACAGAACCCTGTCCATTTCTGGAAGGTATTTATCATCTTTCCAGACACGGTTGATCACAGAGAAGCTAGCAGGTCAGTTTTTCCTAAAATAATTATTTTACCTGCTCCCTTGTTTATAAAGACCAGTCTATCCTCCATGCCAGTCCTAACAAATTATTTATTTCCAGTATTCTTCCATGAATCTTGAGTTTCCCTTTTCTGTGCCACCACCATGTGTGAGAGATTATGGGGAAGAGGGATATACCCTGTGCTTTGGGACATCTCTGAACATACAGGGAGCTCAGTCATTTATGATGACAAAACTCATCTCTGAGTATGTGAAAATAACTAGCTTGAGTAACTAGTTTGAAGACAGCATGTCAGTAGCTAGCATGCAGGAGTATGCAGCATTTGTTCCTGTGATTTGCAGGATAAATCAAATACTTTGGTTTATGCTTCATTGTAAAAGGCTTCTTTTGAGCACAGCTCTTCATACACAGCTCTTAGCACTATTTATGGTTTATCTGAGCCCCTGTTACCACCTCTGGGTAAGGTAATGAGTGAATGCTGGAGATTCTCACACTACTGTGCTCATGTGTAACAGAACAAAAGGGTCAGCTAAGTTGCTGTAGAGGGTTCCTTATGAAAGAGAAATGCTGGCTATAGACTCAGAATAAAAAGGATATATGAAAAGGAAGTTACACATTTGTTCAGGCTCCTTTCATTTAAAGAAAAGGACAAAACCCAGCTCTTTCCAGAGGCTTCAAGGCAAAGACCTACCTATTTTCACTAGAACCCACAGGTGATTGTGGAGTTACCTCATAAGGAAGCTGGATGTTTTTCAAGTCAAAAAATAATACTTAAGAATATGATGTAGTTTCAGAGATAAAATTGGAATGGTAGTGATTTTGCTTACAAATCTGTGTAGCAAGTGCTGGCCTGCCTGTTCAGGCCTTTGCTTTTCATGTTCTTTATTTTTCTCTCTGTATATGGTTAGCCTTTCATATCCAGAAGGGAGCAGCTGTATCCTGCCAGGGACCACAGTTTTGCTCCCCCTGGGTTTTGTTCCCACGGATGTGAGTGGACCCAATTCCTCTTGATATACAGCTTTCTGCGAGGACCACCTACAGTCTCCATTTAGATGATGTGTCATCATTCACTTTGACAATTTCATCACGATCACAAAGCAAATTTAACACTGCTGGTGTCTGAACTTAATCTGTGTTGCACCTGCAGCCACAGATTTCATCTAGGGTTTTGCTGTGGTAGGTCTGAGTGACAGAGATACCCAGCACTCTCCTGAGACAATGCTGACTGGATGTGCTGCTGAAGCATTGTGAACAAGAGTCTGTCATTCACTCCGTTACTTCCTAATGGGAACATTTTAATTGCATATTTCACATTTATGACCCTATAAAGAATAATTTTAATTTGACATTAACATCTGAATATGATTACCTGAAAGACAATAGCAGCAGTGACAAATACTGATATAAATCAAACCAAGTGATTTTCTATTTCTAATTTAGATGACACTGAAAACTCAAGAGACATATGGAGAGAAACACATTTCTTTGCAAGAGGCACCAAAACCATATGGGGAAAAAATGCAAAGATTCCAAGCTAAAATCTGAACTTCCTGGCAACTGAAATGTCAGTAAAAGGAATCCTAAACTGATCATCTTCCTATAAAAAAATCATTTTTCAGTCTCTTCCACAAGCTACTGAGACATCTCAAGCTGTTCAGAACAACTGGGAATTGATTGTACGTAACCTACGATGCAATTGTTTTACCAGTTGAGACCATGAGACAGATGGTGTGAATATATTTAAAGATGGAGACAAAGTTGATGTGATATGGAGATGGATTACTGAAATGAACAATGTGAGTCACAGATTTGTTATCAGATGATAAGGACTTAGTTCAGAAAAAATGGCTGCTAGGGTAGCCAGTGGTGTCCAGATGCTGGGTACTAGGAGAATAGACTGCTACTCCCAGAATCAGCCCCACCATCTGCAGTCCCAATAATCAAAACTTTTTGCTACTCCCTCTGTGCAAATAAGCCTTGAAATAGGTATGACTTTCATCATGTTACAAAGGGTGTTTAAAATGTCCACAGAGGACCAAGAAGGAACAGCCTAGCTACAGGCTGCTGATAAAACTGTTATATTCCAGGCTATTTCATGAGCCAAATATTGGGAATTGCTGTATTAAAGTGCCAATGAAAGAAGGAGAGAAATGTTAGTTTTTTAGAGGCTTAAAATGATCTTGTGCAATATTAGAGTCTTAACTTGTCTGTTTGTAAAGCGCTTATACAACCTCAGAGCCTGATTTTTGTGGTACTTTGGCATAAAACCATTTGCAGTATTGAGATTCACTTTTGCTGTGTTTATTGTGCCATCAACTACTTGTTTATGTGGGATGGAAGATGAAGTGGTTAGCTCTACTGCTTGTTTGCTGGGCAGGAAACAACTCTATCTGTTACCTGATGTCACGGTTCCTTCCTCTTAATGTTCCTTTTTCTCTAAAGACCTTTATTTTTTGCTTTAATGACAGTTTAAGCTGCAGCTTTAAAAATGAGTGAACTTCACATTTAGATTAGTTCACATAAACCTGATATTTAAAGGGACCTGATTATCTTCCTTGTTTGTAAACATAGTTTTGTTGCAGTAACTGAGGATGCAAATTCTGCCAACTTGAAGTCTAAAGACCTAGGAAGAAGAGAGCTAGAGCTGAATGTATGGACTGTACCGCAACACTGAAGACAAGCCATATTTTTATTTAGGTCATTGTGAAGATATTCAGAGGAAGGAAAATATATTGGTCAGAATACAGGAGAATCAAAGATCATGTATCAGCCTTTAATGTGTGTTATCTCTAAAGAAACCTAATGACTGGTATGATACAATGGTCAGGAATAAAGTTTTAACTGTCTGGAAAGAAAGACAATTTGTTATTACTACAAAAATGAGACAACTAAAAAGCAACAGTCAGATAAGGGTATAAGAGTCATGACATAAAGTTGCCTCAACATGTGTCTTTAGTATTTTGCCATTAGGAAAAGGACAATAAAACCAACTTTTTCCGATCATATTCAGTCATGTTCACACTGTTGTGTGAACAATGCCTTGCTTGTTGTGACGTATCATCAGGCTTTTCCACTGTCTGATTGTGGTTGCCAGGGGTTTGTCTGTTGAGAATCTAAACACCTTAGTCTAGACCAGATTTTAGGCTGCATCTAGAGGTAACTGAAATTAATGACCTGCAAGATACAGGAGATATGTCCCAGCTGCCTTGTATTCTGTAAATAACAAGAGAAGGAGAGCTGTTGGTCAGCTTAATATCTGTACATCACTGATACAGGATTTTTAATAAACCCTATATGCATTTTTTTGTGTAACTGTAGAACACTTTTTCAGTAGTACAGTCTGAATCAGCCTTTATAATACCAGAGTCAAAACTGGCTTTTCACTGTATTTCCTTTATTCTGCGCTCTATGCAATAGTAAGGTTTCTACTATTAGGAAGAAATCATCTTAAAATGGAACATATAATCGAATTAGACTGTGTCATCAGAGAAATTGCTCTATGGCAATGACCAAGGTCCTGTGTTTGCTAACATTTCAGTTTACTTAATCATATATGGTGGAAATTTTTTAGGAAATAACTACAGTTTTTCTTCTTTCCCACGTTTCAGGTTGCAAAAAATAAGCTAGGTTCCACCATTTGATGAAGTTATGATGTCGTATTAGTAAACATATAATCATATTCATAGCATAAAAATAGCACAGTTACCATAGATAATTACTTAGAGGTATCAACAGTGAACACTCACTCCAGCAGAGCTCAGGGCATTTATAGAAAAGAGGAAAATGAAGGGAAAGTTAAGTTGTCCATTGCTTTTATTATCTGCTAGGAAAAAGGTTCTATTTATCTCTCAGGCAGTTAAGCAGACTGGCTTCACTGCACTTTTAAAATGACAAGTTCATAGCCTGAAGTAGAAAGTCTGCATCATACCACTCTGCTGCATCTTGCCAGAATAGTTTTAATGACCTGGCATCCCAGATAAAACACATACAACTCTCTTTTTACTCCTTTTAGTTCTCAGCAATTCCAGGGTCAAGTTACATAATCTGATGGGTGACTAGGCATCTGTGAAGGAGTTTGAGAAGTGTCATCCTCAGTGTGGCTGGAATCAATCTCTGCCAAGTCTTCCTGGGACACTACAGTAGAATAATGCAGTAAATCTAAGTCACACTCATGGCTAACAACTTTCAAAGTTGAAAGAAACCCTATTTTTTGTTTTCTGAAAACCTTAGGATGGCAGGGGAGGGAGGAGTGATTGTCCTGATAATGACAATAATTTGTCAGTGTCAGGTGTTGCTTCTAACATGACAGATCTCTAGAAACATTGAGGTTAAGGCTTTGAAGATGGTTTCATAAGAAAAAGGTACTTCAGTGATCTAGCCCTTTTGTTTCTTTACAAGATGAAATCCTGATGAAGTCCCAGATGAAGGCACATCATTGTGTTAAAGTAATTACAGAGAAATAAGGACTTGCAAGTGATTGTGTCAGATGTATTAGAAATCACACTGGAGGAGTGAGAACAAGAGAGGTTAATGTTTCCTTGTGCTAGTTTGCATTAGAACTCAATAGTATCAGAGGAAAGTTACACTATTCAGTACGCCAAGCAGTGTTCTATCTCCACAGAATCAACGCTGCAAGATAAATTATGAAAGCTAGTCGAAATGGGTAAAATAATATCATCTCTCCAAGACTCTTTAATCTGGACTAATTCTGTCTCATGGGTAGGAATATAATTCATAGTGTTTCCAGTTTTACCTAAACTGTTTTGTAATCAGTCTCAGAATTTATTCTTGTACAAATTAATTGACATTTATTATCTTACGAAGTCGGTTGGGGTTTTTTTCCCCATTGCAACTGACTTACTGGAAGTTCCTAGGAATATCACACCAAAGGAAGCTGATTAAATTCTGTTGTTACCAATAGTATCAAAAAGACATCAGCAGAGACCAGTGCAAAAAAGCCTGCAAATCTTTTTGCCAGTAAGAGTTCAAGAAAGCGTTTAGCCACATGTTTAACTTTGGCAGATTGACATGTCTTAAGCACAGGCTTACTTTTTGTGTCTGACATTTTGCCTGTGCTTATCACAGGACAAAAACAAACCAAACAAACCAAACCAAACAAATGATAAAACCAAACAAACAAAAAAAAAAAAAAAACCAACACCTTTAACTAAACTAGTAGGAAAAGAAAGGCATTACTTGTTGAGAAAGAAATGCAAAAAATAGGATGAAGAGACAGAAACAGAGACTATGGTAAATGCCTAGATTCAGCAGGAATATATCTGATGTAAAATACTTCTAGTTTAATAGGAGATGAGGGTAGAATTGGGAATTTGCCTTGCTAAAAACAAAAGTCTTGCAGATGAAATTGAAACTGGAAAGTTTGCTGAGAGGTCCTGACAGTGTAGTCAGTCATTTTGTAATGGGAGAAAACTGGGGAATCCTGGAGGACTGTGCATAGAAGCTACAGCAGACTGGATTTGAATTGGAGAGTGAAACTCTGTAGAGCTGCCAGCTAAAATAAATCAAAAGCAAAAGACAACCATTTTTGTTGGAGCCTTTCATTAAAATATTGGCAGCTGCTGATGCATAACAAAAGCTCTGCTTGTGCTATGAGATATTAGAGTTGAAAACCAAGGCAGCAAATGCTCTCTTCAATTGCAGTGCAGGAGTAAATGGCTCCCAGCCAACACAAAACAATTATAACAGAAACATTTTAACAATGGTCTTATAAATTATTCTGCGATTATCTTTCTCCATTTTATTAAGGAGCAGTAGTTTTCTCACATTACCTGTTTCTAAATTATTTTTATAGGGATTTTTTTTTCCTTTTAAATTTTCCATTTTCAGCTTTTGTTCTAAAATTGTTGTCAAGCTCCATATAGACCTTGCAGGGAGCTTGTCTTCTGCAATGATATATACCTCTATGAAATTGTTCATAACCAGAGAGTTAAAACAGATTGGACTTGGCACGTATAAAAGGAATTAAAACTTTCTTCTATTTGAAATACAGAGAAATGTTAAGTTTATTTAATGACAACTACTTACTGTTCACAGTATTTGCAGATGTCTCCTAAGTGTAATTTTAATGCTGATATTTGCAATGGCTTGGGGAATTCACAATATGGCTCTGATATTTTATGTCCTTAAATGCCTGGTACACATTAATCTGAAATTTATCTCCATGTGATTATTCATCAAGAAGTAACACAAGATTATAAAAGAGAAGCTAACTTGGATTTTTCAAGATTAAAAATGTTTATTTTAATGAAATAATAGTGAAATATACACATAATTTGATTTATTTTAGACATTACTAATTTGTATATTACGTCTTCATGAGTTATTTTTCTGCATACCATAACCAAGAGAAAACAGAATGTGAAAGCCTGCTCATACAGATTCCTGCTGACTTTGCTTAGCTCTTCAAATTACTACAATAACTTAAATTTCAAACAGACCCCTTCTCAATGTCATCAGTATAAATTTCCATTCACTTTTTGCTTTTCTACAGCTTCTTAGCAGAGTGGGAAAAATTCAGTTTCAGAGGGATAGCAGAGAAAATTCTGATGGGGGAGGAGGCCTGACAGCAGTCCCTAAGTTTGTGTCAAGTAAGTGGAAAAAGAACTGAGAATGTCAGCCATGAGGCTTAGGGTGTTTATGTCAGAGAAAGGTTGGCAGAGAGTGTGGTCTTCAGAATGGCTCTGAGTAGAGGACAGTAGTTGAAAGGGGTCCTCACTTCCCACCTACTTTGAAGTTTTTGCATTTCTCTACTCTCTACTTCCTGGGTTTTAAAGGAAGCATTCTTTCATCAGAACACTACATTTGAAGTGCTTCCTAGGCTTTTGGAAAGGAAAGGTGCCAATCTGGGGAGACAGCTAGAGTGAGAATTCTTGTGGTTGTTGCTGCCAGAATGGATCTGCAAGAGGTGACTGCCAGCGCCGGCAGGAAATGTGGCCTGTACCTGAAACTGTACATCCTACACATGCTTAATGGCTATACAGCATCTGCCAGAGCAAATCAGGCTGATCCACTGTTAGAGTGGAATAGAGAACAGCAGTGGAGAGTCTGCTACTTCTTTTAGTCTGTCTTGCTTGTACATTTAGCAGGTCTTCCATTTTGAACCAGGATTGATGGGAGCTGCTGAAGCTTTCCAGCACTGAATGTTGGCTCTTGTGAGGTCAGACATTTTTCTACAGCCTCACCCAAATGTGCTTGGAGGCAAATTCAGCTTGCTTTATTTAATTTTAGGTCATCCATGGCGTAGTTTTCAGTTTAAAAAGCAAAGAAGTGGGAGTGGGATTATATTGAATTTGGAGAAAATGATCAGTTTCAGTATTCACCACATCTTACTAAAACATCAGCTAAACTACTTAAGTTATATTTTTTTGTTATCTGTAGCATCTACTTTGAATGTCAGAAAACATCCTGTAAATAATTCATGATTCCTTTTCCCTTTCTCCAGAAATCAAATTGTCTTTTCCTTAGATTACTATTTCTGAATTAATATTCTAATTCCTAGTAGGAAACGCTTCATACAGGTGGTTTCCATTCAACACTTCTGACAGGGTTTCTCATGAGACACTCTCCTAGAAACTAAGCTATCAAAGCATAAGAGGAGAGGTCCTCTCATGTATTAAAAGCTGTTTAGAAGATAAGAAATAAAGGGTAAGAATACATGGAGTGCTTTTCAATTGAAGGGAGGTACTCCAAGGCTTTGAGCTAGGATTTGTACTAATCAACATATTATAAGAGATCCTGGAGAGGTGGTTCATGTGTAGTAGCAGTAAGAAAATTATCAGGATAGTCAAACTGAAAAGTTTAGTCCTTAAACTCACAGAACTAATAAAATAACAGACAAAATTTCGTACTAAGAAGTCCAAAATAATGCTCAGGGGAGAATATTAAAACAGTAGAAAGTCAACAGGAATGCTCAAAATACGAGGAAGGATTGCACAGATTCAAAGTCTTTGGCTTAGAAAATAAGTTAAAGGGGAGGCATGTGATGGAAGTGGATAAAATCATAAACAATATAAAGGAAAAGCATCATGAATTATTACTGCTTTTGAAGATGGATGTACAAGAATGAAACCAGTGATCTTACTGCCGAGTATGTTTAATGGAAAAAAAGAGGAGGTCTTTTTCACAAACTTTTTAATTAATTTGTGGAACTCATTGATACAGGATCTGTAGAAGATAAAATGAAACATAGACTGAAAAAGTGATAGAAGTCTTTACGGTAAAGCATATTAGTGGATAGTAAAAGCAAGTCTGTGTTCAAATCTTTTGTCACAGAGACTGAGTTGTTGAGAACAGCAGAGAAGGCATTACCCTGTGCATTGTCCATTTCTTCTACTCCCTTCTTGGTCACTCTCAGAGACTGAGTACAAAACTAGGTGATCTTTTAATCTAATCTAGGACAGGAGTTTTTGTTGTCTGTGGATGTGTCCAGCACAGAAGAACTTCTCATTGGTATTCCCTTGTTAGGGTTTTCTTCAATATATCACTTATCAGACGGGTCTGTCAGTGTATGCCAATGAGCTCCTGGTGAGCTAGGCAAGAAAATCAAGCCTTTCTGGTCACAGACACATGCAAACCATCTGAAGGGACAATCGTTCACAGATACAGATAAAGTGTGCTTTACTCCACTTTCTGACCTAATTATGCTATCCCATAGACTTGACAAAAAAAAAGATTTGGTTTAAAAAAAAAAACCAAAACACAATGAAACAAAAAAGCAAAGCTAGTGTCCTAGAATGAAGCACATGGGGAAAGTAAAAAGTCCAGAATGGACTCATTCCTGGTGGTTTTTTAATCTCTGTTAAAGAGAACATTATTTACACATTAGCTTCTGAATGTGTGCTACTTTACCCATGATGATCACACCTTAGGTTTTTCTTTTCTCTTATGCAGGAATATATGATTGTCTAATCTCATTTTTAAATGTGTTTTTAGAAACTATATTTAAGGAGATATACCTTTGTGAATTAGAGATTACAGTGAAGGGATTTTCTTCCATGGTTGGAAAGTGGCGCTGTATTTCCCACTGTAATGATTTCATAGTAAGCCTATGGTTTGCAGTGCTAGTCAACATCTACAAGTGAAGCAAACACATCCACTAGACCTAGACACCTTGAAATGTAAAGGCATTTGGGAATGTTCCAGGGGAATCAGAGCAGTGAAGCCAAATGCTCATCAAATGGCTCTGGAATAGGAGAAACTGGAAAAGGAAAGGGTTCTGCTGACCTTCCTAATGGCTGCCTATTTAGGTGCACTTAAGAGATTTTCTGGTATGGGTTTTTTGATTATGTTTCTTTATGGTCTTTTCAGTCACTTCCACTTACGGATTTTTGAATGTGCAGCTGATTTTTTTCGCTTGCTATACTCTGTTCTCACTTTCTGTATCAGCACTTCTGATATTCATTGCAGAAGCAGGTTGGTTTGGGCAAAATCCGGAGGGTGTCTGCTGGAGGGCCTGTCAGAGGCTGTTAGCTAGGCAGTGCCTGGTAGAGACTGGCTGCTGCCTGCTGAAGACTGGCTCTGGCTATGCATATGGTACCACCCTGCAATGCAGATTCGGTGCAGATATCAGGGGTTGGCAGCAGACAGGCTGCTACCCTATTGTATGACTTGAAGTACACACTATAGAAAGATGTTTCAAGGAGAGTGGGACGTGAGGACAGCTCCTCACATCCTGTCCCACTCTATTTCTTCAAGATAGGTGTATTTTCTTACTTTTTTCATGCAAAGTTTACCTCATTTTCTTCAGTTTAATTGAATCCTTTTCTTTGTGCAACCGTCAAAATCTGTCTCTGTATCTACAGCTTCAAGAAATTCACTGGCTAAGAACCCCTTTGTAGAATCCAACTGTAAATAGATCAGCTGATACTGTTGTTTACTCTGAGGTTTTGTATTTGTTGCTGCTTTATATAAGGTTGGCCATCACATGTTGAGGAGATTCACACACTGATATCTTGATTTCTCTGCTGATGATAATGGAACAAATATTAAACATATCAGTGCTTCAGATAAAGCACTATTAGCTAAATCAGGCCTGTTTTTATCAGTCAGTTTAGCCACCTACTGCTTTGCAATATCATCCTAATTCTGTGGAAAGTGGATTCTATTGATTAAAATCAAGTGACCCTCACTTCTGGTGAAGGTCAAGTGGGGGCTAATGCAACAAAATGCGTGTAAATGTCTATTACAGTAATATTTGCAGAGATTTTTGCCTGCTTCAGATCAGAACACTGTGTAAGTATTATGCTGTCTGTGAATAGTTTACAGATTAAAACAAAGGGAAAAAAAGAAACAAGATGAAATGGCACGTCCAAAATCAGTGGGCAGTAACACATCCAGGTTTCCTGATACTCCACTCTGAGACACCTGCTTCTCCCTTATTGCTAATATGTACTTATTAATCATGGTATTGTAAGTGTGATGATTATAATCATTTTTATTAGTCTGTGCGACTGCATGCATAACCATGTTTCACTTGGAAAAAAAGTAAATTATTTAAGTAGTTATTTAGTTGGGACTTCTGGTGACATAGAAACTCTTAACAGTTATCTGCAGCATGTGAATACATGCAGCCCTCAGCAAAAGAGAATGGGCCCATCCTCAAATTATTCCATCTGGCAGAGTCAGTACCTGCTGTAGTTCACACATGAATAGCATTAATTTGCATGTAAATAGAGGCCTACATGCTTCTGTGGAGCTAAAAGCTGTATTTCAACATTTCACAGTGGAATTAGGCAGTGGGCACATCACTACATGATGGTTCAACCTTGTAGTGATGTGCCAGCTAAAATCATTTTAAATGCCCTTCTCCATATTTCCCGGTAGGATTATTTATTGAAGTAGTGTGTAAGAGCTCAGAAGAATCCTCTGTTGAAATGCTGCCAGCTCCCAGCTACGATTCTGACATTGATGTTGTCAACTGAGATTAAGCATTAGTCTTAATGAATGCTGACAGTCATGTTTCTTAGGTATGGTCCTGTACTTCCTTTCAGCAAAGAACCAAAATAGAAAGGCAGGACATGCAGAGAAACATTTAGTTGCAGGGATGTTTACCTGCTGATACACTTTTATTTTTTCTTTCCTGCTTCTTTCCCTGAGAGGTGCAGCACAAACAGTGTTTTCATATTGAGATGTAACAGCAAATGATCCTGTATCAGTTTTAGGTAAAAGAAATAATATACACCATGATCCTCCAGCAATGATTTCAGAGCAGCTGGGAAATTCCAAACACAGAATAATATGAGACCTTCTTTCCACTACGTTGATTCAGTATTTCTTTTGGAAGATTGATTAATATTTCCTTCTCTTTGTCCTTAAGTTTGCTTGTGTTTTGACCCTTTTCAAAATATGTGTTTGGTTGGGATTTTTTCTAAAGTATGCACTGTACTTAAATCCGAGTGGTATTTAGACAGGTGGGTGCTCAAGTGAGACTCCATCTCAGAGTCTGAACCTTTATGTGTTTTTAAATTTGTTGAGTACATTTACACCTAGTTCTTGGGACATCCAAGTAGAAAGCTCCTTATCTGTGATCTCAGGGAATGCTTTACTTTGTCATTGTACAAACATGCTGTTTTGTTGCAAAAGCAAGGTGACACTTTGAAATTCAATAGCATCCCTTTCAGGTTAAAATCCCCCTGAGCAAAATCTCACTACTAACTCCTCTACATGACGAATGTGAAAAAAAGGCATGCAAATAGTAATAGAGAATAGTAACTGCAGAGTGCAAGGAACTTTTCCCTGTGGTAAAGATCAAGGGTAAATGTTTCTGCTCTGGAGGGAATAAGCAGGCCCATCAGTCTGAATGCCAGCACCGAGGCATACTTCACCTTGTAAGACAAAAGCGTGGTGAAAGAAGATAGCAGGCAGGAAGGCATCCATCTGGATTGACTGTCAGAGAGGGACTGAATGCACAGGGGGATCAGCCTGCAATAACTCAGGCGGTATGCCCACCTTTTTTCTTCACTGGAAGTCTCAAAAAAGAAGTTGCACTAAGGCACCAGGGATGCGTATCCTTGTAAAATTTACTGCAGCTTTAAGGCCAAAATCAAGCAGTTTCAGTGGTGGCAGAATTGAACCCCGAGTCTATAATGTGCTCTTAATGTTTATCCGACCTGTAGAGGGTTGTCTCTATATGTCAGGAGATTAGAGTGAATCGGGACAGACTTTAAAGTAGATCTGTCTAAGTAAAGCAAATAGATTTTGCTTGTAATTTTTGCTGCATTTTCCAATGTGTTATTTCCAGCCTTCTATATCTGAAAAAAAATCCAACCAAACAAAAAACAAACACACACACACAAACAAAAAAATCACAAAAACAATCAAACAATCAAATAAAAAAAATTTAAAAAACGCATAATGAAGGAGAAAAAAAAATCAGCCTGGCCTTCCAGAAGCAAGGTAAATGTCTGACATCTGGTATAAAATGTTCCATGCACATGGCCTGGTCTTATTAATGGTTTACTGTGAGATTTGCAATCCACTATCAGATGATGAGAGGTAAGAAAAAGCAGACAGAAGGATCAGTGTGACATGAAGTTGGATCTAAAGGACAATCAGGCTCTGACTTCCACTTGATATTGAGGTGCTAAGCTGTTGCATTTGAGCCATTTCTGTACTTCAGTGAATGCAAGAGACTTTCTCTCCCTCTTTCCATTACTTTTCTACAGACTGGAAAAAAAAGCTGTACAGTAAAACCTCATCAGATGGCATGCACATTTACATCTGTCTGTGTTCCTTTCCTTGAGCACATGAACAATGGATCAGTAGAGCATAGCAGGTTAAGAAGAGTGAAAGGGGCTGCATTAAGCATTATTGTCAATAGGCAATTGACCCTCAGACTGTGTTTTGTGCACTGCACTTGCTTGCAAGTGGTATAAAGTGACATATCATTGAGAGCAGCCTGAGAAACAAATGCCCCACCTGCAAAGCTGCTTCTGTTCCTGTTTATTGTCATTGATAATTTGTTTCAGAAGGTAAGTGGATGAATGAAACACTCTTATTGGCACTTATCTTACAGGAATGCTATCAGGTTGTCATATTAACAAAATTCTTTCAAATGCAGGGCAATTATTGACAATTCTTTAATATATGTCTCAGAGGCAAGCTTTGTGTCCTTACTTTGGTTTTCTTAAATGTATCATACTGTTTGCAGAGCCAGGCTATTTGCACAAAGAAATGAGTTATATCTTTATACCAAATGTTGTTAAAGAGGATTATAAATAGGCTTTAGACTACAGACTATAGCTTTGCTTTACAGTTTAAAAAAAACATCAATCACCAGGCTGAGACTAAATCCTAACATCTCACCTTCCTAACAGATTTTAAAGGTCACAGATGTATAGAAATGTTCAGCTTAATCTTAAATACATTGACTAGTCTGGCAAAAAAGCATTTTAGGGTCTTCTCCTTTTTATTTTCTGCCAGCTATTTAAAATGTGAAAGAAGTGTCACAATTAAAGAGTGGATCTCTAAGAGAAGGCAGAGTATCAGAGATCAGACTTGAATCTCAGAAAGGTCTCTGCAGCTCTGCTCTGCTTTTCAGTCAATCTGATTCGTAATGTTTGCAGATTGCACTAGTTCACCTCCACTCCCCCACATGGGTTATCAGCAATCAGCTACATGCTGGGGACAGAGAACAACCTCAAATGAGCTCTAGCCTAAAAATAGCCATTTTCCCATAAAAAAAAACTTGAATCGGGTGGGAGAATGGGTTGCAGCTAGGACATCTTTTTTTATTATTATTAATTGCTTATATCACCACTGGCAAACACCACCAACAACAAAAATCTCTCCTCCATCCTGAAGTTGTTCAGGTTCTGCTTATTAAACATATTCTATCTTACACTGATGTAATAGAAACACAAATTTTCTGCAGGATGATTTCAGGTGTCTGCCAGTAGAATAAAAAAAACAATTTTCAGTCTACAGTCATCTAGACATAACTATGATTAATGTTCAAATTTACCTCACAAAACCAGTATCTAGGTAAGGAATATATCTGCTCTCTATATACTGCTGTATGTTCACAGGTATAAAGAGGCAGTCAAAGAAGATTCAGGGCCTGTTTGATCTGAGTTTTTCTCCAGAAATATATAGCTCACTGCTGTCAGCGAGTTACACTTTCCAGTATAGGGAGACTGTGGGTAACACTCCTGAAGTTTAGGGTCTTATTTTCAAAAATTTCCAGTGAATGGTACAAGATAATCTGAGATATTTTCATGTTCTTGCCCTTTGTCATTTTATCTTTTTCACTCCTCCTACTTTCTGCTTCACTTTTCAAATTCCATCAAGTTTATAAAACAAATTGGGAAAATATGGAGATGGGAAGTAGTCTTTCTGTAGATAATGATAACCTTGCTGGCTGATGTCTTCCCAGTACCCTAGTCATCACTTCTGAAAAAATACTTATCCCATTGAGTTAAGGCAGAATTCTGGCCCCAGGTAAGTGGAGTGGTATATGGGAGCAGTATGTCACAACAGTGTAAGTTTACATTCACACCATAGCTGCATTAAGGTCTAGCACTATAAAATGTAAAAGAAGATGGCTTACTGGGCTTTGTGCCTAGCCTTATAAGCATTATAGGATGGAAGGAAGGAAGCTGGATGTTTTCCTGAAAGATACGCTATAATTCAGCCACAACTTACTGGATCTAAGGACTGCTTACATGGAAGGAAGCAATAATTCATTTGATAACAGGATTTATTGGATTAAATTCTTTGGCCTGCACAATGCAAAACAGACTGGATAGTCATAGCTGTCTTTACATACTTTAAAATCCAGGAATCCAGCAGGTTGATTCAGCTTTTTTTTTGGTGAGGTTGTGTTCTTTTTCTTATCTGTAAGACCTGCTGAATTAAGACCTTAGGAACTGACAACGAGCTGCATGTGTTTTAAAGATTGTTCAGCATCTGCTCAGGAGCAAAAGATTATGTCACTAGCTTTATCTAAAATTCCCTCTCTTCAATGTTTTTTCCTTGATGTATCTGAATGGTTTGGTAATGGTAGCAATATGTTAAAAGTCTAAATTAAACTATTCAGAGCCAAACTATATCACATTTAAGGCCAAGTTAAATAAAGTAACAGAATACAGGCTTCTGACAGTGTCAGTCTATCTAACTATTCAGGAGTAACATAAAATGGCTGTGGTGGGGTTCTCACAATGATGTTCCAAAATGGAGTTTATTCAGTATCACAAAGATACATATCTTTTTTTCAAGCACAAGATCAGTTAAGTCATTAAGATGGCAAATAATGGTAAGACTGTCATGTGGACATCCTCATGGATGGTTCATCTGCCTAACTGGGAAATGAACTACAAGCAAGCAATACTAGTTTGCTAAAAATGCAGCTTCAGGTTAACAAAAATGAATTACAGATTTTTTTCAAATGCAGAAGATTCTTTGCTGTAAAAAATTTACATTTTTATTGCTTATATTTCACAGAACAATCATTTGAATTTGTTTACAGGTAAATTTATTCAATGTAATTTAGAAACGTATGAGAAAAAAAGAATCCTGAAAAATAAAACCTGAAACACTTGTGTTTTGAAATGAATAAAATGTTTCAATTTAATCGGGAAATTTTTTTCATTTTCAGAAAACAAGTCCCACATTGATGATTTACAGTTTTGAACTAAATGGGAGGAGCATTTTCTCCTGTTCTTTCTATTTAGCTAGAATTTTTCAAGCTTTCAAAAATCCTGGCAAAAATAAGGTAAACACTGTGTAACAAGGGAGACTGAGGAATATGAAATGGGAGGAAAACCAAAAAGGAATATTTAAATCTAGCTTCCTTGGAAGGACATTCAACCGGTAAAGCAGTCGCTGCTAGACAATGAGCTCCTTGACCTGATAAACAACCTCCTTTTGTGGGGGTTTATTTTCATTTGCTTTAAATTTTTGATAGATTTGCTAAAAGTATACTTGATTAATAAATATAGTATTGGTAACAGGATCCTGAGGAGAGAAAAACACTTATCAGGTTTGCCTTCACATGCTAATCAATAAAAATCAGGGCATATACAGATCCATCTAAATATTGGAAAATCTGCCCTAAAAGGGAATAGGTGCAGCCACAGGAATCAGTAAAGAGATGAGAAGGGTAATTAGTTCTGTAACTACGATGCTTTACTAAAGGCATATTTAGAATATCTGTAAACAAGGAATTGTTTAGATCCCCTCATTTTCCACAGCGGTCTCCCAGCACTACTACTATTTCCTGGTACACTCATGGAATAAAAATGGATATAGCCTTAAGCTGCCATCAGTTGCCATTACACTTGTAGAACTGGCATTTGCTTTGCAAAGCAGAAACAACATTGCAGTGCCCTTGATTTCAAAATTACCCTTACCACCATTGTACTGTGCTTGGGTTGAAAATGTAAAGACTCCTTTTGAAATGTCTGTTTTCTGTGTATTGATTTCCATACCTCATAGTGCAGTGCGTAGTAGGCCTATGTATCAGGTCAGAAAGGTCCCATTTCCTGTCAATGGAAAGGGAAAACCACTTGGATAGACTTAAAAAGTTTAGTCTTCTGACTGTGGTGCAAACTGTATCCTTACTGTTTGCTTGTTCCATGGCATATCCTGAACCATCCATTCTGAAATAAGACACAATACTTCTCACAGGAGCAAAGTTTCTCAGCCTTAGAGGAAAAACATAAAAATAACTCTTCCTTCCCTGCAAATCCTATTTGCATTATAGAACCATAGCTGCGCTTGCTTACTAGATATCCCTCATGAAATGGAGTTTTCTTCTCTCTCCTCTCAGCTGGAGCAGTAATTTCAACACAAATCGTTTTCTGTGAAATATCCTGTCTCCAGAGTGAGTGGGGTGGAAGATAAGGGTAGTTAGTGTTTAAGGAATATGTATGTAACTGAACCTTTTTGGCTCATCCGATAGGTTGGACTTGCTGCTTTTGCACATGCACTACCATGTTTAGTCAGGAACAAAAGAAGTCTGTTATTTAGACAAAGAGATCTGTCTTTCACGGTAATAAATCTTTTTAATTCCTTCTTTGAAACCATTTACATTTTTATTCCCCATAACATTAAATGATACCGAACTCCATAATGTAACTGAGCATTCTGTGTAAAAGTGTTTTCATTTTGTTTAATAAGAACCTGCTGCCAGGTAGGAAGATTGGATACCCTGTTGCTTGGTGAAACACTTGAGTATCCAAGTCTTTAGTTGTCTTTTCCATACCTGGCTTTGGTTCTAGTCTGCCTAAGAAGTTGCGAGTGATCTTCTAGCAAACTATTCAGGCTCACTATGATTTGGTTTCCCAAATGGAAATGGAGAGAATAGCATGTCCACACACCAAAAGGAAGACTTGATTATTTACTGTGAAGAAAAATAAGCTAGATGACTTCATGACTCTTAACTATTAAGGACTTAAACATATGCAAGGCATGTGCTCACTGATCCACTTAATAAAGCCAAATTATGTACCAATGACAAGGGATCTTAAGTCAGATCTAAAGTTTTTTGACATTTACTCCTAAGCATTTCTCCACTTCTTTCTAACAACCGGTAATAAAGACTGTAATAAGGGGAGAAGAAAGGAGAGAGAAATGGGATGGATCTCTGTCCAAGAGCTGAGGTGAAAGCTCTTAGCTGTGCTGTCATGTGCAAACTTCAGTATCTGAGGGGTCCTCTTATTACTTCCCTAAGACAATAAATTCCAGCAGAGGAGTAGCATAAATGGCTGGAAGCTGTAACTACCTTAGGTGCCACAGGTTAGTTTAGAGATGGTGATGATGCTGTGGTGGATCTCTGTGCAAGCCCTCTGACAGGAGTCAGCCAAAGACACTGAGTTACACTGTGAGGGATTTCTGTGCTTCACTGAGCAGATGCTACCCTGAGTATGTCTATGGCAACATTTCCTCATAAGCTTGTCTCTAAAAACTCTTTAGTGAGTGCTAACAAAGTGCGCAAGTCAAGTTTTCTTAATGCATAAGGAGTGTGAAATATGCTTAATAAACCAAGTAGTTGAGTGATCTTGAAGTACAAAATAGGAGACAGACTAGTTAACACATACACAACCTAAAAGGTAAACTCTGCATTAGAGAGTGGAGGGATACGTGAATCTGTTAAAATGATAGAGCGTAATGGACATCTCTATTGTACTAAGGTGGCTTTTTTTGCAAATCCTGATGCAGCTGGAGTCAAAATGAAAAGTCCCACTGACTGAGGTAATTCTTGGCTCATGCTTGAAAGACTGATGCACCATTGCTTTATCCAGTCTCTTTTAGCCTTTCCTTACAATAGTGTTATAGTGTGTGGAAGAAGAGAATGATCTCATTTGCACACTTATAGAGAGAAATAGCCGAAGTTAATTGGTCTATTAAGCAATTAATTCAATAAGTGGGTGTTATACACTATCATTCAGGTTATATGAGGTAAATCGTCTAAAGCATAAACAGAAACTATGGTCCAAAATAAGAGGCCATACACAAGCGCTCCAGTAGTGAGATGACACGAGTACAGGTGTAGAGAGACCTCTAGTGTTCCTTAGAAAGCAGATGCATTACACAATGCATCAGAAGTCCTCAGCATAACCAGATCATCAGTTCTGTTAAGTCTCATTTAGCATTTTCAGAGTGTTTGTAATACAATACCTCAAAAAATAGCTATACATTCTCAAGTTTATAAATAGCCAGAACTCCCTGTATAGTTTCTGCTATACTGCATAAATAGCACTGATGATCTAAGGCTGTTTTATCAGAGCAGTCTAAAGTGGCCCTAGGGTAGCAGAAAATCAGACATACATCTTTTCAAGTAGTTCTTTCATTTAATGTGGGATCTTAATGTGAATACATTATTATGGCTTGTTTATTTTAACAAGCGTGAAGTTTTTTCAGTTCAAATAATTGCAGCATTGTAAGGATTATAACAAACATTTATCAAAGCATTTTATCTTTAAGTGTTAACTTTGAATACTTTAAAGATAGCTAAAAGGGATGGTCTTCATACTGCCTGTAAATGTGAACAATTTTCTGTGTACAGTTTATCTTGTGGCATTAGCTGTATAAGAAAACTTGCACATTAAACTATTTTTGTAAGCTTCCATAGAAGCTACTAGAACCATCTTGCTCTGATTGACAATAATCAATGTCTGTGTTGGCAATTTTCAGAATTAGTGCACCTCCTAAAATGCTCTGGTGTAAATTACAAGGTTTGACATGGGGCTAACAGTGGAAATACACATGAATAGGTGCATATATGTGTCCACAAGAATGCCCTATTAAGGTGATCAACATGTTCTTTCATGTTCAGAAGACATGAAGAAAAATAAATGTGAATATTGAAAAATATACAAGTAATACTGACCTCGAAACAAATTTTCTTAGCCTTGTTTATTGCAGTAAGCTGACAGGGAGAGAGCAGAGGCAGTCTAGCTGAAGGAAGAGAACCCCACAAGCCATCTTGCCTTCAGGCCTTGTGGAAAATGTGCTCAGTAGTGGAGTACAAGAGTCCTATAAATAGAAACCAGTTACTACTCCTGCTTAGAGCAGTTATGTCAGCAGTCATGCCCTGGCTTCTGTGCCCTCTTTGCTCTAGAGGTTCTGTTGTGGATCTCCTGGTGCAAGAAGATGCCTCTATATTCTCCTGAAGAGATGAGACTGGCTTTCCTAACTCTACAAACTCTACCTTAATAGCTTCATATTGCTGAGATTGATAAGAAAATGCATACCGAACCCCTTGTAAAATTAACAGAGGAGGAAGTGTGGAGTGTCTTAAAAGCAAACAGCTCCCCAGGATGCTGCTTAGTTTGCAGCCCCAGTAGTCTCTGCTAATTCACTTGCTCCCACAGATGATGTTTCAGATTATTCAAAAAACCTTCAAGTCAGCAAAGGTCCTCTGAAAGTCATGTTCTGTAGTCTTGAAAAAATGCTTGGTTGACCATCCTAGTTGACCATCTTCAGAATAAAGTCAGTTAATTTGATCTGAATGTGAAAAATCCTCTTGTGCCCTAACTTCCTGCTTCTGTGAATACTCTAAAGGATTTGTTTCTTATCCTTCAGAGATACCTGCATTTAAATAAATCACTCTACAGGAGTAAAACTTGCTTATGATGCAGTTCCAGGGGATTTTCTTAACCCACTGCTGACTGGGTGTTCCTCTTCCTTAGAAATGTGCAAGTACTATAACAATTGAGAAGATCTCCTACAATGAAAGAGAATGTCATGCTAATATTTTCAGTTGGAAATTGTCATGTCTTAGAAAGTAAAGCTGGTTTTGTTTGCATTAGCCCAATGGTGATGTTACTGAACAGGGTTTTGACTGTTGCCCAAGTTCAAAACCAGGTGAAGCTCAGCTGAAAACAAGGCTGAAACAGAGAGAGAATGAGCTGTAATGTTCACTGATAGCTGGGGAATATATTATTATGTATATATACATATATGCATACAATATATGTATATATAATAAGGAACTATTGCTTCTCCAAAAATGAAATTTAATCAAGCAAATTTGGATATTTGTGTTTCTACGAATGTGTTTTGATATGTTTGGGTTTTTTTTTTTTTTTTATCTTGAGGTCTCTGCTGTTCTTTTCATGTTGCAGTTATGCCTTATATTCCTTCTCTGCAGGTCTAGAATTTAAGAGGTGTTCAGGGAGGGGGGTGGTTAATGGTACATGGACAAGAAATCAAGTGGCATTTCCAAACCAGGTATCTGTCATATCTGTCACATGATATATTGATATATATTTTATCTCAATAACTCCAGCCTCCTGCCATTCCACACTTTAAATACACTGCTTTTAGTAAATGAACAATTGCAAAGATTAGCAATGCTTTGGAAAAGAGTGCATTGAGGGCCTTTTCCTTTTTTTCCTGTCATATGCTTCTTATGTGTTAATAACTCCATCTACAGTTCATCACTGAAATAGTTCTAGAAGTATTGGGAATATGTGCCTGAAACAAGTCACTAATGTTTTACATAACAGACTACACAAGGAGGATACATTAGTGTAAGGGTAAAAATGAAATATTTTTATATGTTTTGCTGAAATTGCTTTTTCTGTGGCATGCAGTAGAAGGAGTGTTAGACACAGTTGAGACTGCTCTGCAATGGGTGTAGGCTTGTTTCTGTTTTGGTGATGGAGAGACTTCAGGGCCTGTGGGTAAATGTCAGTGGGAGAGGAGCTAATGGGCTTTCTCCAGGTGGGATAGTAACTCACTGAAACCATACACAGAATGGGCAAAATGAGCAGATCTCATCCCTGAATCTAAGGGAAAAGTTAGACAGAAAAAAAATTTTAAAGTTATGATCAGATGCAGACAGATACACATCTGCTTTCCTCATGCTTTGAGCTAGCCTCATGTTTCTGGTTCAGGTTTCAGCTGGCTGTTCGCTGGGCCTGGCCACATGGCTCTTCACAGCCAGCCAGCTCAGGACATGCAGAAGAGACTTGTCTGAACTTGATGTGCCAATACAGCTCCAGGCGCTGCGGTCTAGTAAATGAACAATAGAGTTTCTCATAAGTGTCAGGGATATTCCTATCTTATATCAAAATCTATTTTCACAGATTATACTACTTTTATCATTCTTACTTGTGGCAGTGGACCTCGCTAGTATTAAACAAACATACAGTCCTTGTACATTACTTGCAAATAGTTGAGTATTGTTCATTGCTGTTGGTTCCTACATAGTTCTTTCTTAATAGTTTATCAGTCAAACCAACTATAAGTTTATTAACAACAGACTTATGTAGTAGGTGAACTGCCAAAAAAAAAAATAAATCTCACTTCATAAATTAAGGAGGACAGAAATACAAAAATGGTTGTCTAAGCTAAAAAAGCAAGTAGGATATGATGGTACTCATGTGGTATTTTTTATCATGTTACAATTATAAATACATTTTCTTCCACAGTAGGATTTTGCAATATGTACTATATTATAGGTTTGGAAGTTAGACTGCTGTAAAAACCATGACCTTTCATCTTTGTGGCTGGTGAATTCTCACTCTTGCACCATGTTCCTATGTTCTTGTCATTCAACAATGTTTTTAACTGCTGGCATCTTGTGTAATATCTTCTGACAAAATAACTCTAAAACAAGTATTTAAGAAAATAATGTAGTTTGTTCTCGATGATCATGATAGCTAAATATTTCTTTGTTAATCATTTTTTTCCTAGCATTATTTGCTCTTGAAATCCTTGCAAATTATATCCTAGTGACATCTGTTAACACTGCTGCACTTAACATGTAATCAGGAAGGGTAAAAAAAGAAAAGAGAAGAAAAGCCCATGCCAATCTGAATGTGCTTGAAAGGTGCCAGATTGATAACTCTGGAGAATTGAGTCCTCTGTTTATCCTCTGAATTAGTGCAGCAAAATCAATGGCAGCATGAACTTGAATGTCTGAAATGTCTTGTGCTCACTCAGCTGTGAGAGTAGCCTGGGCTTCATTTCGCCAACAGTCCTTAGTATCCCAGTAGGAATGATATGAAGGATGCTTTCGTGTGGTGGAAGGACTGTACTGAGAACACTAAACTCATTCCAGCACAGATTACAAATGGTGGGTTTGAATTATAAGGCTCTATAGTGCATTTCCAATCTCTTAACTGTCTAATCCCCTGGTGTGTTTTATTTAATGCATAAACTTACACTGACATGAGAGAGCCAGAGGCATTGCAATCTATCATGTCAAGACTTCATACATTAGCAGTTCTTGTTAGCACACATTGGCACAATACACTGTAATAGTTCTGAATTATGCTAATGATCCATGGATAATGGGACGCAAGGAGGTTTTTGAACCGTACCTTTAAACCAGTGCCACAGCGCTTTTAGGATGTGTCAAAGTGCACAGAGGCTTGGCACTGTAACACGCCTTAATGCATCTTCAGAGCACCTTAGCTTTTATGCTCTGCATTAATTGAGATTAAATGGCTTTGAAGGACCTAACAATTTCAAGGACAATGCAATATCTCATATTCTCAGTGAAAGGTTTTTAATGTGTTTCTTTAAAACCAAGACGAATATTCCATACAAACACATTACACAAAACTGATGTTAAAGGTCTGTCTCAAAGTTGGAGAAGCCAATACGATTTGAATCAAAAGTAGGGTATAGTATTTCTGAGGCTATGACTAGGATGAGTTGAGAGAATTGCATAGGATCTTGGGTTCTCCAAGAGCACTAGTTAGCAAAGTAGCGACAGAAGCAACACTTTTTTTAAAGGAAAGTCAAGATCCTGTAGAAAGTCAGATTGAATCTGTGCCAGGCAAGGCTTGTGAGAGTATTCTTTTCAGGGTACATGCTCTGATTGCTTTGCATGATGTTAAGGCAGGAGCAAAGCTATCCTGAAAGTTTGATTTAATTTGTCCCCTAGTCTTTACTACGTTCGTGTAATAACAGTTTATGAGAATTTAAGTAGACGTTATAAGAGAAATTAAAAAAAGATACTTGCCCCCTCCCCTTTTCTGTAACTTCACTTTAATACTTAGCATTTTATTTAGTTGTGAACTTGTCCTCTTTTCTTGCTATAATAATGATATAAAGGTGCTGTAGTAGTTCAGAAGATGTTGTATTCCAGTAATGATAAATGTGTAGTTCCATGGCCCTCTTGAGAGTACATTTGAGGACTCATTGGAAAAACTGCCATCATACTACACGGATGTGAAGTGCAATACTGCCAGTTTTTTTAATTATTCATTAGTCAGAAGGGAAAAAAAGTGTACAAAGATACAAACTTCTTTTTATTTATGGTTTTACTGCTCTTCATATTTTTAAGTAAAGGGAATACAGTTCTTCCATCTTTTCCACAACCACTCAAAAAGAAATGAAAGTTGGGATTTCTGGGAATACATTTTCCTCTTTTAGCTTGTGTTTTAACATAAGGCAAAACATTTTTTTGACAAGGTAAGTAGAGTACACAAAGATCAGTGAGAAAGCAGAAATTATTGAAGTACTGGAAAAACTGCTGCAGGCTACTTTTTCACACATTGCTGCTCAAGTCAGGATTATTCTATGACAGTTCTAACTCTCCTACTGACATCCTTATAGACTCTATTACATTATTTACTTCTTGTAAAATAACATTCTATTACATCTCCTTCATGTCCTGCTGCTATTCTAAGTTCAAGGAAAAGAAACTCTGCTCAACCATAATTCCTCACTTTCAGCTCGTTAATACAGCTCCAAGGAGATCATTATTAAAGACTGATATGTAGCCTCTATTTCATGCCCCATTTTCCTTTGGAGTAGGAACTGTCTTTCTAGGGTGTTGGTCTTCACTTAAACCAACAACACTGCATTAACATTAGCCTGTGTCTTGAAGTATCAAATGAAGCATGTCCCACCCTGTGCTGAAGATGTAGTATAGTTTTTATGTCCATAAGGGGGAAAGCTTTCAGATATTTCTATCAATTTTTCCTTGCAGGGAAAAGAGAAACCAGACATGCAATCATACCTGATTTCAAAAGAAAAATAATTGATTTTCAGTAGACTTGCCAAGAACATCTGTGGATAAAACAGGGGTAACAGCAGACAGGTTTCTTGAACACTCTCTGAAAATTTGCTTAGGTCTCTTATTAAATGGAGATAATCAAGCACATATCACTGTGTCACACATAAGGACTCTGTTGAAACTTGTTTTCTGGGAAGACCTACTTATTAGGACACAGAAAATTAATTTGCCTACCGTCTCTGAGTTTTCACTGTAAGAGAGGCTTCTCCAGTTAGCAACTGAGTGTACCACTAGCAAAATATTCCCACAGTATGGTAAAATGCTCACAAAGCACAAGCCTTTGAAAAGTAGTACTTTCATGACTGCCTGAAATCACCCTGGCAAGTCAATCATCAGCCCTGCTGCTTGCAGTGTGAGTCTTGAAAGCAGCACTCAACACTTGAAGAACTGGCATCAAACCAAACAGCAGTGGCCATATGCTTTGAGATGGTCAGAGGACAGGGAACTCCTGGTACTACAGACACAGTTCTGAGCAGTGCACTTCATCAGGTTTCAAAATCTGTTTGGACCATCCCTAATGAAATTTAGGTAGCATTTCATCAGACAACATGATAATTATCTAATTATCCAGTCCTTACAAAGACATACTTTATAAACTTCCAGCCAAAAGTGAATCATGCATGCTTTTCTTTCAAGGCAAAGTGAAACAGCTGGAAAATCTTCATCAGCTGCTGTAGTATTTCATTATGTATGTTGTGGGTCCTGATAAGAGCGGTGCAGAGCAGTTGGCTGTTGATCTCTGAAGATTCACAGGGACTGTGGGGGAATTAAGGGTGACTTTTGTCACTTGCCTCTACCTCAACCTAGTCTTCAGTCACTGTCTCTATTATTTTCACAGTTTGCTGCACATCTTAGAGTTATGGCACTGAAATTGGGGATGAAGTTACATACCTAAGTGTGCTGTTTCAGAAGCTGGTGATTATTAACTCTGTCTTCATGGTAAAGGACATGGCTAATCAAATAGCTAATTAATCTTGAAAAAATTCTTGGTGCATCTGTGGAGTCCCTGGATGGGTCACACAAGCACAAGTACAGACCACGAAGTTATTACTGGCAAAAAAAACCGGTTGCTTGCTAGTGCTGCAAATTTTAATTTCCTTTAGGTATGAAAGATGATCCTCTTCTTCAGCCCCTTCTCTATCTCCCCAGTCTGGCCTGCTTTTTCTGTAGAAAGGTTAACACTGGGAGATGCATTTTGAAAGAATTTCAGTAAAAATACCCTGTATATCTGGCCAGCTGTTAAAGTCATTTAGTTCAAATGCTTGTGGAATATTTTTAAGATCCAGTGTCCTAGATCAGTTTGCACTGGTAATCCAGTCTTTGAAACAGGGAGTCATTATATTTATCTGTTTGGGTTTATCTGTTTGGGTTTGGGTTTTACATACCACCAATTACTGTTATCAAAACATGTTAAATTAACTGTATTCTAGGAAAGCAGATAATTTCACTGTAGACTGGTATATATCTGATTATAAATGAAACTACCTTTTATTTATTGCAAAGGCTAGCACATTCATCAACATGCCTAATTAAAATTTAACAATTAATAAGCAGTGGTAAACCCTGTGAGGTCAGTAGCAACCTAAGCAAACATCAAAAATGAAAAGGGGTTTAGAGTTTTAAAAAAAGTTCATTCTGTCTTTAATTAACAGTTCTAATTACAGCTCTGCCATAGCAAAATGCAAAATGATCTCTTCAAAAGACAAAAAGTCAAAGGTTTAATAGTGCAGATAACCTTCTTTTTAAGTATATACCGACCCAAGTGTAGAAGGGAATTTTACCAAGCAGTCAACAGAGTTGATTGGATGGCTTTGACAGAAATTAAAGCTAAGCAATACATAGAAAGCCCCAAATTACAAGAGAAGATCAGGAATAAAAACTCTCTCGTGTCATGGGATTTTAAATAACACCAAGTCGAGACTTTGGATAATCTCCTTTCTTAGGAAGTTGTCACTGTATTTATTCTGTGACCTTTGCTGGTTAGTTTTGAATAACACATTCTGTTCTATAGACTTCATGTGTTTAATTATCAATCACCCCATTCAACAAAAGTGGACAGTGCAAGTATCAAGGATAATCTAGCATAGTGGAGCTAAATACAGTAGAGCAAAACACTTAAAATTCCTGCAGTTAGTAGTCAACATTTAGGACCTGAAAGGCAATTTTCCAAGTTTCACTGAAGGGTTTAGTTATGCATTACTTCTTCAAGAAGACTAAGTAAAAACTGAGCATTATGTTCAGAGTTTTGGAGTAAAAGGCTGGAAATGAACAGAACTGGGCTAATCAGTAAGGGAGTTAAATCTTCCTGGCTGATTTATGTGGGCAAGGGTCATTACATGTGGATAATACAAAGTGGCTGAAAGAAAAACTAGACTGCTTAAAATTAATAATATATATCTGAAATGAATGGTTACAATTCATCGTTACATTTGGATTAGCAGAAAGAAGTCTAGTATGAGAGGCAAGATCTCTCCAGGGAAACCTGACCCATGTGAATATCCTTATTGTTCCACTTCATACCTTGCCAATGACAAAGTGAATGTAGACCTGAGAGGCTCAAAAACACAGGAGACATATTCATCCTATAATGGATAAAAAATGCATCACAAGAATATTTTTCAACCAAAAGGCTCATTAAAGGCAACATGAAATCAGAGAGTCTGTTTTAAACAATCTCTATGAATTGTCCTCTAGCTTATACAGCCACAGTATCATGACCTGAATTAATTTCATATGGCATGATAATTTTCTATTTACTATAGAGGAAAAAAGATGAAGCCCACTCAGACTAATGAGCATTTTAAGACTTCTTAAAAAGAACAGAATCTGTTTTTAAGCTGCCTGTCTTGAACCGATAGGTAGCGTCAACCATCAATAACATGCCATACTAATGTGGCCTCATGCTAATCTTGAAAGAAGAAATGGTGAGGCTTTTAAATGTAACAAACATACTTTTTCTACCCGGAGGAGCCAGACATCCTGTGTGACATGATCCCTTCCTCACCTTTAAGGACATTACAGTGATCTATCTAAAATGTGCATTCTCAAAAAGAGTTTTATCTGCTATTTGGTCCTTCTCTGCATCCTGCTTAAGTAGAGCAGAAAAAAAACCCCAGTCCTGCTACATTACTTAGAAATGCACATAATAGAAAACACATACCGCATTACCTCTTTCCTTTCTTTGGCAACACTTTCTTTAAGATAAGAAATGAAAATAATTACTTAAGTTCTGCTGATTGGAAGTGAAATGTAAAAAGTAGGTATTATTACTGTTACTGTTATTATTATTGTAGTATACCTATATCACATGCTCACTCCAGGACACAGCTGCCTTTGGGCCATGTCCATGACTGAACTTCTTGCACTCTAGATGTACTGTTGAACCAGTGACAGTAGTAGTATATGTTAGGAAGATTGCACCTTTACCTTTAATATGAACTGGACACAAATAGGATATTTCTCATGGTCAGAATGCAAAGGTTGTTTACTTTGGGGGGATTTATTACTTAATTACTGCATTAACAGCCTAGACTGGAAGTTGGTCTGCCAAAGCATGCAAGAAAATCCTTTTGAGTTCAGAAAACCTACAGGGCACTGCTCCCACCTGCCTGTTTCTGTGTTCCTTCTCCCCTGATGAAAAATGGATACACATATACTGTTCCCTTATATACATTAGAACTGTTCCCTGTATGCCTTTTTCCTTTTAAATAGCAGAAACAATTTCCAGGGTCTTTTTATCCTCATTAGACCTGTATAATCAACAGAGTGGTAGGGAAGTAGCTTGGATTTTTTTTTCTCTCTTATATTAACAATTTTTTTAACTAAGACACCACTTCAGAAGAGCAATAATGAAATGCACAAGTCAAGGAGAGCACAGCAGTGACTTTCAGAGTTTGCAGGGCTGACAGCAAGAGAAAATGTATCTTCACCTGTTAAGTGGGCAAATTTATTCTGTAAGACTTTTGAGAGAAAATACATTTTGAACTTTATAATGCTGTTTATTCGGAGTCACTTTTCATCATATAACCACTTCTTAAAGTTCTCGTAACAGTCAGTATGAATCTCATAAACATCTCAGTGCACCTTACATTCCTACCTCTGTCCAGAGTCAGCAACCAAGTTGATAACAAGATGTATCTTCTTTTATTTTGCTGGAGAGACGCTTTTAAAATCAGTTCACAGTTGCCTGGTATGTGTCTAATTTTATGCAGCAAGAAAAAGATGAGCATATCCATACTGACTTAGCAAGTTCAGAGACTCTTTGCTTTGAAATTTACAAACAGATAGGATCCATGACTGGAATTACAAATGTAGACAAGCGTAACACATTTAGAATAGCATTTCTTTTATTACAAATTGTTTCTTTGCATCTTGTCATTACTTGTGTAACATACCAGCCAAAGTAACACAAAGGTCATTGGGCCACATTCAAAGTAGGATGCAAACTCTAGTTTCATATAGGCAAATACATATTTTAAGATTGCTCACATTTTATAAGAGATGTGCATAAAATATATGTCAGAATAACAAGGAACAAGAAAAGTTGAGCTTTAAATGCATTCCTACCACTATGTCTGAAAAATCTCCACTGCATTCTGCAGCTTAAATCTGTACTGAGAAGAAAATTCGGCCCTGGAAATTACACAGACTACATTGTGTAGGTCTAGTCAGGATCATACTGAGGTAGAAGGAGAATTGGGTCTATGTGGTTTAATACCATAGTTTCTGTCTGGAGTCCCATACAGCAGAATGACAGAGAAAAGCCTATTTAAGCTCATTTTTTAGCTCAGGAGCTAATGGCTTAAGGGTTATGTATACCTCCAAGCAGATACTTAGCACCTAATGCACTTTAATGGAAATCATTTGATTTGAGACTTTAAATGTTAAGTGATAGCTCATAAAGGGTTTTTAACATTCAAGTAGCTTACACCTTACTGGCTTTGGGACCCGGGGTCAAGTTTCTTTTAATGTGCTCAGAGTGGTATCTATTCTTCCTTCCTGCATTGTTTGAGCGCAAGCGTGATCTGGTCTTTATGTGCCTAGTTTTCTTCTAACTGGAGAGCAACAGAAGGTTCAACATGTAGGACTGTACCTTTTATAACAGAGTTTGGGTTCAGCTCTTTGGAGGTACATGACTTTAAGATGTCATGTGATGCACTAGATAATATGGGCTTATGCTTATTTAGGATCTGGACCTCAAATGATGACACTAATTATCTCCATAAATCATTACTGAATGGAAGTGTGGAATGGAAGAACTTTTTATCCTCGGTATAGTCCTTTTCAAATTAAGATGAGTTGTTTGCAGAGTATAGAAAATATCTTGAACATCCTGTACTCGCACTATACCTGTTCTGTAGCTATGCAGAGAACTTGCAGTTCTGGCACCTCTCCTGGACTCTGCAATATGTGCACTTTCAACCAGTTTAGTAGTAAAAGATCCTTCCTTGGTGTGGCTACAAATACCCAAATTCCCACTGTGTGGAAAAGGTGAAATACTAGGAAATTCCCCTTCCAAGTATTAATTGAAATTCTACTCTCTTCTTTGTCTTGTGAAGAAAAGCGAAACCATAGGACCTTAAGAAACAAAATCTGTCCTTGATCTTAACTTTGCCTGGATTGGACATATACATGTATGGAACTAGAGCCTTGTTAGTCAGCAAGTGAAGTGTTTAGAAGTTTAATGATACTAAGTCCATTCTATTCAATTACAGTACTAGAGCTTAATCACACTAAAGCTCTTCGAGATTGGAAGCCATGTTCTGCTCTTCCTTACTACTTTTTTTTTTTTTAATCTGATATAGTGCACTTGGACATCTGCTAGTTTTGGCAAATTTAAGTTGAGGTTGTCTTACAGAGGCAAGAGAAGACCACAGCTGCATGCCCTAATTGTAATTCCCAGAGAACCTGAACTGGGCCAGCTGTGGAAAATGAAGTAATTCTCTTGATCCAGTATAAAAAGGATCTGATAAGCCTGTTCTATGTGGTTGTTTTTATGATAGAAGGGAAGCCTTCAGGAGAAAGCCTTAAAACAAAAATGCTGTTAGAAGAAGTTTTTTAGTAATTTGCAAGCTTTATGTTGAATCAGGCTGAAGAAATTTTTTCTTAAGCTATGAATTTAGACTACAGGAAATATACTTGTCTAACAGGCTATAGGCTTTGAAACTGTACATGTCTTGATAAGTTCTTGGCTTGCTGACTTTGCTTTATCCTCTTACCCATGTAAGTGATCTCATATAACAACAAATCTGACAGATCTTCATGACTGATCACTATCTGTGATGTAAGAAGGGCAGAGGATGCAACCAGAATGAACCAGTGTAAGTATTGTGCAATATAAGTATTGATTCTTTTAATAGCAGTACTGCTTTTCTCTGTAAGTACTCACCTCAGTAATAAAAAATATGGAGAAAAATAAAAGTGGAAAGTAAAATTAGACTTAAATTAAAAAAAACACAACTGATAATTCAGTGAGAGGCTGGCAAGTAGTCTCTCATTGCTTAAGGGTTCAGTTTTACATAAAGCCCTTAACAGTATCAGTAGATTCCTCTTGGACTACTGGAGACTAAAACAAGTGTAAGTGGTGGAGGAGTAGGTTCAAGTTAGTCATGTTCAAAACCTTTTGATACAATTAGAATGATTTACAAATAAGTGATTGGCATAGGCTAAGCGGTAGAATGGTGTGGTGAGGGCTGCTTACCACACATATTCCTCACAGTAAAATTATAATCTAACAACTTGTGCTTTCAAAGCTTGATGTCCTTGATAAACAAGAAATGGCAAGACTCATTAAAGTGTGGTCCAATCATTGTTATACCTAGTACTGGAAGAGATAGGTGTCAGGTTCTGTTACTGCTGAAGTTTTTCACAACATCCAAATATTGTCTTCTGAGGTGTGTGAGAAGGCACATTGGCACATATTACATGCACACCTATTCCCAAATCTGCAAAGCCACTGCAGGACCCTTTAACCTGTTTTTTCATCTTCTCTTATGCATCACCATTGTCTCAGAATCTGCTCCCACTGAGCATGCTGCAGTTGTCTAATGAATTTCACATTCAGTTAGTTGACTTGCATTACACTCCATGGGGTCATATAAATGTTCTGAAACTGACAATTGTGATTACAAGTTAGTTGGGTAAGAAGAGGACCCCTGGGCAGAAATCTCTGATGTACCTGAAAATTTTTTTGGCAGCAGTGACTAAATCTATCCCAAGCCTACAAGGTCAATTTGCAGCTCCGTTGCCATCTGCCTCACTCATTGAAATTTTACTATGACAGTGATAGCATGTCTAGGAAATACCTCAAGTAAATTGTTTTCATGAGTAGCCTATAATCCTTATCTTTTTGAAAGAATCTTCTAGGATATGTCATTTTCCTGATGATGCTATCTTATGTTAAGTTTNGGGAGGAATCAGGCCTGTTGAAACTGTCTATAAAGTATATAGCATTTAGCAAGTTTAAAAGTATTTAGTATGAGGTGATATTTGAGTAGTTTTCAACTGAGTCTCTTGAGAGAACTGCTTCTCTTGGTCCATGGTCAAGGCAGTGCATGGCCTTGTGTGATACAGGAACTCGCCTGAAACGGAAAAAGTTTTTAACTAGGAATTTGTAATTCACTAAATAATGGCTGATTCTTTTCAACTCTCAACACAATCCAATTCAGATCTGCTAAGTATTGGAAAGAATAAGACAGTCATTGATTGCCCTGAAGTAGCTGTTTAATATTGAGACAATGTTGCTGATATTTTTGTCTTCTTTTTTTTCCGAGAACAAAAGCATGTAAAAGCAAGGAGGATTGCTTAATGGCTTGTAGAAACTGGTGGTAGACAGTAAAAGGAACACTGAACACTGAAAGGAAGGAAAAATATCTTTCTCTAGCTCTGTTTTATCTGTGCTCATTAAGTTGTGAAATATCCATGCAGCATAAGGGTTCGGGAACTTAGGCATTCAAAAACTGTCACTGCAAGTAACTGTACCAAGGGCCTAATATAATGCATGCTGAAGTCAGTAGGAGTCTTTCCATCATCTGGAATGGATGTTGGATCAGGATCAACACAACACAAATGCAAACTCTACAGCTGTTGCTCTCAGAGGAGCTCTCCACTATGTCAGCTGAAGTACACTTCTCCATTAGATGAGTTAGTATTGCCATTTGTGATTCTGAAAACACAAGAAATTCTGCAAAATAAGCAGTATTCTAGAAGGTGGTGATAGGTACTATGAGCAGGTTAGTACCTATGTTCAGAAATTTCATTCATGTGCTATGATGTGCATTATGCAAAGTTTCTTCTCAGCAAAATTAGTCTTTTCTGTACTTAATTTTGATATCTAATCAAAAGACGGTATTGTAGCTACTCAACAGACTGTTTGCTAAGATCGGGAGCTAACATGCAGGGAGATGGAAATGCTGAGGTTTTTTCTGAACCTATACACAGATCTCCATTATGACCTAAGGCAAAGTTGCTGTAGCTCCCTCTATCACTATTCAGTTGCTAAAATAGCAGTAACACTTAACTAGGGGGCAGAAAATGCTACCACTGTTCTATTGTGAATGTGCCCTCTTGCTATTCAAAACCTGCAATCCCAGTTCTGAAAAAAATTGTTTTTTATTCACAGCACTCTAAGTACATTTCTAGTACTAGATAATTGTCTTTCACAGCGGTACAAGCAATATAACAGTACTATGTAGTTGGCATCTCTGAAGCTAGAATACAACCTAATCAAACTGACTTTCCTTTTGCAATTGTTGATGCAATTCTTGCAAAGTCTTTGCAGAACTCTAAAATGCTTAAATAATGTTTTACTACAGAACGGTCCTGAAATCAGTATGGCTTTGCCATAAAAACACACCACATTAGTTCTGGGGATGTATTTGTTGCACTGATGTACTGCTCCTTGCCAACCCCATTCTCATTGTGAACTGGTCACCAGGGACAACTCAAAGTGTTTTGCTGCTTTTTAGAACTCTAAATTAGTGAAAGCTTCAAGCGGAGGTGTATGTTTTCATTTGCTACCAGAAATCCCTCTGTCCTTCACATCAATAAAACCGATGGATTCTAAATTTGCTGATTCTGTTGAAAATGTTTTTATAATACTCTCTGAGTCTAGTAAATGGGGATGGAAAGTGATAGTTATAGTAGATTCAGTGTGATGTAGATGGTAAGTTAGAACTTCAAGTCCAGCATATTGGGAATGTTTTGTTTTGTTTGAAGAAATTATCTAGGACTACATTATAAATGTACCTTCAGCCCTAAGTGTGCTTTGTTTATCACTTATTTCTTGAAGAATTAACTTTATATTAGGTAGCAAAGTATTTCTTGCTATGCAGAGGAAGATAAAATTTTGGTCTCATACTATGACTGCGTGCTGTTGACAGGAATAAATATTAACCATATGTATCTTTGAAGTGTCTGTGTTGATATGGCACAGGCACCAATCCCCCCATATAAAACCCACTAAAGAATTTCACTGACTCTTGTAGTTTGATTATGAAAGCTTGTTTGGTACTTACCTAGCTTTTAACCACTTAGGGTTTTTGTCCTCATTTCCGCCCCACAGGAGCAACCTGAGTTTAAACGAAAGATGATTTACAGTGTTTTGAAATAACATGGTGTATGTTAACGTCCAAGTGTCAAATATCATTAGACCTTTATGGGAAGGATGAAAAAGTCTGTATTCTGTGCCATGCAAAAATGTACTGTTTAACCCAACTTTGCAGCAAAACTGCCTTAGCAGGTTTCCTACAGTTTTTCCATGCTGCTGCAGAAGATAGTAGAGAGATAGACAAAAAGAAACAGATTTCACTTTTTCAAGGCTTCAGCTTTCCTTCTTTCACCTCACCTCTTCTTATCTCTGGCTGTTTTTCAGAGCCCCCTCTAAAAGGAAGTTTAAAGAACAATATGGAAAAACAAAGGAATGTTTTATTTTAAAGAATAACAGGAATGTTTTATTTTAAAGAAACCTTCTTCTAGAGTCTCTGCTCTCAAATGCTTACTTTTGGATTTCATTTTTTATGGTTTGGGGTTTTTTTGTGTTTAAATATATTTCACTTAAACACTCCTTGTGCCTTTTCCAGTGTCGGGAAGAGAAATCTGGGGCTTGAATTGGCTGTGTAAAGGTACAGTTACAAGGAGAAGCAGATGGAAGATAAAATGTTGGGTGAGATTTGCTGTGTGTCTAGCCACCCACTCATTTATTGTTCCTTTCCATCTGTCTTTGCCTGGCTTCCAAGACTGTGTTGTGGTGGGTTTTTAAGTACTGTTAAGCACCAGAGATTTAACTGAGGGATGCACTCTAAGTGCATAAGCTTACTTCAAGAAAAAATAGTATTTAGTTATACTGAACTGCATTTGTGTTCAGTGTTTTTTATAGGATTTTCTTCATGGGCCTGCAGAAGACTTTTATGATAGGTCTATTGTGTAGCCCTTTTTCACCAAAGATATGTTACCTATGATGTAGGACACATGCACTNTTTATTTAAATTTTAAAGAAAAAAACAAAACAAAAAAAAAAACCCAAGAAGCAATCAAAAAAAAAACCCAAAAAACAACAAAACCACCAAACCACAAAACAGAATATGTTCTTACAGGAATAACATTCACCTTGATTTCAAATTTCAATGGCTTTTCACTTGATGAGCCTTGGTCACAGCACTGTTGCCAAGTGTAGGCATTGTACTGCTAAACAGTAGAGGGAAAGCATTGGCTGCTAGAAGGGACAAAGAATACTGTGTAAGATCATTAAGTTACTTAAATTTCTTGTATTAGTTATCTCACAGTATGGAAATACTTATGAATAGAAAAATAACAGAAGATGAGGAAAATCCTGTTTACATATACAGCCTATTTCTGCTAAACACTTTCAGCTTCTGATGGTTTGTTAGTAGGAGTTCCTGCTGAGAATTAATGTATTTAATCACAGTAATAGTATGACAAAACACCAGATAACTACAGTTTTGAAAGGAATCATTCCTCCATGTATCATGCAGTTTTTAGAAGCAATAGCAATTTCAGAAGT
>VWZY01007754.1:1270-77789 GCA_013399075.1 Chloroceryle aenea | reverse complement strand
CTCTTGTAGTTTGATTATGAAAGCTTGTTTGGTACTTACCTAGCTTTTAACCACTTAGGGTTTTTGTCCTCATTTCCGCCCCACAGGAGCAACCTGAGTTTAAACGAAAGATGATTTACAGTGTTTTGAAATAACATGGTGTATGTTAACGTCCAAGTGTCAAATATCATTAGACCTTTATGGGAAGGATGAAAAAGTCTGTATTCTGTGCCATGCAAAAATGTACTGTTTAACCCAACTTTGCAGCAAAACTGCCTTAGCAGGTTTCCTACAGTTTTTCCATGCTGCTGCAGAAGATAGTAGAGAGATAGACAAAAAGAAACAGATTTCACTTTTTCAAGGCTTCAGCTTTCCTTCTTTCACCTCACCTCTTCTTATCTCTGGCTGTTTTTCAGAGCCCCCTCTAAAAGGAAGTTTAAAGAACAATATGGAAAAACAAAGGAATGTTTTATTTTAAAGAATAACAGGAATGTTTTATTTTAAAGAAACCTTCTTCTAGAGTCTCTGCTCTCAAATGCTTACTTTTGGATTTCATTTTTTATGGTTTGGGGTTTTTTTGTGTTTAAATATATTTCACTTAAACACTCCTTGTGCCTTTTCCAGTGTCGGGAAGAGAAATCTGGGGCTTGAATTGGCTGTGTAAAGGTACAGTTACAAGGAGAAGCAGATGGAAGATAAAATGTTGGGTGAGATTTGCTGTGTGTCTAGCCACCCACTCATTTATTGTTCCTTTCCATCTGTCTTTGCCTGGCTTCCAAGACTGTGTTGTGGTGGGTTTTTAAGTACTGTTAAGCACCAGAGATTTAACTGAGGGATGCACTCTAAGTGCATAAGCTTACTTCAAGAAAAAATAGTATTTAGTTATACTGAACTGCATTTGTGTTCAGTGTTTTTTATAGGATTTTCTTCATGGGCCTGCAGAAGACTTTTATGATAGGTCTATTGTGTAGCCCTTTTTCACCAAAGATATGTTACCTATGATGTAGGACACATGCACTGGGGTTCGTTTTCTCCAGTGCTCATATCTTTATTTGTCTTGCAAGTTTTTAATACTTATTCTCACTTTTCAGCTGACTTGCCTCTTGATACTTTTTCTTCTTTAAGATTTATTCAGCAAAATACTTTTAGGTTTTGTTAGCAAGGGAAAGGACAGGTAAGGTAGGTGGGACTGTATACAGGTTTTAAGGTGACTTTCCTGAATTAGAATTAGCAGTCTGGTTCTAGTAGTAGATGTTACTTTAGAAGGGACATAAACTTGCCTCTGTCTCCCCAGCTGGAGCATGGCTATGCTAATCACTCAGCTGTAAATGTCTGTTTGAAAAGGGCAGTTAAAGAGTATTAACTGTTGACTGTTTTATACACTATGCTGATAGATTTAAAGTGCTGCAGCCTCAGAAAGACTCACAATACCTGGTGGTTTAAGCTCACTTGACTTTTTTTTCATCTGAAACCAGTGTTTTTCATGTAACATGAAAATCTGTGGATGTCTATATATCAGAATGTAAAGTCTGTTCTTCAGATTACCTGTGGCTTTATGTTAGAGGACTGAAATGATCCAAAACAAAACTGGTAAAATGTCTTATCATCCTGCTTAGAATAATGGTGGAAATGTCCAGTGAACTGATGTGATGCTAACAATTTCTGGATACGGAAAACGAGACATGGTTACTGTGAAGTTAGACAGACAAAACTGATGACCAGGTGTTGATTTCAAGAGCTTTTTGGCAGAGAATGTGTGAAATGACCCAGATCAGTTCTGCATCTGAGAGAGGATGTATGTGCTGAAGAAAAGATCAGGAGATGGAGATAAGGTGGTTATCTTCAGGTCTTCAGAGCAAGATGGTAATTCTATAGACATAAAATACAAATTCTGATTTCTTTCAATGCCTAGACGTGGTTATTGCTTTGTTCTCAATATGAGTCTTTTTTAACTGTTGTTCATTCATTCATCGTTTCTCTGATTTCTTATCTTGAAGCAATGGTTGTGTGAATTGGCTGAAAAATGGCACAAAGTTACAAGGTTTTAACATATTCTGAGACTGGGCTAGGGGGAGAGAATCTTTCTTCCTCTCTATTTGCAAGATCGTTGTCCTCTCTCCTCTTGAGAACAGGTGCACTCATTTACTCTGTTAGCTCTGTTTGTGAAATAGTTAAATGCTGCTACACATTGAGTATTAGTGCAGGATCATCTCACTTATGATATGCCACACAACCCTATCAGCAATTGTTAAGATGTTGTGGAAAAAAAAAACAACAAACTTGCAGCATGTTTGGTGTGGTTTGTTATTTCTCAAGTTTGTTTCAAGACAAACATCTATTTCTTTTTGAAGCTTAAATATGTTACTGGTTTTTTTCAGTATCATTTTTCACTCACTTGAGAATAGATTTTTATGCAGTAGTCTTCAGTGAAAGCTATTTGAGTAAGAATTATAGGATTAAGAAATGTATGATTAGAAATTTTCTTCACGGAAAAAAAAAAAGCTTTTTATCTCTAAGCAATTATTTTTTTGGAGTACAACTGGAACTCCCCCAAAACTTCATGCCTGAATTTCTGAAAAGAGTAATTGCATCATGATCATTCCCATATGTTTTGTAAAAAAGAAATAGCTGTCTGTACTCAATTTACTTCAACAATATGCATTAGAATACTCATATATTTATAGTGTACATAGATACATGTATCATTATGTCTTGTAAATAAATGCTTTCTCAGTTTGCTGGCCAATTACATGCTATAAGCCTTTCTGAGATACCATCCTGTTGAAATCTTAGTTGACGTGTTTTATTTCATTGCTTCTTGTAACTTTTCAGTGGGTTGGGACCTGAATTAGAATGCATTCTTCAATCTGTTTTGTTATTTTTAAAGTTGCATGGTCACTACAGTGCTGCTAAAATGCTCAGAGTAAAAAGGAAAAGAACCTGAACTTTTTCTTCATCTGTTTTGCAAACTTGGCAATGCCAAGTTGCAGTTCAGTGTTGGTATGTGCTGTTTTCCAAATATTCTTAAGGGAATTTATGGTGGGATGGGTATCTAGTCTGTATAAAAAAACACAACCAGCTCCTTTCCATATTCCCTTAGAGAATCTGAGGACATAGGAAAATTGTGTCTATTCTGACACAATTCTGACCATCTGGATATGGGAGATGTCATGTTGGAAGCCACCCATTATAGATTAGTTGCTCTGACTTCCCTGAGTATGAAGAAACTGTAATTGGGTTACTGGTTACCCCAACATAGTCAATCCCATCTGCAGAAAGTGTTCTCATATAGTACTCCCATCAAACTACACAAAAGCCAACTTCATGACCATTTTTCTTGGCACCTCTACATGCAGATGCAGAGATAAATGCATTATCTAGGATGTTCTTATGAGTTCCTTTATGGTAGAATTACCACAAGTTATTCCAATAGCTCATTGCCATGTAGTGAGACACTGCTCGCATTTCCTGTTGCCTTTTTCAGAGAAGAGAATGTTTCTGTTCTGACAAATGCATTAAATTTTCCTTAAAGTGTTTCTGAAAGAGGAAAAGATAGCCATTACACTGTCATGTACGCTGCTTTTCCAACCCCAGAGTCATCTGGCAATAAATACTTGGGCAGGAGTAAAATGAAGTTGTGAAATTGAATCATGATATCCCAACAGATGGTCATAAGCAGCCTAAACATGAGATGAGCGCATCATATGTTTGACTTGACTCTGAAAAGATTTATGTGGTTATGTTCTACCTTAAAAGGAAATACCTAAATACCTTTGCTTATTTAGATATATGCTACATTTAACTTTCAAAGATATATAGTATCTCCATCGCATTCCAGGGCAGATTCTTAGTAGTTCTGAGACAGGAGGAATGTAAAAAATGACAAAAGGGAATAGGCTGCTATTGAATTTACCAGAACAAGTTGATGAATTATATGTGAAAAGGGAGGTTGAAAGTATAAATATGTTCTACATCCTTTTCATGACAGGCTGTGGAATATTTATTGTAAATGGAGACATAAAGCAGGAATAATGTTTCCCATGACCTCACTGTGACAAACTGGCTTTCTGATTCTTGCTGAGTGCTGATTATTACTTGGCTAACACTGAGTTAAAGATGAAGCATGTGCTAAGTTGCAGGAATTCTTACAAATAGGGTGACCTATTTTCAGAAGGGCAATTTTAAGAACACATTCATGGTTTTACTTGTAAGATTATGTTTTCTTAAAGCATATGAGTAAATGCACACATGTACAAAACTTTTGGGCAAACAATGTGAATGCATTTTCTCATTTATGCATTGTGTTTAGTGCCTGGTTCAATGAAATAGGCTTGCGAGGTAGGGTTTAGAGAGCTTGGCTACTTGCTATGAAAATCACTCTCATTAAACACATTTCTGGAACTATATATTAAAGGAACAGGTGTAACATAAACTTGCTTTTTAACTTGCAAGTCAGTCAAATCTACCTGAACAGTCTTGTTGTTCCTTACCTTTCCCATGTTGCATAATGTGTTCTTCCAAATCTCTCACCAACCTTTGATCAGTTCCTCTTATGCTTACATAGCAACAAGCCATAGTTAGGAGGCATCTGCAAGATCCTTCCTTCCATGTTTTCAAAGCCTATCAGCGGTAGCCTCCTTGTAGTTTTGTTGCACCTCTTATTGTGTAGATACAGAAACAAGGGGGAAAAAAGGTAAAAAGTTTTTAGGTCTTACTGATACTGAGCAGCCAGAATAGCACACTTCTGGGGATGGTTGTTAGAGCATTACTTCTAATAATGTCCAGAAAATGTATAAAGCAGGGATTTATCATTCATTTTATAATAATCTAAACATCTGTAGCTTTCAGAGCTTTCCCATATGACATAAGAGTTTCTCTACAACTTATTCTACCATCTCACCATGCAGTCTGCTTCTGTGATACAACACTTATGTTCTGAAATTAAGACCACTAGGGGAGATCCGTGGAGGGAATTGTCTCACATGAAGAGTGTGAAACATCAATTAGAATGAGCAAACACCTCTTTTAAGTTCTCAATAAGATGTGGGAAGTTTTTACTTCTGTGAAGATTCACAGACTTCCTGAATTTAAATCTCCTAAATCTGAAAATAGAGAGGGTTGGGTTTTTTTAATTTCTTTCAGATCCAAAACAGGAGACATTCTCCAAAACTTTCTCTGCATTGAACAACACTGACAAGAGAGAGAAGTTATCTCCCAGCTCAGTACCATGTTTCTATTGCATCTGTCATCTGAGTACTGTGGTATTATCAATGCAAGCATACTGTTAATCCATGTAATGTTATTAAACCAGTAGGTATATCTTAATTTCTCAGATGGGTCAACATTTCTCCTGTGTTACAAAAAGTGTGAGGTTTTTTTTCACTAAAATAGAACAAATAAGTTTTTTCAAGCAAATTATCCAGCAAATACAGGTTGGTTTCTTTTCTTGTATTCTTGATAGGGCTTTGAAACTTTGCTGCCTGCAAAGAATGTCAAGTAAGTCATGTCTGCAGAGCAACTTCTGCAAGCACACACTGCATTAGTTGGTTGGCTTTCAATTTCTTGGGTCCTTTCAGTTCCTACCTAGACTTTTCACTTAATGTGGCAGAGCAATGGTATTGAATAAATCGTTGAATGAACAGAAGTCCTACAACAAAATTGCAGGCTATGTCTGAACCTATCTCTAGGTTCAGAAGTTCTTCATGTTGTTTCTACAAAGCTTAAATTCTGCCATGTCTTATGGCTGTTAACCAGTACCTCAGGGGGTCATGACAAGGTTGTGTCAGAACAAAAGGGAAAAAATGTATCTGGTTAGGCATCACAGAAGAGATGTTTCTCTGTAGTGGCTGTCTATAAACATACGATACTCATCCATGTTGCAAGAACAAAGGTCAAATACTTTCAGAAAAGAACCCCTAGACAGATGATAGGAATGCACATCCAAACTTCTCCAGGGGAACTCGCATATCCTGTAGATGACTGGTTTTATGGATCATCACTGAAAAGATTTTAACCACATAATGTAGAAAATAGTGCCATACAGGTACTATCTAAAAGGAAAACAAACAAACAAACAGACAAACAAAACAAAAAAACACCACTATAGCTTTTACATGTCTAACATAAAGGAAATAGATTTTATACATTCTCAAGTGTTAAAAAGCAATACTGCTGCAGAGTCTGATAGGGATTAATTTTACTTGCACTTCAAGTGAGCTGCATAAAAGCAAGGATAATATACATAAGTAGGAAGCTTTGTAGAGGTGTGACTTCAGAACTAAAGGAACTGCTTCAGGTTAGAGTACTTTTATAACTGTAGCCACTGGTATAATACTGCCTTAATACAACAGCACTAAGCAGCTTTCTATCTTTGGCCAAATTAAATATGGTTCTATCTAATTTTGTTGCTTCAAACTCTAATAATTGAAGAGAAAGGCTTCTAAATTTTGCTAATAACATCTGTGTGGTTATCCGTGCTAAGCTAGAGAAGCACACAGACGAATCATGAAGACTGCAGAGACTGTGCTTTTAAAGAGGCTTGGAAGCAGATTCCTGGACAAGCTGCAGTACTAGAAGTAAGATCAAAACCAAACAGAACCTCCAGCGTGGAGGAATAGGATTCCTGATGGCAGAGCTGGAAATCTCAGCAGCTGTGGAAGTGGCTGGCAGAAGTTCAGACCAAAATGTCTCATGCAGCACCTGCAAGTGCTGAATTCCAGCAGCAGGGGAGTGCTAGGAATCAGTGACCATTTGGGGAACAACTGTGTGACTCCGAGTGGAGATGTTTTAGAAGTTCTGTGTTCCATGTTGTAAGTCTTTCTAACAGCCAGAATTCAATCATGTAAGGTAAAATTTGTCAGACTCGGTGAACTGGCATTTAAAACCAAACAAAAATAATTCAGGAGTCATTGCAACATCTGGGATGAACTCTTGAGATGACAGTGAAAACACTGTAGTAAGCAAAAGTTATTCGGGGCCAGGACAAGGCTTGTGACACTTTAAATACAGTTTCAAGTGATAGTACACACAGAAGAAAAATCAAACCAAAAGCCTATGCTTAAAAATATTTAGGACTGGGAAAGGATAAATCACTCAAGAATGAACTGCAGACTTTGTTATCTATGACACCCATTATCTGTTATACTGAAGGAGCTGAAATAATTCTAGTATTTGTAAATATCTGCTTAGAGCAAACTGGATATTCATATCATTCCAATTCCAATGGAGCATAAATTTTAGTACTTACTATTGATGAGAATGGATGAGAAAGAGGTAGGTGGAAGATTGTACTTTAGAGGTGCCTCAGTTCTTTAATGCTAAAGCCTTGAGTATCTGAGTTGAAACTGGGACACTGAAAAACGCTTATCTCACATGTTTTGGCGCAGTCACAGAACATCACAGCATCATGGCACAAATTCCTTCCTGGGTACAAAAGAGATAAAAATCGATGTTTGTGAAGGGTGATGACACAAGTGTGAATGTGTCAGGATATCTCCTGTTGGTGGCCCTACCCACACTCCCTCTGGTGATACCTTTCAGGATCTGCTGAGCTGCTATAAGGATTTAACCCCTCTTGCCCTCTAAGGATGGCAATCAGTGTTCGTATTCCAGTTTCTGGACTGACCACAGATCTGCTTGTGTCTGTGGGAGGATAAAGGGGCTGTAACTCTTATCTGGAATAAATAAATACTGCATGTCCTCCTTCACAGATTTTGTGTGGAACCTTTGTGCATATGTTCAGCTTCTACACAGAAGCATGCCATATGTGCAGGCTAGCTCTTCCTGAGGTATTAAAAAAAAAAAAAAGAAAGAAAGAAATCAACAAATGGCACCAGACCCACTTATCTGGGGAGTTTCAGAACTGGAGCTCCAAGGCCTAGATAACAGTTTAATTCTTAAGGAACAGAAAAACTGGGACAGAACAGCAGCAGCCAGTGTGAAAAGGAAAGGAACGACCTGAAGCACTGCATGCAATCTCAGTGTGACTATTTTGTAGTGAGCTGAGCCATGTGAGGCTAGGAAGATTTTGAGTAAGACCTAATTAAAATTGTCTGGCTCTCATGAGGGAGATTTCTTTTTTCCTGAATATTACCTTTTGTATGTTGAGGACATTTAATTAGATATGTAAAGCTGATGTCTCTGAGAGGAATTCAGAGCTCACATGGATATTTTTAGTACATTGTTATATTGTTGGACTTGGGGATTACAAACTGCAAATCTATCAGAACAAAAAAACTGTATGTCCAAGGCTGCAGTGAGGTTTCAAGATTGACATGATCTGCAGCTATGGCAGTTCCCTGTATCTGATTTGGTGGGGAGCAGTAAATATCTAAGTAGAAATCCTGTGGCAATCCAAACAGAGTATCATCAACAAGGTTAATTGTTTCTTTGACCTACTCACCACACAGCAGCTATTCAAAGTGTGGCATATTAATACTGGATGAAACTTTGGAGAACTATGTTTTGATAAGGTTTCCTACTAGCGTCTTAGTTTTATTTCAACTGATCTCTCTTTTCATGTTCTTTTCAATAGTTACAAAAAGACACCATCTGGGAGCTTTCTTCTCACAAGTGGTTTTCATAGCAAAAGTAATTCAGCAAGCAGTGGTTAATAGACAGCCACTGGACTGTAGAGGTGACGAATCTGTCTGCTTCACTGTAATTCTACAGATTCTGTAGATGAAGATGAGGAGAACATATATGTATAAAACATACATATGTACTTTTTCCTAAAAGAAATTTTGAAATTCACTTACCCCTCAGACATCTTTTTCAACACTTGAACTCCTACCTGAAGGTTCATTTCTAGAAAAGTAAAGTGATGAGGAATCTTGTCTCACAGCTGTTAAGTAATTCAAGAACCCTTCTGCTCTGTTATTGCATTGACTATGAGGGGAAAATCCTATGAAATGCACTGCTAATTTTAGCACTGTGTTTGCAGTCTAACTTCAGTCTCTGTAAGAATTCACTGAATTTTCTTTCAGTGCTTGATTCCTCCCTAAGCTCACTAGATGGCTGTCTAAGAACACACATGCTCTTACTCGCTGAAACGGCTCTTTCACTGCTGTGCCATTCCCTGATCTCACACTGGAGAGCACCCTCTCATCAGCCACAGCAAGTACCCGGATCTAGCTGCAACGTCTGTACTGAGGGAATCCAGCCCCATATGTACGGGACATCTCATCCTTTTGATTAGACCAGTTTTGTTCTTTAAGACAGAATTAGGTATTTATATTAAGTCCAAGCCTCGCTTGGATGACTTCCTCACAACAGCAGTTTTTCAAAATCTATACGGTATTCACAAGAGGTAGGAAGCAGGGAATGAGATAGACTCTGCATAACTAAGGCTAGTTTGTTCCAGTAAGTTAGAGGAGTGAGGCAAAGCAACTTCCAGAATCTGGAAATTGTGATTTGTATGTGAGGGGACAGACTGAGGAGAAAAAAAAAAAATGCTGTTCATTTAACATCCTTCTTGTTGTTATATTTCATGTTACGGATGTGGCTTGAGTTTGGCTTGTATGTACTGGTTTTACATGGTTTTGTATTCTTTAACTTAAGGCAAATTATTTTTGGTTCAGATGAACATGAAATTCAGTTCAGGCTCAGGCTGAGCTGAACTTTGGGCATGTATCTCAGTTTTTCAGTGCTATTCATTGGAAACCCTGAGTTATGAAGGAAAGTATGCATGGATCTATCTCCAGTCCATGTGTCATGCTATTGTCTTCAGCACTGCAGAGTATAAAGCAGGGAATAAGACCACCCAGGAATGCATCTCTGTAGAGAACCTCTGAATCTTTCGTACATGGTTTGTGTTACTCCATAGTACCCCAGAAAGATGAGGTGGGGAATGGGCAGTATCTTGTCTCTTTGAAGCAAAACTGAATCAACACGTGGCTGAAAATGGTCTTAATAGTTTATTCTTGGAGAATCAAGGGTTAGAATAGTAGGGAATATAAATTTTATATGTATTTAATAATTTTTCACATCACTGTGTTTTCAACAGGATACTTGCATTTCATAAAACAGTAATTTTTCTTTTAGTTTAGCCTTGTTGAAAAACCTAGATTTACCTGACATTTCAACAATTTTCAATTGGAAACACTGAAACTAAATACTCAGTCTGAGGGCTGGGTCAACTCCGTATCTTCCAGAAAAATCTCAGACTGTGAAATAGTTAGTTTCCTGTCATCAGGACACAAAATGCTGATGTACAACTCTCCAGTGCCTTCTGGGAGTTTTAATTCACTTATTCTCTGCCCAGCTTTGGTATTTTTTGGCACCTTGCAACTACATGACACCTCTTCCATGTGAAGATAAATGCATAGTTTTAAGCCTCTGTTTACCATAAATCTTAATTTACATATTGCAAGTTTAGCTGAAAAGTAACAAATTGCCAAAATGTTTTTGCCTGGTCATCACGCGAGTATGAAAGCTAGCATTTTTGGCTCAGAATCTGTGGTATTAATATGAAATGCTAAAACATGATACTGCAGCTGATCAAACCCTGCAACCTACACCTGAGGGGATTTTTTTCTCATGGAATTCATAAAACCATTCTGATTTTCTCTTGATTAGATGTGACTCTTAAGATTTAAATAGAAAGCAGCAACTTGTATGTGGACAGCAGTGGGAGCTTTACTGTTCCAAAGTCATAATTTGTAATCAGCATAGTTCCCTGTCAAAGTGGATTACCCCAAGACACTTCACAACCCACTCTGTTCCCTACCCCCTGATGGCTTGGGGGGGGGAGTTTTGGAACAGGAGTAGAGAAGGAGTGAAAAAGGGGACACAATCGTTCGAGAGAGACAGAGCTATGTGCCAAAATGTCTGAAGGTTTCAGGACTGTATGACTCTCACATTATTGCTACTTTATTTTTTAATCAACTGCTGTTTCTAGAAAGGCAAATCCACTGTTTGCTGTCCTTTTCTATATAGTTAGTATGCCACAGTAACACAATTTGGAAGCTGAGGTGTAAACTCTCCTTTCAAAGAGTCCCTTGGTAGTTGAAGGATGCTGGCTGGGATCCACCAGTGGGCATGAGGTTCAGAAGGTTAGTGAGAAATTCAGAGAAGAGCATTTACAATAACCCAGTTCTTGAAATACTCTGATCCTGGGCAAAGTGTGATTGTGTAATCTAGTTGTCTAGGGAACTACTTTACTCTGACTGTTTCCTGAATAAGAAGACATAGCATGTATTCTATAGATTGGGTTTTCCACTTTAATGAAGTTCCTTGTATAAAAAAGATCAAGATTAACAGTCTGAAAGAACTATACAATATGTATTATATATATGTGGATAAGAAGAATTTGGGTAGCAGATTGCAAAATTTGCCTTATTAGACTGAAAAAAAGTTAAGACCTTTAACCTCTCTTTAAGTCATGATCTCTCATACTTTTCCCAGCACCAATCAACATGAAGGCCCCATTGCACTTGCCTTCATGAAGACTTGAGGTGTGAGTTGAGCCTGCCTTAAATAAAAGTAACCATTTAACCAAAATAATCAAAGAGGCGATAGTGGGTATAGTAAGTTAGAGGTGGTTAAAGGGTTGAAAGTGACCACTTGTATCAAATCCAGTCTATGATCACAGACTGCTATGTCATAGATGTAGAGCCCAGCGTGAACCAAAACAGTTTCTGCTCTTCTGTTCCTCTTCCCCTCTTCTTTCCCCAGTGCAAGAAGTTGCAAGAACACTACCTACCACTTTAGAACAGACTTTATACAAAAGGTCAAATACTGAAAACTCTCTGGTTCACAGAAGATTGCAGAAGCAGTTAAAATATGTGCAGTAAATACTCAGAATGCATTTGAAAATGTCCAGATGATCTTAACAGGGTGAGAAAAAAATCCTTTTTGACCATAGATTTAGCATTGGATGTAAGTGTGAACAATTTACTCAGCTAAGAACAAGAGAGTATCTGCAGATTCTGTGCAGTTTTTTGTCTCTGCTTTTTGTAAGTCAAAATATAAATTTGTGTTTCCAAGTTGTGCTTCAAAGATGAAAAGCCCGTTCTTGGCCCCTTCTGAAGACCAGCAGAACACTGAAGAGTGGATCAAATTCAATACCAAAGTCCAAGTCAGTCTGGCCTCCCTTCAACCTTTCAGTTGTTGATCACTTGAGTCAAAGCTCAGAAGGCATGTAATCCCAAACTTTAACTGATAGCTCTGGCATTAACCTCCACCTGTTTTATAAGCAATTCTGTGAACTCTTCTGAGTTACTTAGCCCAGATATTTTTTTTTCATGAATGCTCATAACCCACTTTCAACACCGCACAATGGCAAGGAGGAATGGAAGCTTTAGCTCTACCTTACAAACAGCAACATGACTGGTGAAATTGAGCAAGATTCTTAAAAATGTGTAAGCTCTAGGGTAGAATCACTGTGCTAAGAAATAAATAAAATGGTTGATGAGTGTGCCAGATGTTAAACGTGTCTTGGTGAGTTAAGTGTTTTATATCAACTGCCTGGGGGTTGCACTAGTATGTTCTTGGATCAGTGTGGCTAATGTAACACAGGTCTAGAGCAGGCTGTTTCCAACACCTGTGCAACCTGTATGCTTATCATAACAAAAAGCTTATAACAAGTTAATGATTTTCATAGCAATGCCATTGTAACTGAGAAACAAACAAGCAAAAAAAGGCATCATGAGATATTAACTGTCCACAAGACACAAGAGTAGTTCAAGTTCAGAACATATAATATGGTAGATGTATATCACAGTAGCCTGTATACCATCTGATGGTCTCACTCAATAGCTGAATATGTTTCAAATTAGATGTTCTAGTTTGTTTATATATAACTTTGGTTTTGCAACTAGTATTTTAGAATTGGACAGCAAAATCCTCAAAATGAAGTTATGGTAAATGATACAGTTTGAAGAAGTATATACTGTATTTAATTGGAGAGAGCTGTGCTTACAGCCTGTTATTAACTGTTGGTTGACTTTTCCTCACACACCAGCAAAGACAAGAGTGAATAAGTCATGGTAGTTCTGGGCAACGTGGCATTTGCAGGGTGTTTTTACAAAGTCTGAGTTGATGAGCTTTCTGGTGATGGGTAGTATCTCTGACTAGAAATGAAATGTTCTGATCCAGTTAAAATACTATCTGCCAATAGAGGGTGCTGTACACTTAACAGCAAAATCTGAAAGTTCAAATTCCTTTAATGGACTTGGAAGTAGAGTATCTTTCTGTGGAGAGTGAAATAATAATTTGTGCACTGAATCTTATTCATCTCCTGTGGATAAATAGCGACAAGTAATAAATACAATGAATAATTCTATGAGCACTTTCTGCAGGGTTTATCTATTTGCATCATTTGGGGAAAATACTAGTGAGACAGCTTGTGGAGATATTAAAAACATACCTAGAAGGCTTATTCTGACTTTTTCAATCAGAAGTTATATTTCAGCTACCAAAAGCCCACAAAATTAAAGCCAGAAAATATTTTGTTTAGTAGTTTATAAAAATCTCTTTTTTGGTATTGCATTTTGAGGAAATAGAGACCTCGACTACTTTTTACGTGCTCAACAGTTATGTTGAATATACAATGTGGAAATGTGATTTCTGGTGCTCTGGGGAACACATTGCACCAGAGTGGCTTTTCCTGTGAGACGAGTCATAACTGAATGCAGAGAAATCATTAATGGTGTTTTCTCTCATCTTTCCTTACAGAAGGAAAATGTGGTTGCTTGTGTGCTGAGATGCCTCCCTCTGCTTGAGTCTTGCAGGAATCCTGGATGTCATTGCAGTGTCCTCCAGTGCCTAAGGTGAGGAATCAGGATGGCTCCATTAACATGCTCAAAGAACTATGACAGCTGGTCAGAAAGGGATAGATAGGATTAAGTATTTTGTACAAGAACAACTCTTGAATTCTGCAGATACCCTGTATCGCTTCAACTATAATCTAATGAGAGCTAGTAGAGGGCTATTATTTCCATAGAAGTACAGGAGTGTTGGCAGGGTATTCCTGCTTTGGGGACAATGGCCTCTGTTTCTCCTGTTAGACAGACCTAATTCAGATATTATGGTGATGTGAGAAGGTGAAGGTCCCAAAGAGAGAGTTCTTGTGTATGCTTTTCTCTGAAATCTCTTTGTTTCCAATAGGTAAGAACTCCATGGGTAAACATTTCCATTATAAACCCTTTCATATTCTTTTTGAATGAGCTTTTGTATCAGCTTTTCTACATTATTATGAAATGATTAGAGAACATTACCATCACAACAGAACATAATACATTAATGCTTGGCAGACCAGGTAACCTAAGGGACACAAAAGGTCTATCTTAAGATGCAGTAGGTACACAGCAGTATTGAAGCTGAAATGTATAATAATAGTTTGTTTTAATGCTTACAGAGTAAGCTTGGAAGTTAGGGCTTAGCTGAAGGCTCTTGACTCCATTGGCTGAATCCAGAAATTAAGACAGATTCTATTAGTGATTGAATACTTCTTATTGTTGAACAGAAAGAACATATATTATTTGGTAGTTTGAAGTATAGATCCCATAATAGATGTTTTCCTCCAGGGAGCATGAGGAAAACTGTTTTTGATGTTACTGTATTGCACTGGGAATTGAGAATTCAGGTTTTGTCTCTCGTTCAGCCCAGGTGGGACATTGAGAATATTTCTGCCCTGGTATCTCCTACGAAAAACTACTTCCTTTAGCCCTGCCTGGTGTGCATTGATTGTTAGAAGGCAAGTGCTCCTGCCTGGAGTGTGCTTCTGATTACCTCTGCCCAGGGCAGAGGAGATGAATTCCCACAGGCAAGGAGATACAACTGCTTGTAAGTGGCAGCCTGCATCTGTACCATTTGCAGTGCAAGTCTGAGAATCAATACGGCCCCACTACTGGTCTCTCACTGCCTGTTCCTGTGGGAAGCAAATGTTATTTGTAAGCTACACGGTGAAGAACTTTGCAATGTGATACACATTGAAGGATATGTTCCAGCCCAGCCTGGACCTAGATTTGCTCTGAAGAGCAGAGGATGAAGAGTATCTATGATAGTGGTGCCCAGTGTGCAGAAAGTAGACAGGAAGGCCAGTGTAATTTGACTGATGTTCATACAATATTGTCTGAGGAGGAATATAAGGTATTTTCTGGCAGCTGCATCTCTGCATTTCAAAACTCTTTTTTAACATCAAGAAGACTTACTGCCTTGCAAAAACTCCAATTCTCTGTTGGCCCTGATAACTGTTAGGCTAATAGTTCAAATGCTTCATATGCATTGCTTTCCTCTTTTGATAGTCACACTATCTTGGTTACGACTCAGCATTGAGCACACCTCATTTTGGGCTTGTTCCACTGTATCCCAGCTTCACTGCTGCCTTTCCACTCTACTCTCCCCTAAGACCTCAGCAATGCTCGGCCTTTGCTTTCAAAACAGTCAATATAAAGTTCCTCAATATTGCTCTTTCAGACCTTACCTGCATGGACCTGCCTTTGAAGTGTTCTGCAGTGTCCAGAAAGACAGTGAGCCACCAGCTGCACTTTTTGTCCTAATCACAATGAGCTCACTGTTAACATGTTCTTTCCCTATTGTTTCTTGTTGTACTCTCAGGACTGTGAGCCTTTTGTGACATGTACATACAGTGTTGTATGCAATGGGATCCCAGTGACTCAGCAGGGTTGGACTCCTATTACAATAGAAATAATAAATAATGTTATATTATTTTATTGATGCTTTTGAATAGGATTTGCTGAAAAATAAAGGAAATACAGGATATGGATCATGTTACCGTAAAACCACATGCAGTGAAATGTTCTTCTGTCTCCAACATTTCATGTCTTCTGGGCATCCGAGATAGTTGAGTTTGACTTACACAATCAAGCCATTCATTAAATATCTTTGAGTTTTAGGCAGATGCATCCTTTACCTGAGTGATGAAATCTGACTACAGGAAATGGAGCTATTCCTTTGTGAAAAGACCCCATTCTGCTTTCTAAAGTGAGCCTTGCAGCAATATACTTCTAGAAAACTGCCAAGCTTTGTATACCAAATATCATTGTAAGGGCTCAGCAATAAAACAGTTGTGGACTTGGGGCTGATCCAAATACACAATAGCACATCTTTGTGCAATATTTCCTCTTTCAACATCCATCTCCAACACTGTAATTCACTGACAACCGTCAATTCATTTTAATTCCAAAATTCTAGCCCAGAACACAATGCAGTTCAGAATTTGAATCCTTTTGTGGACATAGTAATTATTTGAATCACTAGTCCAAATTATGTTCAAAAGACCTCTTGCTGGGAATCCTTCAGAAGCAGACTGATGTATTGTAGATGATCGCCTGTAAGTTGTAAGCAATACTCTAAGTCAGAAGCATGCTCAGTATTTCTTATCAACAATACAGCAAGCTACAAAGAGTTCAAGAACTGGGTGACGGTGAATGGAGGGAATACATGTTAGAGAATATATATATGAAATGATCCCATGAATTGATGTAGTCTCTGCTAGGGATTGTCTTGGAAACTTCTCAGCTGGGTCACTTTTAGAAAAATAAAAGTTTCCCAAGGCAGATGGGAGAAGCTGCAAAACTTAATGCTATGTTGAATGATGCTTCTTACCTTGCAGATAAATTGGTGCAAGGGAAGACTCATGCTACTCCTGTGATACACAAATTTCCACTGTCTTTAATGAGAGAAGCAATAGGTCAGTTTTGTCTTGCACATAGCAGGGGCAACTGTATTTTTGTGTATTTTAGCTTTTGTGTTGCTAGGAAAATAGAACCATGAAGTTAACATCCATTTTGCCTTTATGTGCCTGAAATGGGTACAGTCCAAGCCAGCTGCTTTAATGGTAGGGAAGTCAGTCAAATGAGAAACATCTCCTGCTCTTAAAAAGCAACTACAATATATTCACTCTATTGAATAACCAGTCGTGCATTCCTTACTTGCCAGTATAATGGGACCTTCAAAAGTAGAAAAGTTTCACATGACCTTAGCACATATGGCCTACTTTGAGTGCCTTTGGATGACCTCCATCCCATTCATCATAACAGCTTGTTAACACTCAAATCCACTGTTTTGAGGGTTCTCTGCCAATATTAACCCATACAAGACCTGAATGACAGGGGCATGGTTAGGCAGAGAGGTCACATGTAGCTGTGGTAGCTAAATTTCCACTGCCCCAAAGAACAGGCTTTTCTTGTGGGCAGCTTTTGTCACTACCCCTCCACAGAACTCACGCAGGCTCAGAGTCACAAACATTAGCTAATTATGTAGAAGAAAACAAGATAATAAATAAACAGAGTAAACAAAGATACTACAGGACAATCAACACAAATGCAAATAAATGCATGCACCACTTATATTACTTGATATTTACTTATAAGCTCCATATTTTATTCATAAATTTTACAATTCCAAATATAATGAACCAGTTAGAGTACTTCATTACAAAGCTTATAAAATAATTAAATATTACACTTAAATTTTTTGCTTTTTTTTACATGATAATTCATCCTTTGTGACACTATCATTTTCTTTCCTCATTTATCACTTAAAGAAGTGAGCAAAGAAATATAAAGGAAAAGCTATGCATTAATAAATTAATTATTTTACATCAAATAATAAAAAGGACACAATTATAAAAACAAAACAAACCAAAAAAGCCTTGTAGTTTTCCTAGAAAAAAGGTTATAGTTACACAGTGTCTAATATCAAGACAGAGCAGTGTTGGTTGAGAAGTGTTTCCAATAATTTCTCGATGTATCAGAGAATACATGTTTTTAATTTAAGGTATTGCAGAAGGAACTGCTAATTTGAAGTGACCACTGTCTGGCATTAGTGCTGAGCTGGCTAATCTTAAACTGAAATGATACTTATAAAAACCCAGTAAATCTGAACTACATTCATCAAACGAAGTTGTGGGATTGGGTGGAATCAGATAAATATGTCCCTCATAGGCAGTCCCCAGGAAATTACAGTAGAACACCGCTCTGTTGCAGAATGGGTTTGGCAAATAGGTTGGGTATTTTTTCAATGCAGACACTTTTTAAATGTTATCATTTGATATATAGTGTCACTCAATGATTACAAATATCATTATGCTTACATTTCTTCTGTTTGCTGGTGGATTCTGAACTAAATAAAAATATTAGGAGAATGTATAAAAATAGAAATTATTTTTATTTGGTTAGAGTAAATCATCCACTTCTTTTTTTCCTTTTTTTTTTTTTTTTCATATAACCTGTGTGAATAAATAACTATTCAGAGAGCTTGAGCATGAATTAATGAATTGTAATATTCTTGTTATTGCTTTAAGTATTAACAGACGAATCAAAATTTGCAGAGAGCTTTGAGATTATAAGGAGGACATTCTTCAGTATCTTGGCATTCAAACAACCTAACTTCTGAAAAAAACTACTTTAAAATATCAAGTTTAAATTTTAAAATTACATATCAAATGAGCTTAGAAAGTTGAAAACATAACCACTGAGTTCAATAAATCCAAGTTCCTTGAGTTAGTTGAAATATGAAGTTCTATTTTACTTGTAACACAGCAATATTAAAAGTCCAATTACTCTAACGCTGAATATTTCTAGGAATACAATTCAAGTTACTAGTTAACCACCTCTGAGTTTCTATACAAAGCAGAAAATTAGTTCCTCAAACAATAAAAACATTAGCATGATGCAAAACTTGCTTTTCCAGCAGCAAGTCTAATAGAGAAGCACCATATCTCTTTGTAGTGCACTATTTAGTTCCCGTTGTCACATGCATGACACTGCGTTCTTCAGACAACAGCCATTTGAAGGTCTTTCTGTGAGCGTGGCAGTAAACAGCTTCCTTACCTTACCCTGGGATGACAGTATCATAAAAAAATAGGAAAGGAAACATTTTTGATAGTGTGATCTGTCATGCTGCCACATTGTAACCTTCTTCCTCAAACTCCCAATTTCTTTTGCTTTGCATTCTGGTAAATTAGCCAGAAAAGGCTTCCATGCCTTATTTTCTTCCTCATAACATATGACAGTGCAAAAATGACACTTAAAGAACTGACCCTCAAGTCTCAGAGTTCAAGTGATCCATAGTACCCTGTACTTTAGTGAGGTCAGCAAATAAAGGGAAAAAAAGAAACATTCCTTTTTCAGCATCTATCCAACAATTACTGTACCTTAGACATTCCCTTAGGGAAAATGTCTCTTCCATCAGTGGTTTATATGGCATCACGTCTTGCCTCAAAGAAAAGTTAATTCCAACATGAATTGAAGATGAGAATCCTGTCACTGAAGGGTTCAGATAACATGTTGCTATCACTTCTTCGTGCATGATTTACAGCATTGCTTGCCATAGAATTTGTGGTTGCAGACACCATGCTGGGGTACCAAATGACACCAAGTGAAGAAGTCCACACAAGAAGGGTCATCTGAAGGAAAGAAATCCAAGCAATATGGTAAGACTGTTAGTCAAGTTCTACACACTTGTAATGTGTTTGGTAATACTGAACCCATGATGGGTAATTCAGTTCAAAGAAGAGCACTAGCTTTCATCCTAAAAATATGAGCTTCAGTTTTAAATTCTTAAGAGATGTTTAATTTCTTAAATTATCAGATTTTTTAATTTGACAGAGAGCAAGCTAATATAATAGCAGGGTCAGAACAATAAAATGTAGTGTCAGCTTTGAGTGCATGTACGCACAAAATGCACAGAAATCTGAATGCATGGACCCTACTCTGTGCACCTGTGTGCATAGTGTGCTCTGCTGTGTGTTTGCATTCCAACAGGGACTTACTTGTCTCCATTTGACTATGCAGGAAGCCTAAGAAATGTATCTTCTTAGACACTTTAGCTAGGTGGCATTAATCTGGCTTTTAGGACTTTTACTGTGCCATGCTGGTGAAATCTTAATGGGAAAAGAGATAGCCTGACAATATTCAGTTCTGAAAACCCGAGCTTTTAATTGCAAATACAAATAAAGCATATTTTTCAATTAAGACTTTATTTCACTTCAGTTTATGTACAGATCATTTATACAGAGCCCCCTTGCTTTAGAAACATTCCATAGCTGCTTATTTCTACAGTTCTCTAGTGGATGCTTTATGGTTCTTTAAAAGAGCAGAGTGATGATTCATGTGGATGATTTATAAACAAATTCACTATGTCTGAGAGAGCAGTAAGACATTTAAATGAGGTTTAGCAAAATTTATAGCTAAACTGAAATCTCCCGTGAACACGGAAAGAGATTCTGTACGACTTTCAGAACTACTGCTTACATGGTCAGTAAAAGGAATTTACAAGGAGATGGTGAAGAAGCCACTGTTGCCTGCATTCTCAGATCAGCAAGTTGAGTCACAGAAGATAAATGCTCCCTCACACAGCACAGATGGCTTCTTTATATTCTGTGGGCCAGAGTCATCGCTGTCTCTCTACAGGATGATCTTTGGATTAAGTCACAACACTTTGCTTTTTTTGATTCCATTTTATAGGAAAGCAAAGGTGACTTTGTATACCTTTATCACCCTCAAACTTACTTGAATTAATAAGAAAATAATTAAATCTTGTGCTTTTTAAAATATGCCAATTTATTCCTCAGTATTTAAAACAAGCCTGCCTGTAAATGCTAATGTTATGTAAAGAAAATACTGTCCCTGAACAAACGTTTGTCCAGGAACTAGGAAGCTCAGTACTGAGCTGCAGCCTTCCCACTCCACAGAATCACCTTTGTGTTCTGAACTGTCAGTAGGGATGCAACTGGGAGTTCAGCACCAGCTTTCACCTTACTTCACCTACTGCCCACCAGACAGAATTTGCCTCTGGAAGAGGCCAGAGAAGACAACAGATTGAAACCATGCACAGCACAAAGTGAGAAAAACTGTTTTGATCAAGTCAGGAAGAAGCTCTCCTGCGATGGAAGGGTAAATTTTAGAAAACTGTGAAAAAATCTCTAAGCATGGAGAAGGCAATACTAGCAAAGCTTTATTCCCCTTCCAACGATCAGAGTGCAATGCTAACATTACAGAAGTATGGCCAAATCTTTACTCTTGGGACCTAATCCAAAGACCATTGGAATGAACACAAAATGTCCCAGAGACTTCAATGTATGTGGATCAGGCTGTCAGTTCCTTATTTCTGTTTACTCAACTGTTAATATGTTGTTTAAATTTTCATACATTTTAAGCACTTAGATTTACTAGGAGTTATGGTGACCGTAACTGCCTTCTAATAGAGGGATGGAAATGACCCAGTTTGTCCAGGAAAGTGTGTAAACTCTCCCTGAAACATTAATTTCTTGACTGTGATCACTGAGCTGAAGCTGGATAGCTGATAATAGAGACTGATTTGCTTCAATATGATTCCAGCACAGCTGGTCCTCTCTCGTCTTGCTGTTTTAGACAGAAAGTTAAGAGAACAGTGAAGAGATAATTGATCTCTAGAGCTTGCTGGCCCAGTTATAATAAAGGGGAAGGGGCTCCTGCAGATGTGAGGAGAGAGAGAAACAGGCCAAGGCCAAAATTAATACCAGACATTACTACAGATATGAAAAACAGCAGAGGAAGACAAAGTGAAAGAAAAGTGCTTGCTATATTGTGACAGAAAAGGATATGATACAGAAACTCCAAAGTACAGCAGAACCTTTTTAGGAAGCTTAATTTCAAGTGTTAAGAACATTTACTTATAAAACAAGCAGAACTATTTACTTATCCCTTTTAGAACCATCTACATATCCTTGTTTGGATTCAGATACCCTGTTAGCTGAGTTTGATATTGTACATGTCTCGAGCTTATGCAGCAGAATAGTCTGTTAAGAGATCACTGGGTTTTATGGGGTTTCTGAGTGCAGTGAATGCCAGGAATCCGTATGGACAAGGGGAGTGGTTGACTTATGTCAATTTACAGGTTGCAGGGCCAGAGCCTGACCTTTGCTCCCAACTCTGTTACCACCTTTCTCATGCAATCTGGCCTGGATTTTATAAAGGTTGCTTTTCTTGGTAACAAGACAATTAATGTATGGTATTTTGAAAGTTGATGCTTAAATTGCTTTAGCATACCTAGATAACTACTATTACATGGGACGACAATGGACCTCTGTGAGCTTTTTTCCTGCAATTAAGAAAAACTATAAACAAATATATGGGATGGGGCTAATGGACCTGTGGTACATTCTGTGGTGGTTCTGAGAGAATTCCCCTTCCATCATTCAGAGTGACACAAAACCTCCTGCTCCTCCTGCTCCTTTATAACTGCAAAATACACTTGAAGAGGTGGAGGGGGTTGCAGTAGACATACAAGTGGGGACAGAGCTTAATTTCATGTTCTCTAATGGCACATGATACACACACATGATACAATCAGTAAGCAGTAAGAACAGAAGTATCTTCTATACAATGCTTATTTGGCCTCCCAGGGTACAGGTGCAGTTTGAATCATAGACCCACAGAATGGTAGGAGTTGGAAGGGACTTCTGGAAATCATAGAGTCCAACCCCCATGCCAGCACAGGAACACCCTGGGCAGGCACACAGGAATAGATCCAGGTGGGTCTTGACAGTCACTAGAGAAGGAGACTCCACAACCTCTCTGGGCAGCCTGTTCCAGGCCTCTGTCACTCTCACATTGAGGAAGTTTTTCCTCATGTTGAGGTGGAATTTCTTGTGTTTCAGCTTGCTGCAATTACGTCTCCTCCTATCATGAGGCACAACTGAAGAGAGACTGGCCCTTTCCACTTGACACCCACCCTTCGGATATTTGTAAACATTAATCAGATCCCCTCTCAGTTTTCTCCAGGCTAAACAGCCCCAGGGCTCTCAGCCCTTCCTCATAAGAGAGATGTTCCAGTCCCTTCATCATCTTTGTAGCTCTCCATTGGACTCTGTAGATTTTCCCTGTCCCTCTTGAACCGGGAGACCAGAACTGAACAAAATACTCCAAATGTGGTCTCACCAGTGCAGAGTAGAGAGGGAGGAGAACTTCCCTCAACCTGCTGGCCACACTCTTCTTAATGCACCCCAGGATACCATTGGCCTTCCTGTCCACAAGGGCACATTGCTGTTCCATGGAGAATTTATTGTCCACCAGGAGGCCCAGAACCCTCTTCACGGGGCTGCTTTCCAGTGGGTCTGTCCCTACCCCTAACCTGTACCGGTATATGGTGCTATTCCTCCCCAGTTGTGGGACTCTACACTTGCTGAACTTCATTACATTTGCCTTTGCCCAGCTCTCCAGTCTGTCCAGATCTTGCTGGATGGCAGCACAGCCTTCTGGTGTTATCAGCCACTCCTCCCAGTTTAGTATCATCAGCAAACTTACTGAGAGTGTACTCTATCCCTTCATCCATGTTGAATTAAACTGGACCCAGAACTGACCCCTGGAGAACACCTCTACTTACAGGTCACCAGATGGACTCTGCACCACTGATCGCAACCCTTTGAGCTCTGTTGTTCATCCACTTCTCAACCTATCTCACTATCTGCTTTTCTAAGCCACACTTCCTGAGCTTAACCCACACTTCCTGAGATGATTCTTTCTTCTGAAGCTTGGGTGGACTTCAAAAGAATAAAAATAAATAGCAATTTCTTACTGATGAGTTCTAAAACTGCTATTTTTAATCATACAGCATAGGATGCTTCTATGTTATTCAACAAGACATTGTAAAGATGCAGTTCAGAACCAAATGGTGTAACTTGACATACTTTTTTTTTTTGGTAAACATATCCCTCTTTTTAAGATCTGTGTGAGTTGTCTGCTTTAAGAGTTTTCACTTTGAGAGGAGAGATGTTGTAGCATCCAAGAGTAACTGTAAAGCTGGAAAGTCTGGGAAAAATTAATTTATGAGGCAATATACCAAATACTAATGGGTGTAACTGGAAAAGGTCATTTTGCTGGATATAAAGTTCTAAGCAGCCAACCCTGCTGCAGCTTGTAGAGCTGAGTTTTACCTCTTTTCACAGGGACTGGGCAGAAGTTAGTATTGCAAGCTCTCAGGACTGCTGGTTTCTGATGGGGCAGGCACCCAGAAGCTGGTCTTCCTTGGCGCAGGCACTGCACGCTCCGGGTTTGCACTCCCCCTCCACACGTTACAGTGCACTGTAGAGAGGAAAAAAGTAAAAGCCATCTTTTCTTATAGAGATTCTCTGGGAGCTCATGAAATCCAAAGGAGTAACTTTCAAAGGAGTAATTTTGTATGAGACTTTCAAAGTAAGAGTGGTCAGGATGAGATGTGCTGCTGTTCAACAAACCACATCAGGACCAACTTTTCAAAGATGTGTGCATCTTGCCTCTTCAAAGATGTGTGCATCTGTGCTCCCTTCCAAAATCTCGTGTTTTTTAGAAGATTCAGCTAAAAGTTTGGTTCTTTACTTAGACACTGAGACAGAAACATAACATTTTAGAAAACCTGTTCCTGATTGTCTGCACAGATTTCTTTTGAACTCTCAGCCTCTGGGCCCAATCCTACTGTCTACACAGAGATAAAAACTCCCATTGGAACCATAGTTATGGCAGTATCTGGGGAAAAACACTATGTATTTGGAGGAAGATCTATGAAGTATTTTAAAATGCGTAAGCTTTTTACTTGTATGTGTTTCATGAAAAGTTGTCTTTAAGATAAATGTGATCATTTTCATCTGACTACAATTGTCAGGCATACATTGTATCATGCAAAGGACTGTGTGTCTCATTGATACATGACTCATAAAGTAGATAAGTTCCAGAAACACAGAAGCTTGTTTGCAAGAATGTAGAAACAAATACAGACTGATCCCCTAATTAATCATAGTATTCAGGGAACTCCAGGTGATCTGTGCAGATGCCCAAATTCATGGTGCATGTAGATATGTAACAGTTCAACCAAAATGTGGTTCAAAGAAGACTAAGAAGAAAGTGTTGGAAAAAGCATGGCATGTAGTGCCTCTAGAGCATGAATAATGTTTTTTAGGTGACATTCTTCAGTTTCAGTACAAATGAGCTGCACCCAAGTACGTGATGGATGTGGGCCAGCTGCATCAAGTTTCAGTGGCCTATGTGCAGGAGACACCTGTAGACTGTTAGTGCTGCAGAGATCTCCTCCATACAGTTGGACATTTGACTACAGCACAGTGTAAGACTGGAGCTAGCTTTTATCTAGGTAGCTTGTACTCACATTGTTATAGTCACAGTGGTATGGTCTTCAGCCTTTTAGACCCACCAGGCTGTTTGTGCCACTCCAGCTAGCATTCATTCTGTGACTTATGATACCACAGCTTTTCTAGGTTTGGTGCGCTCTAAGCCCAGCACTGCACCCTCACCTTCTAATGGTGGATACACTGTCCAAGAGTCAGTCACATTTCAGTTGTTTTGTTCTTTACTGCTGGGTAGTGAAAAGCACTCAGAGATGCTACTGTGTAGAGAAACTCGTTCCTTTTGTAAATTCTGTAAAAGCTGAGACATGAAATAGTGCTGGAGACAAGAGTGCTGGGTCAGGGAGAGAGGTGAGAAACTTTCCCATTCCTACCTGCTGCCAGGGCGAGGAATACCAGCCAGACACCATGTTATACAACATCTGCAATGGACAGACTCCCTTATTACAAGCTTCTTCCAGGTCGATGTTTGGTTTCTTGATGTTTCTACATCTTCTCTGAGGAAAGGTGATCAATTTCCCATGGATGCTTTTCTCACCACATTTTAGTTCTCGCTTTTGCACACCCGGGCCACAGGAGACTGAACACTACGAAGGCAAAGTACACCATTTAGATCTATAGGAGCACATTCAGATAAAGGAGAAAGTGTTATGTGCAAGAGACCCCAAATTATGTAAATCTACAAAGCACTGTATAACCACAAAGACCATGTTCCATAATGTGTAAACTGAAATATGAATCCAACTCAGTGAAAGTCTTGAAAAACAAAAGCATCGGGGTACATCCAACTACATCTGGATATAAAGAATTGTGGTTTTTATAGCAGCTTGCCTAGAACACCTGATTTCCAAATGACAGCTCAGCTTTCTTTCCCCTACATGGTTTGTGTGTGTCCCTGAGTCAACATTTCCAAGAGCAGCAAAGGAAGGCAGTGAGCCATGTAACTGCACCACTTTACCTCACTCCAGGAAGAAATCACCCACTGGAGTCGGTCATTTTTGGGGCAGCGTCCTAGCACACAGGTCTGCTGGGATTCAGGTTTATGGTCTCTGCTGCACATACTTTCAGGCAAGATTTTAACCTTGGAAGAACTGGTACTTTTGCAGTAGACATCCCGTTTCTTAACACCTCTCCCACAAGTTTTGGAGCACTGTGATGGAAAGAAATACTCATTTGAACTAGAGGAAATGAAAACTGACATAATTTTTATTTTAAAACAGACCACAGTAACTATGCAGCTGCCATTATTGTATAAGCAAACTTGAAATTCTGTTGGTAAATAAATAATAGTAACATCTGTATGTCAATTCTAAAACAATGTTCTCAGTGCTTTCTTAGTATAAACTGTGAACTCTTACAGCCCCCATATAGAATAGATAAGTAATATCTCTCTTGCGTAGATGAGGTAAATTGGACTTGTGAGCAAAATGCTTTTTTTCCCTGGACAGCATAGTAAAAGCTGGTCATAACCTCCCATCGCAAAATCTCCCACAGCAAAATGTTCTCAGCTATTTGTTATTTTGTCCTCACCTTGGCCTAAAGGGATGAGATAGAGGCAGAGAAAACTACCCAGGGAATCTATACATAACTCCTTCATCAAATGAATGTCACTACAAGACAGAATCTGATACAGACAGTGGTTAAGAAGTTTTACCAAAGGTATTTTAATTGCCAAGTTTACAACTGAAGCATAGAATAAATCACCAGTGAATAAATATGTGTTGCTTAACCATGGTTCAGTTGAAAAGACATTCTGTAGTTTTCATTGCCTTAGCATATAAAAAAATGCAAGCATGAGCCATTTCTGATGAAATGAAGGAACATGCAACCCTGAAATAGTGCTGACAGTTTTCTACCTTGTTGCATCCTCTTCTAATTGTTGTTCTTATTAGTAATAATGAAAGGGCACACTCCAAGGCAGAATCTTGCACTACCACTCTCTGTATTAAATCACAAATATTTAAAAAAACAGAGTTGTACTGAGGATGCAACAAGTATCTCCATGCTGAAAGTCTGTGGGTTTAGTCTTCGCCCCCTCCACCCCAGACAAACAAAAGGCTCCTCCCATTTAAAATCACTCTGATCTGTGTAGAGAGCCTGGGTATTTTGCTTTTTTTTTTTTTCCTCTTAATTCCTTTGAGCCTGTTGTATAACAGCTTTCAGCTGAAACTTAAAATCTCATTCAGTAGACCTGTTCACTGCATTTCAGCAGGACTTGTGAACTTCATTTTCATAGGCTTATTTGAAAAATCCCAACTTGAACTGTGCACCTCCTAAAAAGGAGGAAAAAAAAAAATTTTTTTTACTTTTTTTGTTATTATTATTTTAGCAGAAGAAAGGCTTAAAGTGTGAATATGTTTGGAGGTATTTTTTTTTCTTAATTTTTGAGTATCTAATCAGCATCCCTGTTTTCTATAATTACCTGCTATACTAAGGTTTCCTTCACATACACTGGAGGAAAAAGTTTCTTTTTGGGTGTTAAAACTCTGTTATGATGGACTATTAAGTAGTTACTCGTCTGTCATAGTATGTTACAGGGCACTCCCTGGAGAGGCAGCTTGTGCTCAGCTGGGAATGCTTAGGTCAAGATGTTCTTTTAACACGTGAGGAGTAACTATCAACAAGTGTACACAGAAGTAATAGATTTTTTAGTAAATTTAAATCTACCTTGAATCTCACTAAATGAAGGTGAAAAATAAAAATATTGTAGTTCCTTTTGATATAAGTGTAGTGTCAGCTTGCTCCTAAATCCCAGATTTCCTAGTACTTTATCCTTACATTAATAGTTCACACCAGCAACAACAGCAGTGTTTTTTAACTCAAGCTGGTTTAATGTCAGGCAGTTTGCAGGTTTGTAAAGCAGGGTGTGTACACACAGGAATCTGCCCAGGGGATTTATTCCTCTCATGGCAATTAACTACAGCAGTACTCACTTGCAGTCACTCTAACAAAAGCTGAAGTACAGAAGTGATTAGTGAATGTGTAAATCACAAATTTATTAACCCTCGGTTGATATATGTGTGTGCATTAACATGCAGCTCTAATCCCAAATATTCCTTCATTCCTTGACTGCCTGTATCTCTGAAAGAAATTAATATTGCTGTGGGAAGTAATCACAGAGAGGGGTCAATGTCTTTGAAGAATTCATAGTTCCTTACATTATGAAAACAGAAAATATTATCCATCCAGAACGGACGCCCAGTGTCCACACCTGTCAATCCCTCCTGTCTGAGCACTTCAGAAGCCTTTTTAAAATATATACATAGTTTATACGTTACCTTCATTAATACAGCCACTTGCAAAATACTGATCTTCACAGTTTGCACTACAGTTCTTGAGCTTAGTATTTTTTGCAATATTTGCATTATGCCAGCAGAGAAAAAAAATCCTCAAATTACCTGAGACCATAGGCCAGTGTTCCATTCAGGTGGGCAGTCCTGGCTATTGCACATCTGCACCTGTGTAGGGGTGCTGACAGGACACAGGGAATGGGCCACTACCTCTTCTTTTTGGAAAGCCCTTTTCTGGACACACTGAATGAGACGACTTTGTTGTCCTCCTCCACAAGATTTGCTGCATGCACTCCATTCACCTGTTGACCAGCTTAAAGGAGAAGGGTATATTAGAATCTCAGGAGTCCAGTTACCTTTATAAAATCAATACATATTAGCCACCTATCAAATGGGAATTTTTCAGGGATTCTGCTTATCCTACTCTCCAGATACACTGATGATATCTGTTCAAGCAATCAAAAAAAACATATAATAGATGTCTTCAGAGCATGTGACATTTTGCCAGGGATGAAATAAAAGTTACACAACTAGACAAACTAGTATTTTTTATTTATAGTTCTCACCTACCAGAACCAGCTTGCCCATGAATCTAACCTGGAACCTGGAATTCCATGGGGACTGAGAAAGATGCTGCTATTGAGACTGGTGAAGTATCTAGAAGATCTGCTGGTCAGGCTAACAAATCACCATTCCCTTTTAAACACATCTACACTTTTAATTGAAAACAAAAATCTCTCTAAAATGGGAGAAGAAAAATCTTTTCCAAAGAAGTAGTACATTGATCATTTTTGTCACTTTGGCTGCTGAAAAGGCCTCCAAATAGGCTAAGAGACTTGAGGCCAGAGGAAGATGCCAGATAGATGGGGTTCTGTGAATCAGTAAGGTTTTATTATTGGAAAGTTCTGCTTTTTCTTGTTACATTTTTTTATTTTTACATCCCTCTCAGAAAACAGGGTGGAGGAGGAAGATTCACTTAAGCTTGATAGAAGGGAAAAGCTGGTGTGGCAGTGAAAAAACAGGGACAGTTTAGCCGAGTATGTACCTCCCAATGCATTTGAACCTAGATACACGCACAGGGTGGCAAACATTAGCATGGTGCTGTCCAGTGTTTTGTGTGTCAAACCTTAACTGGCCTCTATTCACAAAAAAGAGCTTGCTTACTAAAATCAGCAATCCTGTCATTAGTGTCTTGAGGATTTAAATGTCTTCACACGAATAAATTTGGCAGACAGATGATGTAGAATCTAAATAAAAGAAATTTAACCAGGAAAAGCTATTAGGCAAGTCTATACTCCAGTCACAGGCATGCTTCAGTTATGCATCACGCTTCTAAAGTCTGAAGAATTATTGTCAATTGCTTAGGATAAGTTCAGTTTTGAAATGTCAATAGCTGCTCAATATTTCTATTACTGAAGCACTGAGAGGGTGCCCAGCTTTTGCAGAACACTTTGCAAACATAAAACCAAGTGTCATGGTCCTTGAAGCCTTACAATGTAAGACCATAGCAAGTAGATAGAAAACAGAAGTGAAGAACAATGGAAATTATGAATGACTAAATGATTACTCAAGTTGAAAACTCTTATTCAAAGACTCAGCAGTGAAATGAAACTAAATATTTTAAAACAGTACTTTTAGAAACTTTTAAAAGTTATGACACAGTAAAGGTTCTCATCTCAAATATGACTGGTTGGCCTATCCTACTTCCACAGTTTCTCACAGCATCACTCCTGTGACCACTGGAATAGCTGCTTACATACACTTTTAATGATAAGAAAGCTTTTTTTTCTTTCATTACTGTGTGAAAGATGAACAACATCCCATTTGCCTCTGTTTACATCTGCCTGAAAACAAAGCTAATTTTAGTTTGTAAAAAATTTATAAAAAGCCCATTTGAGGAAAATCCCTTTGGGAACAGAAGAAGCTCCAACTCTCTGTCTAGTAACTTCAGTAACTGCCAAAACTAATGGGAAATACAAAAAGCACTAATTTAAGGACAAAGAATTATTAACATGAAAAGTCAGTGGTTATGCAATTCTGGAATATGTCACAAGTTTCCTTTTTGTATGATTTATAAATATTTTGACTATTACAATACAAACTTCTGGAAAAAAAGTTACAGTTTTATCCATTTTATAACTTTCAATTAATTTGCCTTGATTATTTTTGACAACAGTGATTGGTAGAGCAACCAAAAGTGTTCATTTTAAGAACTTATTCACCGTAACTGCGTAGAAAGTTTGTCTTTTCATGGAGGACAGGGCAATAAACCTACTTTAATGTTCTCTTGTAAACTGCCATTTTCCAAGATTACCTGGGCTGTGATCCAAGAGTATCTTTCATTAGCTCAAATAGCTAAATAATTATGACCAGATTTGGCAGCTCTGAAATCCAACAACAACAGTGTGCGGTACTGATGCCTTTCTGTGTTCTTACTGTTAGGACAGTAGTTTCTTCTTACTCACACTAATAAGTCTTTGTTCTTATGCAGCAATTATTCCTCACTGACCTTTATAAGACTGGAGCCTCTTATGTATCACAAAACTGACACGTTTGTATCTGATCTGTTATTCACCTCCTTCTCTTGCCTACTGTGTTTGGTTTTGCTCTACTTGCTGGCTACTATGCATTCTTTGTTTCCTCCATGGTATTTACTAATACCACATATTTTAATTTGGTGGTCTCAGTTTTATGGGAAATATTCATGCCATGACTTTCTGGGTAGATTCCTCAGCAGATTATTCTGGCATAGTTTCACTCAGCTGAATGGCAATCTGTTAATTTTAGACATGGTCCTACATATAGATCCTCCATACATAAGTATATCCTAAGGATTTAAAAAAAAAAATTAATTCATGAGTTGAATTGTTTTTTCCCTAGAGGTGGCTTGAGGCTTTTAAGTTTCCTTCTTTTGGTACTCATTTTAGGGTTCAAGTCATTAATTGTGTTTTAAAGTCATAAATCTAAGAATATCAGGGTAATTTCATCATAAAAATATTGTGCTGCCTGTCAAAATGGATATTCAGCATTTTCAGTGATAGGTATATCAGTGGATGTTCAAAATACATTGGGATGGAAATTTTAAGTGTCGTCAATAGAAATTAATAAGATTTTGGTAGAGCTTTATAGCATAACAATGGCACATCACAATGAGGTAAGCTTAAAAAGACTGCTGGGAACATCATAGGCAATATATTTCTGTGTACATGATACTGATTTCACTGAATAAAATTAGCTCTGGCAGAGGATAAGTCGCATATGAAAAGATGGTGTTTGGCTACAAAGATTACTTAAAATTGGTATTGAGAACATTATGTGGCTAAACACAATCTAAAGAAACTGCTGAAGCAGGAACATGGGGCTCTCATGACACATATTACTATTATTTAAACCTTATCTCTATCGTTTTATGGTCATAGTGTATAATTAGTCATTTGGATTTCATGTACTCTGCAGTAATCTTTAAATTTTGCAGGAGATTCCAAACTATTTCTGGACTACTTTTTGGTGTGTTCAACATATTACAAACTATGAAGTTTTAAGTAAAAACAAAGCCACTACAGAACATACATATCTTTTTGCTTTGCCCGATCATCCTCTTCTGGACTGGGGGAGATGGGGAATGCTTCCTATTAAACTTCATTATATCTGTTATTTTATGAAATATGGGAACAGGCTTAGCCAATTGCTTTTACTGCCCACTGCTTTAATCACCGTGGAGTAAAACAAGCAGATGACACCAGGTCTGGAGTGTTCCTCCATTTCCTCTGCCTTCTGCTGCCTGTGTGCTTGAATGCATCTTCAACTGTCTTCACTTCCCACTGAAACACTCTTAATCTTTTCAAGATACTGCTTCAGAAAATCTCCCATTCTGCAAGTCAAAATGTCTTATTCAGCATTTCTACCTTTAGTATAAAATTAAAGTATCTCTTAGTTTGCAAGGCAGGGATCCAAAAGTGAAAAAAACAGCAGGAGATGGCCAATGTGTCCTTAAACCTACCCATTTATATTCTAAGCCACATAATGTTGTGCTAACTGTATGAGTACACAGTATTTTTTTTCCAGATTACCCCTACTACAGCTACTATAAATCAGTGTAACTCCCTTGTTTATAAAGCAGATCTATTGATTTAGAGCAGCTGGATTCCAAATGCTTATCTATATGTCAGTGTCTTCCTTTGCATCTCGCCTTCTCATGTCTTTTAGAAAATAAGACTGTTCACAAAGGAATGTCTTTGTATTTATTTTTGTGGGCACCAGCAGCATTGCTGACAATTTATTTGGTTTAGATAGTCCTCTTCTTGGTATCACAATACTCTGTGGGATGTTTTGTCCAAAAATCATTAATTACACTTCACAAAATTCTTTTAACCTAATCTAATATGTGGACTCTGAGTCATGGGGCCAAGCTTCCACACAGGGAATAGCACTTTACTCAGGAAATGGTCTTACTGATTCAAGGTGAGTAAAGGTGGCAGAACAGGCCTCTAAGTAACTTAGATTTACTCAGTGTCACATAGCTAACCCCAACATGGTGACAGAGCTGCGAGCAATTCTCATCAGATTTTGCTTAGCCACATTAGAAATACCTCCCCTATTATTATAATTGGGCAGAAGTCTACACAACTAACATTTTTAAACAATTACTGGTTTATGTTACAGAATAAAAGTGGATTCATCGAGTAGGTGACACAACTCTGTGTACTTATTGGAGAGGACTTCCCTGTGCAAACTTCCTCATAAGGCACAGCAAAAAAAGTATAAAAATAAAGAGAACTTACTATGCTGGGCAGGGATTAGTATTGCATAGTTTTGTTTCAGTTAAAGGCTTCATCCTTGGGCCACAAAAGGAGGAATTAACTCGTGTACGATGATCTTCTAAACAAACTGCCTTTGCTGTAATGTGTCCTATGGAAGTATTAGAAAAAAAAAGCAGTAAAAAGAAATGTTAACTCAAAACAGAAGAGGAAAAGTAGTAGGGAAGACTTTTTAAGTAAAGAAGTCCAAGCTCATCCTTGGTACAATTCCACCGAATTGAACTAAATAAAATAGGATTTAATTTGGCAACATGTTTTTAACATTCATTTCCTTATCTGTAACACAGGTACTATTGAAGTCAGATGAAACATTTTAGTTATAAAGAGCATATTTGCCGAATCTTCCCCCAGCAAAAAATAGTAATTCTGCAAATCATAATTCCCTGCAGAAACTAGCAGTGCTTGCTTACAGCTCTCCTCACGCATTTGCAAACTGCAACTTCCCACGTGTTAAGTTTTCTGCTTTCAGTACATCCTAGAATTACTTTGACAGAATATCCAGGATTTAGAAAAACAAATAGATGGTCTGCACAAAACAAGTACCTAGAGGAATATGGTAATAAAAAAAATCCTTAGCTTATATAGACTTTCAGACTTTGACCTGACAGAACTCAAATGTTTGTAATTAAACATTGACAGATGCACCCTGATCTTCTCAGTAAAGGTCTTGATAATGTTTTAGTCAACAGCAAGATTAATATGAATTGATCTTAAAGAAAGAAGCCTGAGTCACTATTAAGTGACATGAATTGAGACTAGTATGAGTTTTTTCTGTTTTAACTATTAAGGCAGCACGAATGTACTTCATCTATGTTATAAGTAGTCAGATAAAAAAATAATGACCAGGTGTTCAGAGTAACCCCTGTATGTATTGATACATGTTTGCTATATTAAAGGCAGCTGAAATGTTTTGAGATGCTTTAAAAAAAGGAATAAGAGAGGATTGGCTATTGGAAGGATACCTACCACCACCACAAGTAGCTGAGCACTCTGATTGCACCATCACCCAGGAGTAGCTATGTTTTTTGACAGATGTCTTGTTTTCATTGTTGATTTTAGAAAATGTATATTCCCAAGCAATTCCAGGATTTTTGCCTTGTAACAGGATCTGTAGAGGATTATTTGGGGTTTATTTAAAGAAAAAAGGGAGAGGGAAAAAAAAAAGTATTCTGTTATTCTGAGGGAAGATGAACTAAACATGATATACACATACTATATTTATACACAATTTTTTTTGTTGTTTCTGAAAGAATTTTCAGGACACCTAATTTCTTGATAAACTGAAAACCAGCAAAGTAATTCCTAAAAGCAAAGCATTTACTTGAACTAACGCCTGCAGATCATAGAACAGCAGAGTGCAAAAATACATGGTTCAGCATAACAACACTCCTTCAAATCAGAAGGCATTTGACTGAATTGGTGAGGCAGAAATCCCTTCAGTAGACGTGAAATATCATCTAAGGACTCTGCCCCTGCCCCAGCTCTCAATGCTCTGCTCCTGCAACTGGCCACTTGTTAAAGTGGGTCCCTGCATTCACTGGGGACTCACTGGCAGGTGCTGGAGTCACCCTGTGACAGTGCAATTGAGGCATTTGCCTTTGCCCATTAAGCAGGACTCAAATGCTTTACTGAAAGAAGCTTGAGCAAAGCAGTATTGTAGCTGTATGGGGACTGGGAATAGAGGTGGTAAAAGATGGCTTCCTCAGTTCCTAAGGTTCAGTACAAAGTAGAATTATTTTTTTTTTTTGTAAACAAGTTTTTTTATGAGGATTGGTGATAAATGTTATTTGGAAGACCCTCAGCTGGTATTATCATGATGATTGAATCTTTGTCATTTAACTCAGGAGCTTAGCTCTCGGGGATGTACTATTTCAGTGGTGAATTGTATTGTAGTTTTCATGTAGGCAACTTTTTGAAATTCACTGTATTCATTTCAAGTCTGAATTATAATCAATGCAAGATGCATGAACATCTGACACATACCTAAATTTGGGGAGAAACTTCTATTTAACAGCATTTATTTTAGAAACTATTTTTGTCAGCAAAGTTCATTTGTATTTCCTGCTTAATAGAAAAAGTGCAAAAGTTTGCACTTAAACAGACGCACTCTGAATCTCCTGAGCTTGTACTGTCTTTCCAGAAAGCCTATACTGTGTTCAGTGCTCACAGCACATGGTGGTCTCTAAAAAGCATGTCACAAAGTTTCCATATTTTACTTCTTGGAATGAGCATTGAGGCTCGTTCATCAATGTGTGGTTCTGTGCTCTATTTGCTGTGCTCCATTCACACTGTTAACAGTGTAACTTTTTTAAGGATCTTCATTACAGTATCTGATGTGAATATTTTGTAAGATTTAACAGGCCATTCAGATGAAGTAAAAAATGTCTTCTATATACATTTTTACTACTAGAAAGCTGTCTAACTTGTGACAGCAAAAACTCCAACTCTTAAAACAGCTGTTCCACAGTCACTTTGAATCTTGAACCTCAATACCATGGGCATTACAGTATCTAGAAAAAAAACCAAACAAAACAACAACAACAACATAACCCATAAACAAAACAAAACAAGCCAACAAAACAAAAAACACTAAAACAACACCAACCAGCAAAAAAACCAAATAGGTTTCACTAATATGTGTTCCACTCAACTGTTATTTTCTTAAGGACAAATTGAGCTAATTACCTAATCTGTAAAGTTTCAGAACAAAAATATGGTGTGTTCAGCCTTACTAAGAATCAAGCCCTGGAAAGCTGTTATTTAATTGGACCAATTCCTTTCCTGGTTCTTTTTACAAACAAATGCTTTCATTTGCTTTTACACATTGGAAGGTCCTACGAGTCCAAGGTCCAACAACTGTTGCATCCTGAACAGAATTCCAAATATGGAAGAGGGAGGATGAGAAGATAAAAGTGGCAACCAGTTTTACTTCTCTTAGAGCAATATTCTCTTGGTGCTTCAATACTGTGAAGGGAATAAAAAGTAAATGATTTCGAACAAGATAGAACAAGACATGTTAGTATCTGTCACTTCAGAGAACCACCCAGTTATGTCAGAAACTCACTGCATCTGTGGGGTGAATCCTGAACCCTAGACAAGCTGGGCCATATACATTTTAAGACCATGGGCTACACTCTTTTCTTGTGCTTTGGAAGGTAGATAACAATTATAAGAAGGAGATATAGGGAGCTTCCTCTCTGTTTCCTGGCCAGCAGCCAAAGTTAGAGCCCCTTCCTACCCAGCAGACTACAACAGGGAATCTTTACAGTAAAGTATGTGCTGCATCACAGGAAGGTCTCTTATCTCCTATATAACCCCAGCTATGTAGAAAAAAAAGATAAATCAAACTCTGGAAAAATACTGGAGACTATATTGCAGGGCATAAAACCATGTACTTTAAAATCCCCGGCTCTTGTCTGAAAAATAGTATACAATGTAGAATGTTCAACCAAGTTTTCACCAGAAAAGCAATACTTTTGCAGAGTTGCAATTTTTCCAAAGTAATGAGCATATAAAACATTTTCTACCGTGATTTTCAAACATTCCTTATAAAACCCTTTCTTAACAACCCAATAACTAAAGTCTGCGTATACAGCCAAGTTATCAGACCTACAAATTTGGAAAGACCTCCAGTACTAGTCTACTTAACTGGATGCATTCCAGCACCTTTCCAGCCAACTGGCATTTGCTCTCAAATTTACAGCTGGCAAAAAACCTCCTTAAACATTTCCAGTTCCTCAAAAGAACTATTTAATGCGTACCTTTAACACACCAACCACCTGACTTCAGACACAACACTCAGCAGCTCTGACCGCAGGGTGCAGAGTTATAAAATTTACAGCTTCTTGAGTTTGAAAACCACAGAGTCTATGGCTGGAATCTGCCAGATCTATTCTGAAGGAAAAGAACCATGGCTTTCACTTAAGGCACAAAATGTTAAAACAATAGATAAACTGAATTTTCCTGAGTGAAGAACTTTTACATTTTGCTGCCTATTTTGATTTCAAAGCTAAACCAATAGATTTTCTAAACTAGCTGTGCATCTGCTCCTTTGTTTAGGATTTTTTCCCCCCATAGCTATCCTAAGTTTCCAATAAAATACTCCATGTTGCAGGTCAAACTTTTGAAGAGTCTGTCAACTTTGCCTTGTTATGCTTGACTCTGTAATTTTCAGGTGTTCTTTATTCTAAGATGTGTATAGAAACATAGAAATGTCTGGGTTGGAAGGCACCTCTAGAGGTCATCTGGTCCAACCTCCCTGCTGAGAGCAGGGACATCCTCAACTAGAGAAGGTTGCTCAGAGCTCTGTCAAGACCCGCTTTGAATGTCTCCAGGGATGGGGCCTCAACCACCTCCCTGNCATCCCTCTGGTGTATCGACAGCACCACTCAGCTTGGTGTCATTCATAAACTTGCTGATGGTGCACTCGATCCTGCTGTCTATGTCATTGATAAATGATGTGATGTTACTTGCAATGCACTGAATTATAAGACATTAATTTACACAAGATAAATTCCTCTTCCGTAATATTCTGTCCAGGGTGTAGGGAACCATGCTAATGCCTGGCATGTAACAGGCTGAAAAAATTACTCATTATCTCTGAGCAGGACTAATATAGACATTACAAATCACTTACAAAGCAAAGGTAAGCATAGAGAAAAAGCCAGGTAAAGGAATAGCCACTGTTTACCCCTGCATGTGCTTCATGTATTTTCATCTTTACTCATTCTGCATGTGCATAATTTACAAAAATGGCATGAGCCCAAATTTTGAATCCCAGCATACATCATGGTAGCTTTGATCTGAGTCAAATTGCATCTGCATTTCCTGGGTCATTCCCATGCTTTGGAAATCATTGCTAATTTCTTTAAGTGGATGTAACAGAGTTTTGCTATATACAGTGAGCTATCAATTCCACCAGTAAGGGCAGATGGAGAAGTCTGTATGGAAGACAAGTGCCTGGATGCGCTACGCTTGTGAAATTGCAGTTTTCCTCCACTGTGAAACAAAATGCTGTTTAATAAATATTGTAACATTCAGCATCCTAAGCCAGATTCTTAATTCTCTGTTCAATGAAGATTAATTCTATTGACTTCTATGAATTTACTCTGTTTTCAGTGGGATAAATCTAAGCATACAGCATATGATGCTAATGGAAAACTGTTTAAAACAAGTTTTAAAATAGGACTGTTGTCTTGAATGGGCAGTTATCGGATGGGATCCTTGACAGTGGCTAATACAAGTTGCTTCAAAGGACAGCGAGAGAACACCTGTTCAGAAAGCACCAGTAAAAGAAGTATAACACATTGGTTACTTCAGCCAAACCTTAAAACAAAAAGGATTTTTATGCCTTCAATATTTCTAAAGTGACTTTAAACACAATCTTAACTAAAAGCTTATGACAAACTACTGTTTTTTGAGAAAGTCCACTAAGGTCATAAAAAAAAGTATCCTTGAAAGGTCCTCTATGATCTCATTTCTGCTTCAGCTGTTTCAAATTTATCTGCTGTTGTTATTGTATCTCCATTTTTTTTCTGTTCACATGCTAAATGTACAACCTTGAGGGATACTGTCCAGTTAATCTCTCCTCACTAAAGGAGAACCCTTTTATCCATTGTATTCAATCAACATCTGCATCTTATAAGCACATCTTAACTCTCTATCTTATTTTTCTCTTAGGGGAAATCAGTACAAATTTATCATCTAGTAGCTAATAATAAATGTAATGCTTTATAACAGCAACTTGGCTTTCTCCCAGTGGTAGCTGAATCATCAGTAAAGTCATTCCACCTGGTCTCCTTTCTGTTTTCTTCCCCTATTGATAGAGTGATTTACTGGTTTTTAATTAGACATATTCCTGCCTTGAAGCGCCATTCACCTTCTCTTCCCATGAATGTCTGCCTCTTTGGAAAGCATCCTTTCCATCTGTTACTTATTGCTGTCACAATAAACAAACAAACAAAACAAAACAAAAAAAAAAGAACCAAAACAAACAATTTTTTTTCACAGAGATTTCACAATTTCTTGATTCAATATTTCAACAAGTTTGAGGTAAACATCAGTGAGGATACTGATCCTAACTGATCCTGAAAAACTTCATAATGCTTTCTCAAATCATACTTGATTTATCAAATCAGTCAATTCTACATCCATTTATTCAAAGAATGGAAAAAACAATTATTAATCTGTTGTGTTTTCAGGTTAGTTGATCAGTCCCTCATCATGCAATATTTTTCATGCCCACCTAACAGTTCAGTCGCTTTTGCCCTTTCAGACTCTTTTCCATAATTCTAGTGAGTTGTGGAGGGTGACAATATTTCAACAAATGGATGTCACAAGTGAACCTCATAGGAGTTCTATATTGATAGAGCCAATGACAGCAATGTCCCTTGTACTCTGCTAGCCTCTTCTGGAAAGTATTTTCAGCATTTAGTGGTGCCCACAGACAGCCCTTATTTGCAAAGCTAGGTAAATGAATTATGAATTTACTGTGTGTTTCTCCTCAACTTAAGTATTTTTCATTTAAGAGCAAAACACTGGAAAGGTGTTTAAATTGAACATCCTGACCTTAGATAACCTATGACCAAATGGCAGAGGAATGAGCTCTATATATTTGACTATATTAAAAAAGCATAATTCCAGCATGTTTCCATTTAAGATGAGACAATTATGCTATGAAACCCATATTTTTAAAACCTGGTATTAATTACTGATCCCAAATTATCATTTAACTATCATATTTATACTCCTTGAATCTACTTCTGAATCCATAAATATTTTTCATTTCAGCTTTTATTGGTTTCTAGAAACCCGCAGTCACCAAAGTATCCATAATACTAACTTCAGAAGGATACAGATACATACATTCTGACGGGCAATGGTTCACTGTTGCTTGCCTTCCCTCCATCTGTGAAATTAATTCTTGAGCAATCCAGTAAGGGTTCTGATAAATTCTAAAGTCTCATCATGCATTTACACTTCCAGTACTTGTGCTTAGGAAATACTGCTAGTCCTACATATTTAATTCCACAATTATCTCAAAATATTCTCCTACTTGACAGAAAATATTTGGCTGCTATAGTTTGTATTTTTTCTCCCACAACAGAATTATGGATTCACGGTCTTCTTTAGTATGACCATTCCCATAATGACATGCATCTAAAGCATGTAAATATATTTATGTGTGATTGTTTTAGTAGGGTTTTGTGTGTGTGTGGTTTTTTGTTTATTTGGGGTGTTTGTATGTTTGTTTTTGTTGGTTTTACCTTTTGTTGTTGTTGTTAAATTCCAGGGTAAATAAGAAAAGCACTTTATCAGTCTCTTGTCTCTGACCTGTTTTTAAACAGTGTTTAGGACTGCAAAATCTAGTTAAATGATACATGCTCAGATAAAATATTAAAGCAGCCAGTAGAAAAATAGATACATAGTAAAATACTGTCCAAAAAAGTGGAAATACAAAACATTCCATAAAACTGCAAGGCTGAACTTGTGATATACAAGAGAATAAGGAATTGAAAGATTCGTTTTTTTGGGGGGGTGGTTCTTCCTTCCCTCTCAAAACATACTTCAGATGTCTCTTTCAAGAAAATATTTTGGAGAATGACTGCATTTCAAAGGAGTCATTGCCTTGAGCACAGACTTGCCAGACCTGTCTGGACCCATACCTGGAGAGCACTGGTCCCATCCTCTCTTGTGAATGCTGCTCAGAGGGTGTGCATAACCTGAACTTTCTGCATATGTGCAGTCTGATTTGCATTCAAAAACACAGTCAAAAACCTGGACGATTTTAATCACCATACAAATGTTTAGCAAAGCTATGACTACAAAATTAAACAGGCACAAGATGTGTCAATCCGTCCTTCAGATCACAGTGGAGTGGCAATAAATAAACCTTAAAATCCTTATATTTTCTGCCCACTGGAATCATAAAAGTTCCTGTACTTTTATGTGCAATTTATTCAATTTCTGAATACCTGCAGTGTGCATTTTTACAAGGGCTTGTGCTGCATTCTTCTGGAAAAAGAAAACTAATCTAGAAAAAAAAAAAGTATTACATTTCTTTTTAATACAACCTGGCTAAAGACAAATATAAAAATCTGAAGATTACAGGAAGAAGGTGAGGTCCAAACTGTGTAAAGGTTTACCTTCTTGAAAACCAATTAAACTGGATAAAAAATTTCTGGCAGGACTTTTTTTTGTATGCTGCCTTGAAAATTATGGATGACATAAAAATAAAAACAAAACTACAATGTAGTATGCTTACTCCCTTTTTTCAACCTTCTATCAGTTTCTGGTATTTATAGTTCAAGTAGGATTTGTTTCATTTACTGCTGCAAACAGATCTTCAGCAATATATGTGTTTTCTCATAAAAGCATATTTCTTTAGTTTCCATTGGCATTTCTACTGCTTAAGAGTTACATAAATATTGCAGATGTCTGAACACAAAATATTTTGCCTTTTTTTTTAAGAATACAGCTTGTTGAATGTTGCTTAATTTATTGAAAGGATAAAGCATCTTAACTACAGGTCATAGATAGCTATATATAATTGGGCAACAAATAACTAACATTTTTAGTCATTAAGAGTCTTACCAGTGCCAGTGGTGTAGGTATTTAAATAAAAATATACAGGAAGTTTAAATAAGCTCTCAAAGGAGCAATAGCTTCCAGTTAAACATTAAATCTTACTAAAACTGTTTAGCATAATTTGATAGGATGAAAATAGAAGTGTTATTTTTCTCTTTAATCTTTACTCTGCAAAGTATGTGCACAATATGCAGCCAAGTCATCTTGCAGGCAATTTATTATCCATACTTCAGCTCTATAATAATACACTTCAGTCTACTTCATATTATGACAAATGAATTCAGCTTAACATTTCATATTATTTGTAAGTGTGCTTGTTTCTTTGGTGCAAGTCTGTTTTGGAGATGATTTGCAGACAGGGAAGCACGTCTATAACTTGTAGACCAAACTTGTCCTTGGACTGAAGTATCCCTTATTAACATATATACCCAAAATGAAAACTCATCACATGAGAAAAAATGTTTTAAAAAGGCATTGCAAACTGTAGTAGTAATTTCTTGAAAAGACGCACCCTTAGCCATGTCAAACTGTCCATTCTAAAATCTGTTCATCCCGAAGTACTTTAACATGTGTTCATGGCCCATGAACTATAGTGGTTCTTAAAGATACATTTAAGTACATTACTCAATCGGTATGAATAGCAGTAACACTTTTCAGTATTCCAAATAAACACTTTACTGAATAGCTGTGCAAGTTTAAATAATCCTTCGAGAATATATTTCATGTCACAGTCTATACTTACTGTGTTTCTTAGTTTAACAGAACAAAGCTGTGTAAGAGAGACAGGGTGCAGAGTTCTCAGCTGACAACCCCTGCTGAACTTCTGCAGAAAGCAGTTTTCCGTTACGCTGTTATATGATGGGATGAAGAACCACAGAGTGGTGCTGCCTCAGAGAATGTGTACGTGAGAGCACTTGCCCCAGTGCACAGCAGAGAAAGTTATGTGTTTGATAGTGAGCTAAACAGAGGACTGCTGGAAGGTGTAGGAAGGAACTGAATCCCTTCTGGAAAAGGTTCCTTCCTTTTCACAGGAAAAGATTCATCAAAACAGACATAATAGATGAGTTACAAAGCCAAAGGTATGCATGAGCTTTCTTACAGAGCAGGCAGACTAATGTAGCTCACAGGGAGTAAAGATGTTCTGATAGATCTTGAAAGAAAATCTAATCTAAAGTAACCTAATGCAGAAAAAGGTTTTTCTTAGAACAGAAGAACTGGTGGCTACTTTCAAAACTGTAACACTGGAAGAAACCATTTAAGTATGAAAATTACTTTCTAGTAAATATAGTAAATATAAATATATATGCAACAAGGGGCATCTGGCAGACAGAGTAACTGATACAAATTTGACTGTGAGATAAACATGTATAAAATTCTTCGGTTTAGATGCTATTGCCAATAGAACTGCATCAGCAGAAATTACACAGGGGCCTGCTGTGGTACTGTGACCATCTCTTTCCCAAGGTAAATGTCAAACCGGCTGCATGCACCTATCACCATTAAGCCTTGCCATAATTAATGTTAGATGTAATTTTTACTTCACTGAATTATGGTATACCATTTATGGGATGTGTTTATAGGCTTATTACGATTGTGCAGCAACTGAGAAATAATGTTACAGAATGTGTTTTATGCACCTTCCTTTTCACTGAGTTTGTGACAGTTTGCTAAACTTCAGACCTTGATAAACTGGTGAAAGGACTTTCTGTCTAGCATGACCACACAATTAAGTCTGAATACTATCGTGACTCAACGCTATTCTTTAATCTTGCTGAGAGCTACAGTGCAGAGCTAAAGCTGTCATTACTAATTCTGTAATAGACATCAAAGGGAGAATAAACAGAAGAAAGCTTACTTCAAAGACCAGCGTCTCATTAGTTGGTCCTGCTGCATATAGACTCTCTGGATGGTTAAAAGAGCGTTGATAATCAAAAACTGTTCCAGCAAAAGAGAACTTTCCTGGCCAGTCAATTGTCCAGTCTCCTGTCAGATAATACTTTTTACTGAGGTTGCGCACTGCAAGGTAGCTGGTGGAGATTTGCATTTCGTGGAGCTGTATACTGCGTGCTCCTGCTGGAATAGTGACCACAGCATAGTAGTCTGAAAGGAAAGAAGTAATTAACGTTTCGCAGATGTCATACAGACAGAGATAGCTTATCAGTTGTGAGACACCTTGAGATTTTTGCAGTTTAAGAGATATTGAAGACAGCTGTTCTGATCCACCAAAGTTCCTCTGTTTTCACAAGGAGAAACTAGTTCTGATTTTTAACACCCTTCTGCGGACTCTAATCAGAGTAACGGAGGTATTTCAGTTCCTGGAATTTTGCTTTGTGATTAAAAGCAAGAAAAACCAAATTCACCTTAGAAAAATGCAGAACAGACTAATGGTGGTTTAACTGCAATTGTTTAACCATGTTTTCCTGGTAGTTCTCTACAGTAGTTGGAAGGTACTACTTCCATCACGGGCAGGGTTTTTGAGGTGAGATGCACTGGGATGCAGAGAGCTTTCACAAAGCCCAGTATGCGACTGGATCTCCCTGCTGTGAGACATTGCTCTTGGAGCACGTAGAGATCTCAGTCCACAGTCAGATGAGACACTGCTGACAGTCTCCAACACCTGGTACACACAGCTAATTTCACAGAGCATTCAATTCAGATTATTTTTCTAGCATTCTGTCTCTGTATTACTATATCCTACACAATTTCCTGGCCTATATGGCTTGTAGTATTGACACATCTTACAATCAACAGTAGATGGGTCCTCAAAATACCCACATGGAAAAAGAAATAATATCTGCATTTTATGCCTGAGAAAATGCAGCATAGTGAGATTATTTCACAAGAAGCCTGTGACAGTCCACCTCCCATCCACTGAATCAGCTGGACAGCTTCCAGCCAACTTAATTTGAAAATGGACATGGAAATACTGTCATATTTGGCATTATGCTGTGTATCACTTTTTCTGTCTTCAACGGTCCCATTCCAGCCAGAGGTGTTGACAGCTATTTTTTCACTTAAAATCTCTTTTAAGAGGAAATTCACACATAAAGAAAAAATGTGGTTTAAGAAACAAGAGGAATGCTTGCAAATGAACTAACCAAGACTTATGCTCATTGCTTTCTTGTTACCAAGAAACAGGAAAATGTGAACTCTGCTGTCACTCTCCCTGTGATTTTCAGTTCACATCTGGACTTTTCACCACTGCCCTAATGAGCAAGGAGTCTTATATATTACATGGGGATAAGCAGAGCAATGAGTTGATGGTCATGTGGAACAGCTTTTCTTACCATTAGCTTTGTGCTGGATCAAGTATTGGCCTTTAAAGAACTTGCATGTTGAATTATCTCCTTTGCAAACTCCACAAGCATCCAGCACAGATTTGGAACCAAGTCCATGATCACACCCTACTTGCTGCAACCAGAAAGGCACAAGAGAAGGACTCAGACAACAAGGAATTTGAAGAAACAACTGCATTTTCAATAAAGGAGTCAATTGTCCACTTGGAAAAAAGTAGCCATTAGGGTTATAAGAAATTTAGTATTATCTTACTTCACATATTCCATCAATGCAAACATCATATTTATTTGGAGAACACAGAGTTCCATCCTTCACTTTGCTGGACATTGCAAAGAAAAAGTCAAAGTCTTCAGCTGTGCAGTACAATTTACATCTATCTTCCTCTGGGGAACAGAAAAACAACAAAAAGCAAGACAAGAAACTTTTAGCAGCACCATTTAAATTAAATAATAACAAAAAAAAGCACCTTGCTATTGTTTCTTCCTGCATCCTAGATGACAAGCTATAAGTATTTATTGTGGTTGGTGACATATGAGGTCCCCAAAATGGGCATAAAAATAGCCAAATACACTAGATAATATTATGCTGTTTTAAAACATATTGTGGGTTTGATTTTCTGCAGAGAATTAAGAACTAAAAAACAGTGCGAAAACATGGACATTGCATCTGCTGATGTGGCCCCGATATCAGTTCCACTGGTTCACAGTTTCAAATTTCATTTGTTATTATGTTGGTTTTTAGAAAACTAATCTAGTATTTGATTTTTAGTTAACATTTGAAAAAATATGCAAAATGGCACAAATTAACAGTTCAGCTGAAAGCTAAGACTGGGGCCAGGGTTTCCCCTACCAGAAGCACTCTGCAAGGTTTTTGAAAAAATTATAATCAGTCTAAGAATGAAAGTTACATGTATGTGAATGTATTTTATATATAAAATTTAATTATACACATCATCAAAAGCAAATTCGTACAGTTGCTACACAAAGCAGCTACAGTGTGACATAATACAGCCACTTATATTCAACTAGTAGTAATTGCAGCTACAAACTGTGCTTTCAAATTGCAGAAAATAATCATTGTATCTGACAAAAAACACTGTCTGAAAGTATTTGCAAAAATAAGATGAAGTAAAATAAATGTTGCTTGTAGAAAAAAAACCCAAGTAATAGTCATTAAGATCTTAACTTTATAAAGATATCTTAGATGGCTTTAAAAAATGTATGCCAGTACATTGTTTGTTTTCCCAGTTCTCCCAGGACTATACCAGAAGAAAAGTCAAAAGGTTGATTTATTGTTATGTTTCAGAATCTGAGAACATTCCAAAGGAAGGAAGATTCTGGTAGTGTTATTGTGGGAGCTCACATTTCCCATGCTGAAAAATCCATGGAAATTGTTTTGGTTTGGTTTTACACAGACTGATATGCAATATAAAATGAAAGAGAGGAGTAGCAACAGCCAGGGAGTCACTCTAAGGACAAAGATTTCAATTCCCAATCAAAATCAATTCTGCATGTTCATACAGGCAGTATAGCACAGGAAGCCAGATTCAACTGTGCTGGAAAGTAAGCACATCTCACATAAGCCAACTGAATTTCTGTTTGCTTACATCAGGGTGACATTTGCCCAGAGACTATGGATGAATTACAACTTATTACTCACTTTCTGCAATTGCTTTTGTCAGAGCTGTGGCATAATTACCTTCCACTTTAGTGTATGGCTTCCATTTGTAGTACCATCCCCGGAAAGGTTTGCTGTTATATTCTGCACACTGCAGGGCACGGAAGTCCAAGCTATTTGCTGGACATGGCTGATTATTACAGAGTTGATAAATACGACTGGAACCTTGGCAGAATTTGCCACCATACTGTGGCCTAAAAAAAGAAAAAAAAAAATTGTGAAACATACTTTGTGTGATTGGCATATTACATGTGTAAGAGAATATGGAGAAAATGAGAGGACATACTGTCTTAGAAGATCAGTATTTCTTATATGGGTAATTAATTTTCATGGTTCCTAAACCCAAGCAAAGCACTTGCAATGAATTATCTACTTGAATCACTGCAAACTCAGCAAAGATACACCCATCTAGAGGTGAGTCATGTTTTCACTAATTTAAATTTATAGGGCTATTTTGTATTGGATGGTTTAAGTCTTGTCATACAGCTATTTTTACTCTGCTGTATCCCAGGAATGAACATGTGCAAAGCATTATCTATCACAATAAGAGATATTAAAGGATAACATAACACTGATCAAACATAAGCAGAACGAATAACTACATTTGATTGTTCAATTGTTTTATAAATCATTAAAAAAAAAAAAAAGTGATTTTAAACCGTCAAATGAAACAAGGAATGTGCTTTAAGAAAATTTTTGAATTTGTGGGTAACTTTAAACATGTCACATCCACTTCAGCCAACCTTAGCTGAGCATTTCCCTTAATTTTGGCCAGATTGAAAAGAGCATATTCTATTACTTTTCTAGTGTCTTACCAGAATAATATTTTTAACTCTTTGCTCTTTGGTGTATGTGCATTACTGTGAAACAATGTGGAATGCAAGAGCTGCCTTTTTTTTTTTTTTTTTTTAAAGAGACTGATAGGTCTCACAAGCCGCTGAGAAATGTATTCACTCCCTTTGTACTTGTTATATAGATCTACACAGGAATTCACTGGTGTTATTTTTGCAGGCTCACAATGCTCAAATACAGATTTGCAAATACTAAGCCAAATCTTCAAAACACTAGATTCTAAGAACTGTGTGTTTTATTATACAATTTCTTATGTCAAGTCAAAAGAAATGTAACAGTACTGCACTTACACACATTTATGTACCATTTTTAAAAACTAGCTAGCATAAATATTTGGAAGACAAGCTATGATCTTTCAGTGGACAGCTTGTCCATCTTACACATCAAGGAAAAAAAACAGAGTAACAGAAAAGATACTGAATAATAATGTATTAAGTAACAATAATAATTAGTAAAAAAAATAGTGTAAGAGATACAGTTGCAGTGTATTTTTGTTTAAATCCTTAAACATTATGTTTGAACTATTCCCATATCAAGTATTCCATGCAACTTCTTTTGACATGCATCTGACTGGAGTAATATGGAGAAGAATTTGGTGCAAAATGGCTGAGAGAATCCAGGTGCTCTTTCTGCTTTTTTATAAATTTTAATGCTCATATTTCAAACACTTTAACCAAGCTGGGACCTGGATTTAATGTTTTGACTCAGCTCTGAATGTACATAATTTCTGCCTTTCCTAGCATTCTGGGCTACAAAACAGCCTTTCAAAGATGTGCAACCCCCCCTAACTCTATTTAAAACTGGTTTAAAGACACTTACTAGCTACACTGACACCAAGTATAATGGCAAAGGTCTTAAAGGCAAATTTTCTGTTGTAGTTGGTAGCAATTCAGTCTGTGAAGGGCAGAGAGGGTATTCACTGGCAGTAAAGTCAGAGTATTTATGCTGACTTTGTGCAATTGGTGAGATTTGAGTTAAGGCAGCTGAAGCATTAGGTCCTTACTGAATCCTCCACACTTACTTTACAGCCTCAGCACACGTATTATTTTGACCTTCGTCAGCCCCAGAGAACAAATCTGCTTTAGTGTGAGGAAAAGAAGCAACTTCCTTCCAAGTAAATGCCACCAAACAATCAATATAATAGAATTACTTATGGCTAGATCGTGATTTCTAGCCACAGTCTTGAATTTGAGAATGGTATAAAATTCCACCAAACTAAGAGAGCACTGAAAGAGGGATTCTGTTTCCCAGCTCTATTACAGCGTTTCACTCTTACAGTACACTCCCATTACTGAAACTGTTGGCTAGAGAATTATGGAAATTACCCCACCTTCGTTTTTTACCAACAAGATGTCAGTAAGAGTTAAGTAATTCACAGGAAACTGGATGTAGCTCTACAAAACCAAATTTCAGAAAAAATAATTTTCTGTCATATACAGTGACAAAATCACACTTTTATTGGTGATGTTTGTACCACCAGTAGATTTTGGGTTGACTGCCTGCAGAAGCCCCAGTAGTATAATAGCACTTAAAACGGAATGCTTTGCACAGAGGGTATTCCAGTATTTCTACAGTGGTACACTGCTCTTAATACCAAGATAGCCCCTAAACTTTTCATCCACCCATGTACCTCCCCAGTGCTGGCATGCCTAGGTAAAGGCACCTGCATGGACAGCTGCTGTTAGAGCCAAGGCCTTGATGAGAATAACTGGAAAAGGGAGAAATTTGGTGAGGAAGGCCAGCAAAAGCATCTACAAAGAATGATTTGTAAAAAGAGTATAAGTGCAAAGATGTAAATGCAAGATTAGCATGTTAAAATGCTACAAGAGTAGCTTAAATTAATTCTTAGATACCATTTTAAGACAGACTTCATAAACAATGAAAGTAAAATGGATGTTCACAGCAATGCAACGTAGAAAGTGAGAAGTCCTAGAATTAATCTGAGCAAGGAAAGTATTTTATGCATCACAACGAGAAATATAGACTGAAATTCTGGGATCCTATTTTTTCACGTTGTAATCAAAACTTCAAGTGAGAACATTTCTGCCTATACTATGACCATATTTTGATAGTATTACACAGCTAGAGTGTTTTATTTTGCATGAATTTGAAAGGTCTACAAGGTCTTTCACACTCTGCATTTTTAATTAGCATTTTAAATGGCATCATTACTTTGCATCAATTTACTTTTGCATTGCCTGTAATCACTGTTACAAATATTGTACACAATTGATTGAAAAGAAGTGCTCAAGCAGTTTTGATTTAGTCTTTTGACTGAATACATGCCCCAAACTCCATTCTAATATTACTGAACAATGCACTATTGTGAAGTGGGTAGGATGCAGTCCCACAGACACAAATTAGGTATTTATTTAAATTTCTCAGGCACTCTTTGGGTACTTTCCCAGTTAAACTGTTAAATTATGTAAACTATTTCTATCTCAGAAAAGTATCTCAATTGCAAAATGATGTGATGTATGAAAACCAGATCCATGATATTGCACTGTGAAAATTTACAGAAGCATAATGATTTTAGCAAATCTGCATAGTTTTGTGTTCTACAGATGACCTCCATAGGTGCTTTTACTTAACTGGTGGCAATTCACAGGCCATACCCAAAGCTGTTTGGGTGTAATCCCACTGTCTGTCTTAAAATTATCAAGACAAAGGGAAATGAATTTGATGGGTATTATTTGCAAGAGGAGAATTTCACATGCAAACACATGTGACAAGATTTTCATAAGCAGCAGCCTGATTTTGTTTCCTTCAACTGTCTTAAAGCTTCTAATAAGATGTGTCACCTTTAAAATCACTGGAAACCTAGAAATCTCCCTCAGAGTTCAAAAGAAGTCAGTTATTTTGAAAAGTGAATTAGTTATTTTAAAACCTCATTTTAGAGTTCAGTCGGTTCTTCAGAGATCCACACCCCTTATCCTGATCTCTAAAAGAAATAAATTTTATTCTTTGCCATTGTCTCACTTTCTCTATCTAAAATAATCTATCAAACTTTTGAACAAAATAAACATCATCTCCTACACAAATCTGGATTAGGAAAAGTGAAATAATAAACATATTACATATGAAATAATATACATATATGTACTGAAATATATAAACATCTTAAATATATTTCAGAAGTTCAAAAAGAAAGGAATCATTATTCAATGTTTATGTGCAGTCATAGAGGTGAACAATGAACAGTGACTAGGTTATAAATCATTCCATGTGGTGTAACATTGAAAACGGATAGTATTATTTTTCTAATTATTCCACATCTATACAGAAGTGCTGGGAAGGAAAATATTCCTACACTGTTGTGTGGATGGCTTACTTATAGTCCTGTCATTTCATCACTCTGAGAGAAATTTATAGTATTTTTTGTGTTCTGAGTTATCACTAATATAATAAAATTGAATTTAGTACAAACATGATCCAGTCTTGGTATCAAGTCTTACATGGTTATATCAAGTCTTGCTTTAATTAGAACAGATGACTCTGAGTGAAAGTTTTAAACACATAATGCTACAATAACAGACAACCTTCATGTTAAGGAGCTTCTGTTTGAAGACCGTTGGTAATCATTATCAGTTATAATATTGTACCAAACTGAAAATTTCAACTACTGGATGTTCTTCTGTCACACAGGGAGAACCAGGGAAGGCTTATGAATAAATTCATAGAACAATGTTCAAATTTAGCAAGCAAAACAGGAACCAAACTAGAAAGATCAAAATATATGTATGATGTGCAATTGAGACCCTGGGTTCTCTTACTAGTTTAATAAAGGAAACTTTCCAAGGAATGTTATTTATCAAAATACACTGAGAAACAACAGATATGGTTGAGAATATGCTCTGCTGCAGATCTGCAAAAATTGCTTGACTGAGTTAGGATAATAAAGACTATTTTAACTAACTCACGTTTTCCTATAACATCGTATATGAAGCATGGGTATTATTACTGCAGCACTGTATAGTAGGTGTGAGGTTTGAGGCCTCTTTACGGCCTCATATGAACTGTGTCATATTCTCTCTGTTTTTTATTACTACAATTTAAATGTTGTTTTGATTGTGTGCAATGAAGAATACATATTTCTCTGCCTGTTGAAGTTGTGTATGAAATACAACAGTGAAATCCTTTCTTTTTTTTTTTGTAGGTTGAAGTGAATTGAATAGTTGGGAAAGCTGCTGGTCAGATAACACTTCATTTCTATTTTGAAATTATATTGTAGGGAATAGTAGCATTTACAGTAATAAGACATTCAGTAGGAGAAAATAACAGAAATGTTGCATGAATTAGCATCCAATTCTAGGTCTCAGCAACTTTATACTGAACTGTGAAATGTAAAAGAATGCAAGGAACATGACAGGCATAAAAAGACATCCATCTACAACCATTTTGATATTGACTTCAAACATTTTCCTAGATAATATTGTCTCATCAGAAGTCAGTAGCTTTTAAGACCTTTTTCCCCTTACTCTTAAATTATTAGGTGCGAATATGTCTGTGTGGTGTTTCATTGCTTCTGCAGGTATTTGATAAACTGTAGTGTCACAAAATAAACTGAGAAAGTTTGGCTGTAGATGATTTAGTAGCCTAGCAGTCTTCAGACAGCCACTACTTTCAGGACATCTTTCTGTCTTTCAGCTACTTATTTGCAATATTAGACACGAAAGAAAGTTCTTAGAAACATTTTGAGACATACTACTCCCCTCCGGAAATGAAGTCTCATTTTTTGTTCTAGTTAGCATAAATAGTTAGTATTAAAAAGATACCTTTTCATATCTATGTCTTACTTTGGATTATTGCAGTGTCTTTCTTGATATGTGACCCCACCTCCACAAGTGCGAGTACACACTGACCACTCAGACCAGGCAGACCATTGGCCATTTACAGGCTTGGGTCCATGATCACCATATTTGACACACTGTCCTCTTCGACACCACTGCCAAAAGAATGCCAAAAAATATCCCAGAGTTAGCAGTACCTAGCAGATGCATGTATAAAAGCTCCAGTGTTTAACCCTAATAAACATGAGGTCATCCACTGAACTCAGTGAGCTAGCGCACAGCAGGACAGGGACTCTGAAGTAAGACATTGATCCACACAATGGTATACATAAGTACTGTCTTAAAATTTGGCCAGGTTCGAGTTAAGAGCTCTTAAGGTGCAAATTTTAAAAACAGTTCTCTTGAAGAGTGTCATTTTGGCTTACTCTTCCAACAAAAAAATTCATGTTTATCTATGGTCTTGTGCTGTCAGAACTTCAAAACTTCCCATGTACTTTAAAAATAGCCTGCTGAAATTTCTCCCTTTTATCATTCAATTGTGAAATACTGCATAAGCAAAACAGAACATTTGTCAGTAGCTTGAAAATTGAAACAGTATTCTACTGGAAGAAACATTTCAGCAAAAGAAAATATTTTGGGTAACTATAAATGAGTGTAAATTAGAAGGTTCAACTAAAACAAATAACCATGCTCTTCTAGTAGTGATCACTGATGATAATACACATGATGGCCTTAGTCCGCAGAGCAAGTATTATGGCTTTAGGAATGTTTCTATCAGAGTGGAATTTGAAGCCTTGATCTAACATCTGCTATAATTTGTGGATTTTCTTGCTGATTTAGATTTTCCAGATATATTTTATTCCATAGCTCGATGGGAGAGGCATCATTCCCCACCATCAGATAGGTACCACTATGAGGACTAGTCCTAAATACATATTGCAATGCAACATTTAACAGAGGAATTTGGAAGTCCATGATAGCAAACCTGGAGGGATCTGGATAAAACTGGTTATGACAGGAGCTGGTACTTGATCCAAGACAGTCTAAAACCAAGTTAGAATTATTTTCAGGGGTTCATTAAGAAAAGCTTGACCAGCGGGTCAAAGGAGGTTCTTCTCCCCCTCTACTCTGCCCTAGTGAGGCCACATCTACAGTACTGTGTCCAGTTCTGGGCTCCACAGTTCAAGAGATATGGAACTACTGCAGACATTACAGCAGAGGCTACAAAGATGATGGCAGGACTTGAGCGTATCTCTTACAGGAAAAAGCCAAGAGAACTGGGGCTGTCTGGCCTGGAGAAGATGACTGAGAGGGGATTTCATGAATGCTTATCAATAGCTAAAGGGTCGGTATCAAGAGGATGGGGCTAGTCTCTTTCCAGTGGTGCCCAGTGATAGGAAAATGGGCACAGACTGGAACATGGGAAGTTCCACCCAAACTTAAAAAAAATCTCTTTTCTTTGAGGGTGACAGAGCCCTTGAACAGCCTGCCCAGAGAGTTTGTGGAGTCTCCTCTGGAGACTTTCAAAACTCATCTGGACATGTTCCTGTGCAACCAGCTACAGGTGACCCTGGGGCTGGACTCAATGATCCCCAGAGGTCCCTTCCAACCTATACCATTTTGTGATTCTGTGATATTGTCCCATTTATAAAACAACTTACCATACTTATACCACAAGCTGTTCCTTCTGCTGCTGGCATGAACTTAGTCTCACACCTGTGACCAACTTTGTGACACCATAGAGATTTGCATATATCCTAAAAAGGAAAAAGGGCTCACTGTAATACTGATCATTCCCATTATATTCTGGTGTTTAGGAAGAATAGCAAATGACACATGCCCTTGCTATCTTAAAAGCCATATAAATAAAAAATTCTCTGAAATGAGAAAATAAAGGGTTTAAGATTCATAGCACAGTCATATCCTGTATACTGCATTCTGGTTTGTGCACCATTTCACTTTTAATTATTTTGGGTGTGAGACTATACTAGAACAAAAACAGTGTTAAAAAGTTCAAGGTTAAAATTTTATCAGGTCTACAGGGACTATAATACTATGAAGAGAGTAGATATTCTAAAAAATAGGAGCTCTCTGGAAAAATAGTCTCTTGACAGTGTTGTTCACTCTCTCTTCTTTGTTTATTAGCTGCAGAAGAAACACAGCTGCCATCACCTGATACATACCTGATAAAATAAATCAAAAGTACTCCACGTTAATAACAAGAGTAAAAGAAATTACAAGACTTCATAATGAACACTCCAGATTATTTAATAAAATGTCTTCTCTAAAGAGATCAGCAAGGAGCGTAGCAGTCACGAAAATAAGGGGTTAATCTAAATGAATCCTTCATCATGAAGTCAAGAGTATAAGTTATGTTTCTATTGTTCTAAAATAACCCTATAAGATCTTTTCCAGACTTTGCTGTCAATGCACAAGTAAAACAAAACACAAGAAACATAGTCCTTCTTACCCTGCACCCCATGTTTTGGTCAAAATTCTACTGCCTGCTAATTTCCCTTAGCTTACTAGTCAAGGGCTCATGGGTCATATGTATTTGACTGCACTCCTTATGACTCCTAGAAAGAACACGTTTCCTTCTGAAACTCCCCATGGATTCTGATAGTCTTCAAAAGAAGCCAGTACCTTCAAAGCAAATTGCCAAGCAAGATAAGGTAGAGAAATAGACCAGGCCTCTGAAAAATACTGTATTACTTGTACTTATTTAGTACACTTTAGTTCTCAAATGTAATTTTAACTTTTCAAAAGTATATCAATGGGTACCTTTACAAAGCTGAGGTTGCACAGTTTTGCTTTCATTCCAAATTGCCATTTGCACTGGGTATCGGCATCATACATCTGCCCTGGCAGTTTGTCAGGGTATTTATACTGTCCTGTTTGCTTAGGTTCATCAATCAGGCAGGCAGCTTGAGCTGTACTATAATGAGAATGTATATTAATCATGACTATGATCTTTCTATCAAAGTATTTTAATTTGCTACAGACCAGCAAAACACATAACATGGTATATAGTACATTTAACTAGCTTTAGAGATACGCGCTGAAATGAGAATATATGCTTGCAGGGGCCAAAAGATCTTGACTTATGGTTGGTAGCCTGGGAATGCTGTGACAAGAAAGAATGATGCCAAATTCTTTTCCTCCCTTTATTCCTGTATAACCAAGAGTGAAGTGATCTAGTCTGCTGCTTTGGATTCCCAAAACCTGGAATTGACAGAATCAGAGGTACAGTGTCTGATTTCAGCATTCGCTTTGTGTGGATTGATGAACAGAAGGGTGCTGGAGAGTGTGTGTTTTGGGTTGGTTGTGTCCAGTTTACAACCAAAGGCACCCTATGGTCTACATTCTTTCCTTTGTGTATGCTTGAGAACACGCATATATAGAAGGTTACTCTGTACTGGATTTTATCTTCCAAGCCTAAATCTCTTGAACCATACTGCACGTTGGAGGACTTACGTGACTGTTTAGTTTGCAATCTGCTCGTGTACTCAGAATATGCCGCATCATTGCAGAAGAAGAAATCACCAGAACTCTGTCACTCTTCCTGGCCACTACTCTAAGATACTAACTTGGAATTGAAGGATCAGATCCACAGAACTATCTAGGTGCTTGATTTTCACTCTAAGGAATTATCATCTAAAATGCCTGTATTGGATCTGTATCTTAGTACTACCTACGCATTGTTGAGTAATCAGTTATAGTCTACCCATGTACAGCAAACAAAAGGAAGGTTGTACAGGAAAGGACTGCAATTCAGATGACATTAAACAGTCTGAAAACCACTTCCTTCAAAAGCACCACTAAGTAATGCCAATATGCTGCAGAAATAATTGTCATATTTTTCTCCACATACACACACCCCCCCCAACATATGAAAATATATAAAAAGTCCTTAATTATGACATGAGCCAGGTCAAGGAAGAAACTTCAGTAAGAAAGGCCACTAATGTTAATTTACATTTTGTAATGACTTTGGTACAACTGTCTGCCCCCTTTTGTGTTCATGCCTTACTAATTCTCTAAGAAGCCTAGCTGCTGACAGGAATGCCTGGGAAAGAATGATATGCCAGTCACTACGACAGGATATTCATGAAGGGTGAAATTCATTCTTTTGAAGTGAGGCAGGACAAAAACCCTTGCATTTCATACCACCTATATGTTTCGTAAGTCCAACTGTGTGGGCCCAAATAGTACATTAGTTTGAGCACATTTTTAAAAAGGTGAATTTCACACTTAAGTAATGTCTGTTTAAGAATTCAAGTCCAGTTACTAAGAATACATTCCCTGACACCAACCCAGGTTTACATCCGACCTACCTGAGAAATTTGTTGAGATACTGCCTGCTGCATACAGACCACGAAAACACTCCATTGTTTCCTGTGAGCGTGGGAGACATAATATTACCTTCAGCTTTTCTACAAGGATTTCCTTCTCCATCATGAATCATACCAAAGCTGAAAAGAGAACCAGGTGTGAGAGTGAAAATCTAGCTTAACAGAAGCAAGACCTTGGGGCAGAAGAAACATTTTCTGGGTAACATCTCTGTGCTTGAACTCCATACAGAATATGCAATTTATCCTTTTCATTGCAAAGGGGTGAAAACATATGCACCATACAAATGACTTACTAATATGAAAAGCTCAAATTAATAGCATTTTTCTAATGCTATTTCTAATTGCTAAAAAATAGCAATTTTCTCTTCAGACACTTGTCTGATGAGAAAAAGATAGTCAACTTTCAAGAAAGACCCATAGTGGTGATGCACAGGAGCTCTGCAGTGTGGGCTAATGACAAGATGCTGGTAATTAAGCACCGGAGCTGCAGCCTGCATCAGAGGTTTTACAGTCTAACCATTTGTCCTGTAGGAGAAACGTTTGGTGGCGAGATGGATAGAAGTAGTGGATCTTATGTCTTTCACACTTTTACTTGCCTTTAAATCTATCAGCTTAAAACATGCACACAGTCTGAATCTTTCTTGACTAGGGGTAATGCTTGTTAACATGAATGGCATGGAGATCAGAATCCAGGGAAGTATCAGTGTTACAGAGCTGTAGGAAATACAGCATAACTGTCCTAATAGGAGGGAAGAACTACATAGCTGTACTCAATCTATAGCAAAAGAGGGGGTTTAAATGAATAGAATACAAGGCAAGGATATAGAAACATGATTCTTTTTCCAGTTTTGGCAACTAACTTGCTATATGATCTCAGTTGAATCACTTTTTTCTCCTCACCCTTGCTATACTCTGTCACATAAGTTACCTAGACTGTAACCTCTTTAGCAGGAATACTGCCTCGTATTGGCTCAGTCTGCAGCATCATGAGGCCCTGCTTTCAGTAGGGTAGGTCTTAGGATAAAGCATAATAAGCAATAATAAACCCCACATTATTATATCCATAATCTCTACATAAATTAATCACTTTTAGAGCTAATTTTCAGGTTTTTTTCCTTTCCTTGTTTTGTATTTACTCACTGTACCAGACGTGTGAATTTCAGTGTGTTTTGAATAGAAATTTCATAATGTTACTTCAACACTGTAGTACATTGGTGACTTTATGAATGTAATCTGTGCATGTGCAGGGAATATATAATCTACAGGACTCCATCCTCTACTATTATAAATCATTGCAGGTTCATCAGTGTTACTGCTTTTGTTGCCACCAGCTGAGGCTCCAAATTTGTTAAAATATATTATTCCTTCTGCAAAGGGACAAAAAAGTCCAAATTGAGTTATTTTTCTAGAATCTTTTATAAAATACTAATTTTGTTCACATGCATTGCAGCCAAAGAATCCACAGTTTGTGTGCCCATTGACAGAATAGGCTCTGAATTCCAAAAGGAACTGTTAAGTTTTCAGCTAAAAATACAAACTACTTAAAGGAAACCATTAAAATGCATAATTGAAGCTACCCAGTGGATCACATACTGTGATCTACACAGCATACAATATTCTTCTACTGTGAAATTCTTAGGTTAACATATTCACAGCAGTCCTCAACACCTCCAGGGCTGTCACGGGTTTTATTTTCTTCCAGGAATCTCTGTATCACAGAAACTGAATTCTGTTGTCTTACATCACACACTAGGTAGTCTCAGGAACATGAACACAAACAAATGATAATAACGACATTTTGTATCCAGTACAGGTTTTTCCCAGGAGATAAGATGCATTTCATTAGACAAAAGTATGGAAGGATACCAAAGAAAGGTTTAATAATATAAGAATCAAAGGCAGTGGTGAAAAAGAGAAAAAAAAATCCCAAAAGTTAAAACATTTCCAAGCATCATCTCTCAAGGTAAATAAAAAATAATTAGGACAGAAGGACATTGAGACACTAAAGGGGATAATTCTTGAAAAGTAAGGTATGGGCTTGAGTCTCTCCTGTACTGATTGAAGGGCACTAAAAATGTACTGAGGTCAGTGAAATTACATTAGTGTCACAAGGAGGATGAAATAATATATATTTTACATATTTAGTCTCATTGAAAGCATTGGCACAATTCCCACGGCTTCACTGGTAGCTGGATTATTCTGTAATTCCTTGTTTCTCTTCAGATGTACAGAAACCTGTGAAAGGGTCACTGATGTAGACATTAGGTCATAGTATATACTGTAGAGCATATTTGTACAATGGAAACGACATAGTACTGATTCAGTCATGCAGAATCAGAAGGATTCATGCCTTGACCAAACAGCAGAATACAGGATTACTGCTTTTCAGAGATATCTTGTGCAGTAATAATTGTTGCACAAAGTAAAGATCCTATGCCCACGTTTTATCTGACCTTTGATTTCAGATTTGTATCACACAGAGAAGCTATGCTTCTATATTGCCAATGGTTAGACAGACTCCAGCTTGAGCTATTCTAAAAATAGACATCAAAACCATGCAAAAAGTTGTGAAAAAGTAATTCAAAGTTATCTGGACAAAAACCCACCTTAATCATCATCTTTAGATTTAATTCAACAACTCAGAAAATACCTGAAGCTCCATGGAAGAGTATGGCTGCTTTTGTTTGAGGTTCTTAGGAAAATTAGTCTCATTACCATAGAAATCAAATGTAAATCTAATAGATATAGATACAAAAAGCAAGGAACCACCACAAAGATTGTTTTTAGCCAAATTGTGCATTAAATAGGTAGGAAAAAAACAAAGGAGGACAGTCTGAACAGAATGAATGGCTTCCAGTTCCTATGAAACACCAGGTCTTCTGGGAAAGGGACCCCCAAGAGATCAAGAGAGATCACTTTGCCATACTGCAAACTGCAGTGTCTTTTCTCTTTTTGGAGAAACCATGCTGATACTAGAAGCAATTTGTCTACTACAGCACTGTAGGAAGCTTGTAGATTATCACTGTCGTCTTCTACTGGGTTGTTTTTGGTTATCACCTGGAATATATAGAACATCAAAAAAAACAAAACTAAAAGGAAAGCACCCCAGGCAGCTGATTCATTTAATGCTGAAGGGCACACCTCTGAGTGGGGAGTCTTGCCTCTGTTTGGCCTAAAATTGCTTATAGCTCCCTGTCAAATTAAAAACAGTTGTGAGTTACCTGTATTGGAATAAGGTCCCTCTGCCTATAACAGCAAAATTGATCAAAATCCCACACTGCTTATTGTTACAATTGTTGAAGAGATGATATTTAATAAGGTCAGTGCATTAGCTGGATGATCTATATATTCTAATCATTCATTATATAGGTCTCTAAAAATGATCCATATTTAACTAATTTATTTTAACTGGTGCAATGTTTCCATGCACTTATATATTTATAGAAGAAGTCATGAAACTTACTTGTGTCCAGATTCGTGAGCAATTGTAAAAGCCAGTCCAAGGCCTGTATCTTCATTAATGGTGCAGCTACGGTATTTGCTGCACATGCCACTGATAGGTGCAAAACCTGAAGGAAGGAAGCAGTAGAATAGCTTGTTCCTCTCCAGAATTCCAAATATGTCTATTATCTGCACTGGTCCTGATAAGCCAGTCTATTGTGGTGCAAGAAATTGGTTGTCTACTTCACATTTATCATGCAACGATAAAAAAAAAATATTGGAGTGGCTCAGAAATATCCACAAAATGAAAAATATTCCTTGAAGAGGTGACAATCCAAAAGGATTTCTTCAGATAGCTTATTTTGTCACTTTTTCTGAAGTAATGATACCAGTAATACTCTTTTCCTTCTAGGTGCCTCAGAGACAAATATGTAAAACCAAACACTGCTCTTTCCTCTTCAAGAAGGCTAACGTGTAAAACTGGACTTGTTTATTTTAAAACATTAGAGTCTCTATGAATGAAGATGCTGCTATTGACATCCATGAGTTTACCAGAATGTTTTCATACCATACCTAAAGTATCACAGGGCTCATTTTTCCAAGAGCAGATATCAAAACCCGTAAGCAAGATGGCATGGTCATGGCGCTTTCCATTCTTCCCAATCAAAGCAGATTGCCATTGACAAAAGCTGTTCAGTGACTGGTCCGCATGGTGGTTAATCAGTAATCCACCCTGCAGATATTTCACAGACACGGAAATAAGGTGCTTCTATCAGTACTTGGGGAAAGTGATTGAAAGAATAACAGTTGGTTAGGGAAACAGGAATTACTTTTTCATATTTGTTCTGAATAAACTTATGTATTCTTATGTTAACTGTCTGTGATGACTGATTCAGTCAATGAGTGACTATTACAATTAAAATAAAACTGCACCTCTCCCCAGACTCTCAGATGTTTTCACACACAGTGGTTGGAATTACAGTGTACAAATATACTTGAATCCTGATAAAAGCTGAACACCAAATCATTTTCACCCTTTTGATTATAATGTTTGGAGATTTCTGGGGAGGAAAAGTGTTATTCAAGGAGATCAACCCATCACAAATTTCACCAAAAGAGATTGTCTTGTCTTTTGTCTCAGCACCTTTGACAAAAGAATTATCTCCACTCCCACCTTTTTAACATGCTATCTTCAGTTTGGGATTTTTGACTCATTCCCATTCTGATCATCACATCCTGGAAAGGCTAGTTCAAAATATGTGTATTTATTTAAATACTTCTTAATAGATTTCTTATTCCAGCCATTTCTCTCCAAGAAAATGCTGGAAATTGTTAAAATTTATCTTACTGGAAGCATTTCAATGTTTCTAAAGACCATTTATATGAAATTAAGATTTTAGCATCAAACACCAAGAAGCAGTGAAATGCAGGAAGTGTGATTTTGGAGGTTTCTGTAACTTCTATCATCTTCTCATGCTTTATGTCTTAAGAAACCTCTAATGAAAGTTCATGTATGTAATGTGAGAATACTCAGTGCTCGCTATGAACAGAAGCAAATGAAGTAGACCACACAAAAATTTTGACACAACTTACAGGCTCTTGTTCCAAAAGAAGAAGGCTCACAACGATAATGTTTATATCACTCCCAATTGTTCCATCTTTAAACAGATTGGAGACCTGCAACAATTATTGAAGAGGAAATGCCATCTACATGTACAACAATTTTTTTTTTTAATGGTTTAAACATCTGCATTGAGTTACTGCATTGGGCTTCAGCTTTCATTACAAATTAATGGAGTTATATACCTTGCAGGATTCATCCAAAAGAGCTTAACCAGGAAAAATTATGCCCCCAAACCACAACACTTGTTCAAAAAACTTGAAAACCTTCTGTTGATTTCAGTGGGTTTTATTCTGTCCATGGATCAAATGTAATCAAGTTCAAAGTTCAAGTTTTATAGTACAAAACTAAAGAACAAATCCACGAAAGAAAACATATTACTAGTTAAATTGCATTAGTCTTCTCAAAATAAATTTGTGCTTTCTCAAACAGTTGTTTCAAGTACACACATCAGACAAAGCAGACTAAGCCTCATGATACTAAATGAAATGAAAGTTTCAATTTTGGAGTACTTGCCTTTTTTGTACCACAAATGAAGTATTTTAAAATTTAACTTTTAAATATTTTACAATTTTATTTTTCTTTTTATGACACAGTACTGTTGCCAGAGCTGTGATAATCTAAGGATGTGTTTTTAAAGAGCTTTTTGACATAAGCAATACATGAGACAAGGCTTAAAGAAAGACTTGTGTAAGGTGGCCCTGCTCTTTTTTTGTATGTCTAATGAAAGATCCTACTCTGATATAAGTGTGTTCCACAGGGAAAACATACTTCAGTTAAACCACATCTTACCATATTCATAACTGTTAATATGTACGTTGTTACATTTTCCTTGCCATGTTTCTCTAACATTTTTTTATCTGCCACAACAAGGGTTTCAACATTTAGACTTCCATTTTTCTGAATTTTAGCAGACGATCTTTTGAACCTTGCAGATGTCCCATATTCATCTGGGCGAATGTATGTCTCTCCTGTGGGTGGCTTAGGTGCATCTAAGAGGAAATAAAACTCAGTTTTGGAGCAGGTTCAGATCACCCATGAACAGTTTCATCAGAAAATGAAGCATTAATGGTTTAGAGTCTTAGATTATTTTTACAGTATGCGATTTAATATGTATGGCTAAACTCTTGTGTATTTATTTAAAAAGACCCGATTCATTTTTGAGAGAAGAATGGCTACAGGGAGAGAAGGAAGCGGGAGGACCACAGTCATATGCAATGAGCAATTTAAAATACAGAAGTAATCTAATAAAATGGTAGCATCTGTGGCAAAAAGTACACACGGAATTCAATAGAATATCTACATTTTTCCTGTCCTTTTGATAACTTCCCCAAGATATTTGGCATGTGCTACTTTACAGTTGGTAAAAAAGTCCTTTCCACAACAGATGTCCACCATCAGTACAGAAAGCAGACACACACTGCAAGTAAGATTCCTGCCAGCCTGCTATAGTGATTGACGTTAGCCTTTTATGCGATTTTGCCAGAGATTATTCCTGCTGGGAATATATTTATTTAGTATAGGGAGATGTCAGGCAACAGTAAGGAGGGCTTGACAACAGGATTTGGGAATCCTGCCTGCACACCCAATGCCAGAGTGCACTTTTACCCTCTCTGCTTGTGTAGCATGGTCAATGGCACAGTTAGAGAATGGTCTCCGGTCCATTTCCTCAGAGAGACAGAAATGGGAAAAGAAATCTATTTTCTACATCCTGTAACACTCCTGTTATTCATAACTTTTTACATAAACCTACATTGCCATTGCATCAAGAATTAACACAAAAGGCCACTTTAATGTAGTATTTGGATAACAATACGATTTTTTTGGACACAGGATGTAACATGACAAGTGAGGGAGCCTCAGGTAATTAAAAAAATCCTGCCTGTGCCTCATCAGAAAGTTATTCCAGTGACAGAGCTAAAACAGACACTACTTCTTTCCATGCCAAACTGGGAAATACAGAATACCATAGAACGCACATCAGTCTGCTTTCAAGAACTCAGTCACATTGAATTATATTTAACATTACAAGTGATTGTGCTAATAAGATTTTAATATGTATCACTCATTATAAACAATTGTCCTTTACAAGCCCCAAGAACTTTTCTGGACACAGGCCAAGACATGAAGACATGCCTCACCCAAGAGTGAAGTGTGGAGTGCAAAGCAGTTGCCATGTACTGTTTTGAAAACAATACAACTTCAAGGCATCCAGTTCATAAATCCATGAGCTATGGACTTCTTTCTTGAATTAACTTCACTGCAACTAATAAAACCTAAGCAGCAGCAGTATTTCAAACATGACTTAATAACTACAGTCCACTTAATTCTCATGATCTAAAAATATTTAGATTTTGAAAAGGAGTCTGGAAGAAGATTAACTGGCTTCTCTAGTGATAACAAATTGCCAGCATGTGAATTTTTAAAAGATGAGACAAGTGGGACAAGCTACTTTTCTGACACTAGAAGTGGCAGTATGCTCTTCCCTCTTACTGTTCAGCAAATTTTGATTCATTCTTAGGTTAGAACAAATCAGCCTTGCGTAGGCAGTGTTAATGTTCCATAAAACTGCATTTTCAGTGCCTTTGTTATTGAAGCTGACATTTTCTATTCCAGGTTACCAGACTGGATTTTGATGAAAATTTCAAACCAGTATGACTCCAGATCTCAGAATGAGACCAGGAAAGCAATTTAAAAACTAAAAAGGAAGGGAAAAAAAAAAAAAAAAAAGATTAGTTTCAAACACTTGTAGAAGGGGTGTTGCCTTTGATGCCCCTACTGGAGTGCTATGTTTTCTTCTACAACCTGTATTTGTCCCTTCTCAAATAATCACAGGTGATTTTATTTGGACTGCATTCATTCAATGAACACAATATCAACTTGCTCCATAGATTAACCACAGATGGGTATGGAAATAGATTGTTATTTGTTAGAACTCATCCCTCCTTTATCTCAGAAGTTTACAGGTATGTACTGCATGAAGTGAAATACGCCAGGATGTGAAAAGAGTTTTGTGGTTAAGGTAATTAAAAGCAGATTTGTTTAATCATATCCTTACAGTCTGACACCGAGTTCCTAAGCAGTAAGGGTAAATCACTTATACTGAACTCATCACAGTTGGATGCTAATTGCATGTTCTTCATTTAACATAAACCAAGCTTGAATATACAGCTAAGGACTCATAGCTGTAGCTGAAATTATTTAATGTATAGATACACATATACAATTACAGGAGTATATATTCTGGTATGGATTTTAAATAAAAACTCAGTTTATTGATCCAGTACACAGAATGTGAGTCCTGTTTATAAGACAGGAATAATGATAATACCATCTCACATCCCAGGAGGTTATGAAAATACAGTGTTCAAAATGCACTCATTTATTATAGGATAAGCACCATGTAAAAGCTCGACGACATGAATAATTCTGAATTTGGAAAAGCAGTCACAGGGGGTACAGTAAATAAGGCACAAAACCAGTGGACAATGCAAATAAAATAAAACACTGTAGAGCAGATGAGCTATCTCAGCACCAGTACCCTCTGCTCTGAAGAAGGCACCAGGAAAACCAGACAGAAGGGAAAGGGAATATGTAATGGGATTGTTTGGAACTCCATCGGAGTGCAAATGTTTACAGGTTGAATTATAGACTTGTACATCTGGCATTTGAAGTCTAGCTTTCAGTTCTATGGAGAAGGATTTTTGAAGAAGCAATGACTTTATAATAAGGAGTTTTTAGGCCTCAGTCTCACACAGACACCTCTTCTACTACCTCCTTTCTTATCCCTTCCATTCTCTTTCATTTTCTCTTCATTCCTTACATGCTTTTTCAAAAAGAAACCTGCTCATTTTCTCAGAACTCAGGTAGGAAGTTGGAATAATGTAATAGGACTGAGACAACATTTTCAATAGTGTGCAGTCCTGGAGACCCTTATTGAGAAATTCAGCTCAGAAACATATCAACTTTCAAAAAGAATCAACTGAATGATGTAAGTACAGATATAGCGTCCAAGGGAACTCTAAAATGTTCTGCAATTTGAGGGCCTAATGAAGGACTCAGAATAGAACTTGGCAGGATCATATAGTCCAATCTGTTTTTTAAGAGGTGGTTCAAAAATCTTATTTAAACAATTTACATGGGAGGTTCTTGAAGTTCTAAGTTTCTGAATATTTCAATATTAAATGGTGAGTTCTGAAAGACTTTATCATCTCAGAAATAAATGACTTAGAAGACATTTCCTCCATCTTCAAGCCTAGTTAGCTAGATATCTCCAAACTAACAGAGAGCAGTTCAGAGACTTGGCATCAACCACTGTGCAGAATTGCTTACTGAAAACTATGTTAATGTTAAAAAAAAAAAACCCAACAGGTCATGGATCTTTTAATCTAGGTAGAGAATAATAAAACTACATAGTGATTCTGATGGCTTAATAAAAAAAAAAATATTACGACAATTTAAAGAAATAAACAAGATTTTCATATCTATTTCATTAAAAAAAAAAAATCAATTAAAATTATTGTTTCTCCGTCACAAAGGTAACTGTGAACCACACCTTAGAATCACCATACAGTCTCTTAGAGCCACTACCTCAAACAAGGAGAGAAAGTTTCCTTACATACATTTCTTGCGACGTCCACAAAAATGTTGCTTTTGAAACCTTCCATGGTGGTAATCATTTGCTTGAGCATGATACTTGTGAGAAGTGTGAATTCTGTGATGACCAAAAGAAAAGTATTTGGGATTGGACTCTATCATGTATCGGTGCACCTTCTCTTCTGCAGTTCGTTTATATAAAACATGAGGATGGTGCCCAGCAGGTGATGTGTAGTTGTGCTCCTGTGCTAGCTGCTGAGGTAATGGAGATATAAGGAACTCAGTCTTCCGTGTCCTTATCAAACCTGACTAAAAAGGAAACAGCACCACAAATTAGAGAAAAGACTGTCAAGGTTCATAGCTGGAACATGCTATCTCAAAGTGATCTCCCTTCAAAGCCTAGACAGATTGAAATGTGCTCCTCTAAATTAGATTTACTCAAGATATAATCTAGATAGTCTTGTAATTAAAGCATGCACTGTTTCACTTTGGAGATTCACGTTTGGTAACACACAATGCAAGAATGTTGGGGTACTGGCAGCATAGTACTTTCACACAGTACCAGGAATAACTTCATATTAACCCATTCTTCCCAGTATAGATTTATTTGTACATGTGTCTGTGTACAAGCAAATGTTTTTGGAAAATGCAACTTCTAATAAATGCATACGTTAGTAAACCAAAATATTTTAGATTCATGTTTTGTCAGAACAAGGTATTACCAGACGGGAATCCCAGACTTAAGGTTACTTTAAGGAGAAACATAAGCACATTATAGTACAGCAGCACAAGGTGGAAGCACATGAACATTTTAGTATTATCATTCAGTAATCAACTCTTCTCAATTTCATAATCATAAATGCAGTATAAAATTTATGCCCTCCTACAAGAGAAAACCAATCAGTGAAGGCAAGTATCTGATTCTTTTCCTTCTTGGATGCCTGAAAGACAGAAGTAAGTATGGGAAAACTACACTGTAGTTTTCACATAGTATCTGTGCATAAAACTGCACATGTGATGAAGTGTTTCCAGGATCAGGGCCAGGGAAATGTGGGTGGCACTGAGGAAGTATTTCCATGCAGCTCATTAATCAGTTATGATTTTATTTAATTTCTTGGTTTTGTAAAACATGTTGTAATAAACACTCTTTCTTACCAAGTCAAAAACCAAGTAGTTTCATCAGGTAATTCTCTTAGATTATATACGTAATACTAGATATGGATTTTTGGTTTGTATCACTGAGGCCCTACCATGTGCCAACACCATCCTGCCAAAATTGACATCCCACGAGGACTATGCTTCAGGAAAATATGTGTAGACAAACAAATGTCAATTGCAAACTATCTTGCCTGACATCTTAAGTCCTCCCAGATCACGATTTCACCTCCTTCCTCAAAAAGCATTCTTTGAAAAAACACATATTAGACATGCTTCACCTATTCCTTTCTGAAATGGATGCTTTTCTTTAGCCTAGCCTCCTAAGACCAGAAAGGCATCAGAAGCATTTGAATGCCTAAAGTAGGTATTGTATTTCTTAAGGATTTGTGGAATTTTCTGCACATTCAGAACTGTTTCAAGAAGAAAAAACAAAGAGAAAATGAAAAGCAAAGGAAAATAGAAAGCTATACATTAAATCTTCACAGCTTTAACTGTCTCCTAAGCTAATGCTAAAATTAACTGTCTATTCCAGATGAAAAGATTTCATCAGAGATATACAGTCTGTAATCATACATTATGCCCTTTTCTTGGAAATTCACTTCAGCCCTTCCAAATCACAGGTAGCTTTGCAGTAGTCCCCAGTATAAGCATCTTTCATGGGAGCCTAATAATAGCGCTTATAAAATTATACTATCTTAATTTTTACAATAGCAGAGATTCCATATTCTGAACAGGGAAGATCTAATTGTCTCCTGAAAAATAATATGAAAACAAACACAGATGATATTCTGATTAACAATTTGCCCCCTCTCCTTTCTTCAACATGAATTCATAATTACATATCTCAGCCTATATCAACTTTCTCAATGAAGGTTAAAATCGCCTCTGTCAGTCTGAGACAGGCTTTAAATAATTGACAAGAATTTAACTTGCCTGCACACTGCAATAAATTGGCATACTTCAAATGTCAGATCACATTTGGTCATGAAAAAGTACTTTCCTGTAGGGAAGAAGACTAATATTTTAATCCTTATGATGTGTGTCATCACAAAATTTAAAAGTGGTTCTGTGAGGCAAACTTTATCTACTAGAGTGCACTGATAACTGGGCGCTTGTAAATGATTATTTTTTTTTTTTAAGCTGGAAAACAGTAATGTAGTGGATCTGTTTTTTATTTCCCCATTTTAAAGTTTTCCACATCTGAAATTATTCCTGTAGGATTCATTCTGCAAATGATTCAAACCATATGGAACAAAGAGTTTTCTATATTTTCCTGTAAGAAACTGTCCCTGATGTACACCAAGTTTCAGCCCTAAACGTAATTTCTATATTTAACTTTATAAGGCTAGATTGAAAATTTGGGGGAAAGTGAACTGAATTCTGGGCTCTGCACTGCATGTGGATTGCTGCACCTTTACTTAGGCTGTACCTGAGAGAATGCCTTACAAATATGGTGGTATGGGTTTTTTTTTCCCCCCCAGTATAAATGACCCTAAATCAGACTTCTTCCTTTGAGTTTTACATCAGAAACATCCTCCAAATTGAAGTGTTGTGTGAATGAAAGATACCTTCTTTTTGATAAAGTCTATTTAAGAAGCTCTCAAGAAGAAAGGGGAAGTGCCACAGAGCTGTCTGGACACTCATTCAGTCACAGACTATTTTCTATTTCTTCCAGGTATGGGACGGTTTCAAGGATTCCTATTAAAATATTCTCTTTGGTAATTCCAAAGTAATGCTGAGAATGCTGACCAGGCTTCTGACAGAGACACAATCCTCTGGATCTCTGCTAAGAGAGCAACTGGGCAGTAACTAACAAATATTTTTTCTTACAGGTTCTTGAATTTTAGCCTTAGGTAGAGCAAAGGGGCCTATAGCTATTGTCATGTTGTCTGGAAAAATACCAGCTGAGAAATGCCAGCGCACAGAGGCAGGATGCTAGCACACAATCATCTTTTCTAATGTTACTCTGCCAAGGAATTCCAGTTTCTTTAAGGCCAGATTTTGACTAGTCTGTCCTCCCGGGCAGCATAAGTGATAATAAATAAATAGTTCAGTAGATGAACAAATACTGTAAAAACTGCCATGGAAATTTATGCATTAGGTTTCCTATTACCAGCATAGCTTTAAGTATACCTGTTATGTTCCTTGAATCAGAATTCAATTTTATCTTTCCATTAACTCTGATGGATTCAGGACCCAAAATGGAGAGGGTCAGATAGGTCAAAATTCCACTTTTATTTCAGATTCTCTGCAATTATAACACCATGAGAGGAAGCAGGATGACAAAATCTAACATTCTTACTAAGTCTAGACAACACAGCATGAAAAAGACCAGGGACTCTGGTCTATTCCCTCTCTCTCCCACTGTGGCTATCACTAATAATAGCAGTACTTGTGAGAATATGGTAGGAGGGAAAACCCAAGAGATTGCTCAGTTGGAATTTGTTATTCTCTTGTTCTTTCCTCACCACACATACTTGCTATCCTTCTGTAAGGGATATTCCATTCCATTGGAAAGTAAACAGAAAGACATACATTGATCTGTGTGGTTAGCACGAATAAATTAAAGGAATTTGCAGTTTGGTTGCAGAAAAGTTGAGAAGGCAACATTCTTCCCACTTGTTATTTGTTATGAAATGTTTGCTTCGCTCTGGGCTAAAGGAATTTTCAGATTCAATACGTCTTTATGAAATTCCTCTGTATCAGGGTGTTACACCAAGGAAAGGAACTTGTTCTGTTTTCCTGGTGCATCTCAGAAGAAGGAAGAATCTCAAAATGAAATATGGACAGGGGATGTGATCATAAAATCTGCTTTGAGATTTAGATTTTTTTAATTGAAGTTAGATTATAAACTGAAAATAAGTAGAATTTTTTTAAACCATGGAAAATTCACCTTATTTATACAAAACCAGGTTAAGTCTTCCACTGATTTCAGACCCACATGGAATGATTTTGAGAGTCACATGCTAATATGTCTAACAGGTCTCACTGGCCTCTTACTGGAACAGCACAAAGGCTGCTCCCATTTGTCTCCCCCTGTGTTCTTAGACTCTGAGTGAAGCCTTTGGCAGCTTACCAGCCTGTAAACCTATTTCATTTTGAGATTTCAACATCTCAAAAATACCAGATCCTCCATTAAAAAAACAAGCAGTTACAGTGACTGAAGGATTTTCAGAACTTAATTTCTTGCCTATAATTTAACAAAAGTAATTTCTGAGATAGACTAAACTAGAAAAGCCTCATGGCTGTAGGTTCTTTGCATATAAGGCATTTTCATTACATGTTAATTAAATTGACAACAGCTTGGCCATATGCATATTGAAGTTACAGGAGTTTCAGAAACCAGATGCAAATAATGAGGTAAGAAGCATATTGAAGTGAAACTAAGAATTAAAACATGAATAAACGAGCAGCAATATCTCTGCTAAACATAACTACTTAATACTGACACAAAGTTCAATTGCAGTCTGTACAAAAGCAGGAATATGTCAACTAAATAAAGTGCTAACAAGTTTGCATATATTGGCTAAGGAATACTACTTATATCTAGAATGCTTATTTGGTGTTATGAGCATATACATAAAATTAGCTGTTAAAAACCCATTGTGTTTTTAACGTAGAGCCACTAAAACAATGCCAAAGAAAACAATAAACTGATATAAATCAATAAAAGTCTATACCATTAGATGGCTGTGCATGTACTCAAGATGAAAAAACTCTACAAAAGAAGAGTTAAATGTTGTTTCACGCCCAATAAAATAGTTCCAAATACTCATGCAAAGTTTTAAAAGACTTGACAAATGGCCAACTGAAACTGGCATAAAGCTTTCCACAGACTTCAGTGGACATCGATCCAAGACTTCTGTTATTTCCCAACTGTCCAACTGCTATAAAACACAAATCATTGATTCAAACACATCTTAACAAGAGTTATAAGATGTAAAGTACAGAGATATTAAATATAGTTCTTAGTTCTACTTAAATAAAAAATGTAAATTAAGAATTTCCTTGAAATACAAAGAATAACAGATGACCTAAAAACTATGGTTACTGGTTTTTAAAGTTATCTGAGTTGAATGATCCCTATATATCTAGTATTCACCTCACAATATTGTTGGGATCTTCTCATGTCTCAGCATATTGCAATCTTTTCTCATTCACTTGGCAGTGAAAACTCAGGAAGTTATCTTAGCTCCAGTTCATTTTAACCAAAGTCAAGCTTACTTTCTGCCCTAATGCTCTGCTAAGTCTCTGGTACTTTGGCACCACAGAGGAAACACAAAAGACCTATCTCTGCCACCAAAGAATTCCCTTGCTGGAGGAATAACTCCCCTAGCTCACAAGTCCCACCTGTGGGTTTTGTGTGTCTATGGGAAATGGTCTGGTAATGAGCCTCTTAGCAGAAAGGGGGTACAATGGAGATCCAGAGAGCATTAAGCTATTCACACAATTTAGAGCTACCTGACAACAGCCAGAAGTTGCCTTTGGGCCCAGACTGGCATCTAGAATTGGGAAGGTGTCAATTTTCAAATACCAACATACTGCACTGCGTGCCAGAAGAAGGGAGAGGTCTCCCCATAACTCCTGTATCTTTGCTCAGATTACACCACGGACTGATGAGGCCATCATGTTTTATAAGCTGATAATAGTAGTCACAGAATGTTAAGGGCTGGAAGGGACCTCCAAAGATCATAGAGTCTAACACCCTTGGCAGAGCTGGACCACCTAGAGCAGGTCACATAAGAACATATCCAGGTGGGTTTTAAAGGTCTCCAGAGAAGGCGACTCCACAACCCTTCTGGGCAGCCTGTGCCAGTGCTCTGTCACACTCACAGTGAAAAAGGTTTTCCTTATGTTTCTGCAGAACCTCTTATGCTCCAACTTGCACCCATTGCCCACTGTCCTATCACTGGGCTTAACAGCGAAGAGTCTGACTCCATCTTCTTGACACTCGCCCTTTAAGTATTTATAAACATTAATGAAGTCACCCTCAGTCTCCTCAAAGCTAGAGGAACCCAGCTCCCTCAGCCTTTCACAAAGTATAGCAATGATCTTCACATTTGTGATCATCCCTCCATTCATCCCACACATGTTCCAACACAGCTGGTGGCAAGCCAGCTCAAACTAGAAGCAATATAGCTGCTAAGATACTGGGTTCTTGGCTCAAGCACAGCAAAACATTTACGTGTCCACATGCTATGTTGTAACATCTAGTTCACAGCCAAATTAGAGTACAGCGACAGTGATTTCAGATCCGTTTCAAATGCATACTCAGAGAAACCCATATGGACATGGCAATCCCTTGGGCATACACCAGCAGGCCGATACAAAATTCTGTCAAGACAGAAGCAGTGCCAGCTGTTTAAAATGGGGTTCAAGTCAAGCCTTGAAAATGAGATACAGTTTTCTCACACAGGACAAAAAAAAAATACCACCAAGAATAAAGCCCTGTTAAGTATGCCAACGTTTGTGGATTCTTCATCCCTCCAAAGCAAAGATATTCAAACAATACTAGTCCAAGGCAGTTCAAAGCAATCCTGCATCATGTAAAGCAGTCTAAATAAATTACTGTGTAATGAAGTAGACTCACCTCTTGGGATAGGTTAAGTTGGTAGTCTGAAAAATATACAAGACTATAACCTTACTATAGTCATAAGTAAAACTACTTCCAAGAATTAAAGCCAGTAGTATAGTACAGCCTGACATGGAATTGCAGATACCTGGTATCACTAACTGACTTTTTGAGAAATGTGTTATTGAGCATCTCTCAGATTAGGGTCAAAACATCAGTGCTCTGGAAAATATAATCAAAATGAGCAAATTAAGATGTGATATTAAGTAGAAAAAATTACAAGTAACGTATCTGGCAAAGCAGAAAGGAGCCAAACTGCAGAAAGTGTTGCTGAGGTGAGAAGCGTCATGAGCAAATAGCCCAACCAATGGCAGTAAATCATGGTAATTTAAAAAGTTCATTCCCTCTCCACTATGACCTACAGCCCCTTTCCTGGGTTATAAATGCGAAGGGGACAGCAGCAGCTAATAGAGCTGAGGTGCATTTTGCCTCCATATGCTCTTCCTGTCCCGCTCAGAAGGGTACTTCACATAGATGTGTCCCATGTTACTGCAGCACTAGGTAAATTAAAAAAGCTTCCAAGACACAGTGACAGGGACACAGTCCATGATTCTCCAAAAAAAGTGAAAAGTTTGGACCCTACATCCATACATGGGTTGTTAAATAAATGACTGACTTTTAAAGAGTGTTAAGCACCCAGGAACTCCCATTGAGCTGAACATTGTCTCTCCAAGCATTTCCAGAGCACATTTATACCAATTTGGGAAATGAAATGTTCTGGGAAACTAGTGAGAATGGACTCTCATGAGATTTCCAATAATACACATGTATTATTGAGTCAAAAATCCCACAAGTAAAACTAAGAGCATGCTCATTTTTGATCCTATCCCAAACCAGGCAGCACAAAGGCATGCGAACACACTAAATAAAAGAATTTAACTCAAACTTTTCTCTAGTTTTTATGTTTGTCAAACAAATTCACCCATCCTTCAGAAATGTATCAAATCTGGACATGGGCAGTTACGGATGACCACCTCAGAGTCAGGGAAGTACAGATGTAATATTTTATTGGACTAGGTCCTTCGCTGATGAGAATAACCTCAGTAGACCTTTATGATTTTCACCAGATTGGAATATCTGGCTCTGTACCACAGAAAATCTTTAGGTTAAGTTAATGGCCTTTATACACATTAAGATATTTTTATTGTGAAAGAAGCATTTAGAATCACTTATTGCCTGTTCTGACTTGAGAATTGTACAGCACATCCCATTTTGCCTTAGATTCTAAGTGACTCACAAAACCAACTCAATTTATTCTGTTTTCTAGCATGATACAGATTTCTTGCAAATGTAAAATGTTAAGAGCTCTTAACAATACAGCATTTTACTATCTGAGGATCTGACAGAAGGAGAGTATGATGTTTAAATTGCTAGTTTGAGTTAGTCATGAAAGACTACTCTGTTTGGTTGCTCAAAAGAAGTGTTATGCAGAACATTCAGCAATTATTAAAACAAGGTAACAAAATTGCATGTCCTTAATTATTCCTATATGAACAGTGTTATCACTGAATAGTGCCTTTGTGTTTCTACAGTTGACTGAACTAGTTTAAAATATCTTTATGCAAGCCTTTGTCAACATATGGCAAATAAGGAAATATTATTATTTGTTCCTCCCCATAAGGTAATTGAACCAGTTACATTGGTATTTAAGTGTATTAAATTGGTATCTATTGCAGGGTAAAGAGATATTCTAGAACTAACAAAAGTTTGATTACTTTTCCACAGATTAAATACCTGCTTGCCAGTATGTTTTTTTTTAAAAAAAACAAAAACAAAAACAAAAACAAACAAAAAAAAACACACACACAAAAAAAACAAACCACAAAAAAACCAACCAAACAAAAAAAACACAAAAAACCCACCAGAATCCAGAATGATAAATGAGCAGAAGAAAAATACTGATGCAAACTACAATCATTATGACACTAACTATACACTATTTAAGTGCCAAGTTTACCAAATTGCATTCAAGATCATTCCATTAATGATTCCATCAGTATAGTATGGCTCTAATGATTCTGGAAAGAATTAGGTAAAACCAACAGCAGTGTCAGTTCGTGTCTTTTTTTTTTTTAGTGAAAATACAGCATTTCTGTTATGATGAGACTTCGGCAACTGGAGCTTTCAGAGGAGTATTTCATAATATGAGAGTGGCAGACAAGCCTGAAAGTCTCTCTCCCTTACAAGATACCCAGCTGAAGTTGCAGCTGATAGAGACTTAACCAATGCACTTGGACACCACATAAGGCTAGCTGATGAGAGACCCTTCACTCCATTCAGTGGTCTTGGCTTCAGAGTGATGACTTGTATTGGCTGCATAAAAGGCCCAAGGTAAATGCTCTAGACAGTGGCAGCTCACTACCCATGCCCACTTTTCCCCAGCAAAGATCCTCCAAATAAAAGCTTCAGACTGGCAGAGCTTATTCAAATGAACTTGAGGGGGCAGAATATGTGAGCCTGTCTGACCTGGTATAATTTGCATTCAAACAAAATAAATCCAGCTCAATTCCCATAGTAATTTTACTTCGCTATGAATAGCTCAGGGAGCTCCAATAACGAGGCTCTCGGGTTACATCTGATTGCCAGCTGTATTGCTTACTAAGAAGTTAGGTCAGTGTCTCCCAACCTTTTAATTTTCCTTCTTGGAGTATGCATTGCTATGGATTAGTTACATGAGAGAGTGGTCACAAGGAACTCTGTAGGGAGCAAAGTATCAGCTTTGCTGATATTCCACATACACAGACATATACATATGTTGATCTATGTGGGAAGGGGAACAAAAGAGCTTAGGCCATTAACAGAATGGGGAACAAGAAGCAAAAAAGGTCGGAGAGTAAGAATTTCAGGTTGGCGCCTGGGTTATCTGGATTAAACTCCTGGTTCTTTAGCAACTGAACTTCTCTGTTTCTTATTTCTCAGTTTTATAGGCAGGATTTTATAATCAACCCAGTAAATGCTTTAGAGATTTGCCAAGGCTCACATTTGACCCTAGTTGTGGTGTTTGTCCTGGTTTTGGTGAAAACAGAACTAATTCTGTTCAGTGATTTTACTTTTCAGTTCAGTACTTCTAACTAACAGCACTTTCTGAAGTTAGAAGCATGTTTTCACAGACAGTGCCTGCTGCTGGCAGTGATACCAGCCCATGTTTAGTTACTACCAAGAATTGGTATGCAGACCAAGGCCTCTGCTGGACGGTGTGTACCACACATGGGGGTGCAGAAAGTAAAAGACCACACCTAGGAAGGAGAGGACAGGGCAGATGACCCCCAACTGACCCACAAGTTATTCCAGCCCATATACGTCATATTCAGTAGCAAGGATATATTGGGTAGCAAGCAGAGGGATCCAAAAGGGTCTATTGGGCTTTTACC
>VWZY01007753.1:324670-337758 GCA_013399075.1 Chloroceryle aenea | reverse complement strand
GCGGCAATGCCCGGCTCTCTGCGGGCTGGCGGAGGCCGAGGCCATCAGAGGCCATCTCACCACATTGCTCGCCCATTTAGGGGCCGCTGAGGCAACCAGCGCTGGCCCCGTGACCTCCAGCGAGGTTGTCCCTGCAGGTTGGAACCTCTGCACCATTGTCGGGGTGTTGCTGGGCTACCCGGCAGCGTACGCCTTCGCCACGGAGGAGAGCAACGAGAACTGCCTGGCGCTGACGCCGCTGAGGGTGTTCACGGTCCAGGCCTCTTGCCCCAGGATAAGGGACGGTCTCAGGGTCCAGATCTACTCCTTCAGCATCCCAGAGAGCCTCTGCGTGGAGCTGAAGGAAGTGCTGGACTCCTGGTGTGATGAGCTGAAGGAGGCCTTCAGCACTCAGAGTGACTTTGTAGATCTCTGCATTGCCAGCGAGGTGGTGTCCCTGCCGGTGGTTGCCTTGTAAAACAAACCAACTGAGACTTTTGGCCTGTTCCTCACTTGTACCAGGGACTGAGGCAAGAGATCTGGTTCCCACATGTGCAGCCCACTGAGGCTCTCTCAAGAGGCCCTTTGAAAACCAAAGGCTGAATTTTTAGGACCTCAGGGACTCTGATCTCAGGGCAGTTGCAAATCAAACACATACTTCCCAGAAGACCAGTGTGTGGATGTACACACAGCTGCTCCGAAAGTGTGCCCTGTAAAGCCAGGGTATATTTATTGCTGCAAGCAGCTGAGGATGAATAAAATTTGGAACACAGCAGTATTTTGAATTTGTGAAGTTTAATGTAGGCTCCATATCATATCTACTGCTCGTGTGATGTGTCACGTGCCTGTTGTAGCTGTCCCTGTGCTTGAATGAGAGACAAGTGTTGCTGTAAAACCTGCACAGTGCCGCTCCAAAAGAGGCTTGAAACCCATCTCTGTGGAATTGCTGTGGCAGTGGAAGGGAAACGGACATGGCTGTGGGGATACCTGGCCACGAGACAGGCTAGAGGAGCAGTGGAGCGAACTGGGCCTGGAGGGCAGGAGGTGAGAAAATTGCTCAGGACAGGCAGTGCATGGGGAAAGGACAAGTGGACTGTGATAAAAAGCCTCCCTGAACCGGGTTTCTTTGTCAGATATCAGTAGAGATGGTCCACAGTCAAATACCTCCAATTGAGGGAGGCAAAAAACAAAGGAAGAGAATTTTATAGTCCTCTTAGCCACCAGGGAGTCTGGATCCAAAGGGCACAGGATGCCCTGCCCCCGGAGAGCCCCAGCAGTGGCTGCTGGAGTGGTTTTGTTTCTCAGTGCCACAAGAACTGGGCAGCACAACCTTCAACTGACGCAGAATAACCAAAGCAGCCAAGGGAAGGGGTGATCTCCCAGCGTTTATTGGAGCTATGGGAGTTTGGAGTGAGTCCAGCTCAGGATATGAACCAAAAGGGCAAGTACGAAAGAGCAGAAGGTGTGCTGCAGCGAGGGCGGGGTGCCGGTGGTGAAGCAGAAGTCAGTTCCCGTGGTGAAGTCAGTCATCGAGCAGGTCCTTCATGGCCTGTAACTTGCAAGGAAGGTGGCCATGGCCATTGCTATCACTGCCACCAGGAGAGGGATCCAGTGACCACGCTGTCTCTGCAAGGAGAAGCAAGTGTTACTAGGAAACTGGTGGAGAGAAGAAACTTCTGATCTCATCCCTAGCAAACATGCCATTCATCTTTCCTCACTGCACAAATAAACGGGGGAATTTTTCCCAGACACATCTGCAGCCCCAATCTGAAAACACCAGGAGTCAGGGCGAGGAATGTCTCCCACCTTTGCCTGCTTGCTTTGGAAGTGGTTGAGCTCGTCCCGGCACTGGCGCAGCCTGGTCAGGCAGGAGCGGTACTCCTCGCTCAGGGCCTCCAGCTCGGAGCGCAGCTCCGTGCACTGCAAGCAGAGCGGGGGGCCGTTAGCAGGAGGGGTCCCCTCACTGTTGTACGCACCCAGAGCGGCAGGGCTCCCGCAGCGGCTGCAGCGCTTCGCACGGGCACGGCGGCAACGCGGGGGTTTCACCTCTGCTACCTGTACATCCATGGGTACCTACAGGGGACGGAGCAGATCTCAGTGTTACTGGGAGGTGGTGAGAGAAGCGATACCTGCTCTGTTACTCTCCTGCTGGCTTTGCTGCCATCTTTCGCATCACAGGGCGGAAAGAAGCCACAGTTATTTTCACGACCAGGAATCTGTGGGTCAGGCAGAAGATGTGGAGTGTAACTTCCTAGCCGGCTTTGCCTCTCATTCTGAAGTTCATTTTGCATCTCACTGACTGCGAGAGCAATTGCAGAGTCTCACATTCTGAGATGTGGGACACATGGGACAAGTGCCTTGGTTGTGCTGCACGATCCCAAAACCCAGGGAGCACCTTTTACTCCTGAACAGCCACATGGGAGACCCTGCTGCCTTCCCAGTGAGCAGGGTGTGAGCAGGAGCAGCAGCTGTGGAAGGAACGGTGCCCAGGGGCTGCCGGGCCCCCCCAGCTGCTCCCTTTTGCTGCGATTGTGCGGTGGTTACAAAACCCTTCCCCAGGTGCTGCTGGGTGATGCCGGATGGTGGAGATGCACCCACTCGTGGGTGGGACAGGCTGGTCTCCTGGGTGCTTCTGAGCTCTGCTAGGGTAAGTTATAAATCCTTTTTTATATTTATATATTTTATAGCTCTGCTGAGTGTTGCTGTAAGAACTGTGGGGCTGTTGGTTGGCAGAGGCCATGGTTTGATAGGAAGGAGTGTGTAAGAGGCTGGAAAGCTTTGAGGTTTTTTTTGCAGCCTGGTTGTGAGGGCATTGCTTTTGTTACCAGACCCGTTCTGTTATTTGCAAGCCTTTTCTTTTCCTTCTCCCCTTCCTTTGTGCTCAGAGTTTCAGCTGTTAAAGTGGGGCTTTGGCTTTTCCTGTGAGGCTGGAGAGACTCTCCTGCCTGTGGGAATAGAAAGGGATTTGTGTTGAGGGGGCTCTGCTGCTACAGCCCCAAGTGCCAGGTTGCTGGTGCCCTGCCCTTGCATGCAGATGCTGCAGCAGGGGCCTAGGTGAGGCTGCTGTCAGGCTAAAAAAAAATCATCTGGAGAATCCTCAGAGGAGACCCCAAGCTTAGGTTACTTCCAGGAGCAGTGGTGTGTTGTGCTGCTGCTGCTGCTGGAGCACTTAAACCAGCAGCTTGTTTCCTGCAAGGAACTTGGTCTCCGTCATGATTCAGTGACTTCCTCACCTCATTCTCCTTTGCTGTAAGCTGGGAGGTTCTTTTCTCCATCTCGTCCTTCAGACTTTCTTCTCCCTCCTCCTCCTCCTCAGGATGCTCTAACAGAGTGTTTTGTTTTTCCTTGGTAGGAGTGAGAGGTGGGGTCTGCGTGGTGAAAACCTGGCCTAGAAAACAGGCAGGCTTCTGATGAGAAACAGGTCCAGGCTTTCAGTTTGCTTTAGATCCTGTTTACTTAGCACAGTTTCAAGGTAATATTTGAGTGCTACACGCAGGCAGAGGACAGAGGAGCTGAGTTAGTAGTTATCATGGGCCTGCCTCTGCTGTAGCTACAAGTTAATCATCTTTGGAGGAATATTTCTAAGTAGCTGCCAGAAATGGAGAGGAGGGAGAGTTAAAATGCCTTTTATTACTTTTAAGTACAGCTGTAATTGCAGTTATGAACTGGAATGTATTTTGTTTGGAGAAAAAAATGGTATAGCCACCAAAGTAGAATTGAAAATGAAATCCGTTTATTTTTTAAAGTGTCTGCCATTATAAATACACCTATGTTTTAATGTTAACTAAAAAACTCGCTTTCTGTAGCTGGTGTAAGGTTCCTGTGTCCAGGGAGAGGAGGGCTAGGTGGGGTTACAAAGCCTCCTGACCTTTCCTTTGCGCCATCGCCTCCTGCCTCTTCTGTTCCTTGGCCTGGTTCTGTAGCAGGTCTGGGAAGGTAAAAAGCATCGTTACCATCTTCAGCACTAGCACAGGGCTCTTACTTGCAGGTCTTTGTGTTACTTACTGTGCAGATGGCTGATGGTTGCCTCCAGTGTTACCTTCTGATGTTGTTCTTTTTGCAATTTATCTGAAATAATGATAGAGGAAAATGAAGGGTGGTGTAAATATCTGTGTGTCTATGCAAGGATGGCAACTTTCCCTTTCTCCACACGTGTCAAGTGTAGTGCACATTGTTGGCTATGGAGAACTTTCTTTTCTGAAGGCATCTGATTTTAAGCTGTTAATTTCCCTTTCAGTTTTGGTAGTGCTTTTTTTTTAGTGTGCCTTAAGCTCTATTAATTTATGGTTTATTTTAAAGCTGTTTGTGTGAGACTTGTTAGGAAAACAACTGGTACCATTTACTCTTCCTTAATTGTGTTTTAAAATAGCCAGGTGCAGTCTGTGTGTTTGCTTGCCTCTGCCTGCAGTAGCCCTTGAAGACACCATTAGCACGTGTTTATAGGTTGGTAACGTCCCCCACGGTGCAGCAGCACCTCAGACAGTCACGGCTGCTGCCCTGCCACCCGAGCAGCCTTGGGGTGCTGCGTTTGAAGGGTCTGTCAAGCATGCAAAAGTCCTCATCAAAGCTGAGGTCTCCTCTTTGATTTCTTTTATTTTCCAAGTCCCCCCTTCCATCCTTTTGTCTAGAAAAGTCACTTGACTTCTCTGAGGTCCTTTAATCTGGAAAGGACTTTAAGAGCCTCTTTGAAACCAAAAGCTTTCTTGGCAAGCTGAGATGCGTAGCTTATCCAGAAAGCGAGAGCTTTTGTGTGTGCCTGCCTTCAAGGATTTTAAGAGTATTTTCCCTTTCACCTCTGCTCATCTGGAGGACAGGCACCCACCCACCCCCACGCCATTCATTCCCTGGCACCAGGTACCTTCGATGGCGCTGATGTGCTGAACCTTCAGGTCGTTGTCCTCCTGCAAGGCGCTGACTCGCCGGTGGAGCGCGGCGTGTTCGCTCTGCAGGGTGCTCAGGGCCTGGCCCAGCTGCTCCTTCTGCTCGTCCACCCTCTGCGGGCGAGAGGAGCCCTGGCATCAGCCCAGCCCCGTGCCGTGGGCAGCCTGCGAGTGCCTGGCATCGCCGGCCTTCTGGCAATGAAAGGCAGCCCTGAGCTGAGCATGGAGCTATAGAATGGCAGGGGATGGAAGGGACCTGTGGAGATCATCGAGTCCAAACCCTGCCAGAGCAGGGTCACCCAGGGCAGCCCACACGGAACAGAGCCAGGTGGGGCTGGAAAGTCTCCGGAGCAGGAGACTCCACAACCTCTCTGGGCAGCCTGGGCCAGGCTCTGTTGCTCTCACAGGGAAGTTTCTCTTCATGTTGGTGGAACCTCCCGTGTTTCCCCTTGTGACCATCACCCCTTCTCCTATCACAGGTACCACTGACAAGAGCCTGGCCCCTTCTACTTGTAAGATGTGGCTGCTGTTTCATCAAAGGGGCTTTTTCTATCTAGTGATCTCAACCTGGGAGCTCCCCTCCTTGTGGAGCAGAGCAGGCAAGCTCTGGTGGCTGCTCACCCCGTGGGGAGCTGACCTACCTGCAGTTCACTTTGCAGAACACAGAAGCTGTTCTCCAGCTCGGTGTGTGCCGTGGTTGTCTTGCTCAATTCAGCTTTGAGTGTGGTGTAGTGCTCTTTCCAGAAGGCAAGGTCCTCTCTCGTTGCTGCCAGGCTTCTCTAGGGAGGAAAGCAAGGACCATGGGTGGGTTGTGACCCGTGGCCAGTTGGGACCATGCCTGGCTGTCCTGAACAACATCTGCAGTCGCTGGCATCAGCTAGACAGTGGGGCTGGGGCAGCACTGCCACCTCCTGCACCAGGGTTAGGAGAACCTGTGTGGGGCTGATGCCATCTGATGGACAGAGCGAACACGGACGCAGGGCTGGCCCACTGTGGAACTAGAGCTCCTGGGAGGGTTTAGAAAGCTGGTAAACTCTGGGCTACAGTTTGTTCATTGCTTTGAAAATGCCAGTTAGTTACTTGTTTTGACTCCCAGGATACCTCTTGGGGGGAAAAAAGAAATCCCTTTTTAATGTTAGACCCACTCTAGGAAAAGCATCTCCGGTGATCTCGTGCCTTGGATGTCTGTGTGTGTGGCTTGTTTCTCTGTGCACGGGGCAGGGATTGGGAAGAAGGGACAGTGGAGAAGAAGGGATTGTCCCTAGACCTGCCAAGCAGCAGTCTCTTTCCCCAACGGCGTGCTGGTTTTAATAACCTCCTGTGTGGCTCACAAAATGAGCCCAAGTTGCTACCGCGCTGCTTCGGACTTTGCTCAGTAGCTAAAAAATGTGGGTTTTTTTCCTCTATTTGTTACTAATGGTAGCTTGTCATTGCCTTGCCTGAAATGTGTGGGCTCTGTGCCACGGCAGGACTAGATGAAAACAAAGCCAGGTGTAAAGCAAGTTGCTTACCTGAGAGTTTTGCAGCTGCTGCTCTGTTTGGAGTTTGTCCTCCAACATCTTCTGAAGAGCCTCTTTTGCCTTCTGCTCGTAAGTCTGCTTCTGGTCCTCCATCTCTATCAGGATCTTCTTCACACACTCCTTTGAGTAACTCTTGAGAGGAAGAATGAAAGTGCTTGAAGGGTCTAGTCTGACACATCCCTAATCTTGCTAAACCTGCATATTGGCAAATCCAGAGTGTGCAAATGCTGCTGCTCGTTTGCTCTGAAACATTGCTTCAGCAAAGAGGAAAAATAATTTTCAGATCCATATCTAATAGATTGCTCTAGAAACTGAGACCTGACCTAATTACATGGTTCAGTATTTTGTTTTCATGCCTTTCTTCACCCCTGTTTGCTTCTCAGCAGTCAGACGTTACCTGGGTGCAGGCCTGCAGCTGATTTTCAAGTGCCCTTAGTTTACACTTCAGTTTATCTTCATTCAGCTGACCCTGAGGAAAAAATACAATTGAACTGATGTGTGGAATCATGAAATGGACAATAAGCCCCCCGTGGTTTGATTCACTTTCTCCCTTTTCTTCATCTCTAATTTTGTGGCTAAATTGGGTTCAAATAAGGCTTTGCCATCTCAGAATAAATGAGATATGGAGGAAGTAAAACTTCTGTGCCTTGAAAAACTCTCCTGAGGCAGTTCCACCGATTACCAAGTGCAGGTATTTGCAGTGAGGTGAGGATTTCAGGTAAGTCTGGATGGGTCTGGCAGCAGCAGAGCTGTCCCCATGCACAGCCCTGTTCCCTGGCTGGTGGTTCCTCCCTGCAATGCTCCTTGCCTAAAGCTCTGGCTGGTTCTAAAGTCTCATCTTGCTGCTTCCTTTAGGAAGTAGGTTGGGTCTGCCTTGCAACAGTTAGCAGCTGGGCAGGGGGATGGAGGGCAATGGTGATGATTCATTTTTCCTTATTCTGATCTGCTCTCAGTATTAATCAGGCTGTTTCAGTTTTGTGAAACCAGACTGCATGCAAATTCAGATCAAACTCCTGTCAAAGAGTCCACGTAGGCTGGTTTTCCACCAACGACACCAAGAGCGCCGGGATCCCCTCTGCTTACTGCTCTTTGCAGTCAAGCCTCTGAAGAGCAGCTCCTTGATGTTACAGGAATAAGCATTAGACCCCAGCAAAGCCAGACCCTCTGGTGTTGTAGCACTGGTTACATTTGCACAGAAATCAGTTTCCAGTCCCAAAGACAAAATCTTCCCAGTTCAGTTGTTGGTACAAAGACCTGAAGGCTCTATCCTCTTAGAAAGTAGGTGGGGTTTTTGAGAAGTATTTCTATGTGCAATATTATGCCTAGTTTTCCTCTGCAGTTTGATTCTGCTCTCTCCAAAGGTTCACGTTGGAGGGGGGTGGTGGTGGTATGGCCGTTGTGCACAGATGTAAATGTGCAAAGCACAAGGCAGCAGAGCACTGGGCTCTTCCTACGCTTCAGAGCAGAAATGTGCTGGCAAACTCCTTTCATGGAGATGCAGCTTCTAAATTGGCAAAAGAACCTAGAGTATAAAGATTTCCCTAAATGGAATAAGCTGTCAGGGCTGTTCCCAGAAGAGCATGGCAGAGGGGTGAGCGAGCGTGTGCACATCCATGGGAGGGCATCAGAAATTGTGCTTCTGACCAGAAGAGTTATGTGAGCAAATCCTGGTCAAGCCCTTGTGTTGATTATCTACATGAAAAGAGCTGCTTTGAAAAGAAATGAAACCACCCCAAATGACCACCTCAGAAAGACTAACCAAAAACCCCAGCCACAACTAAATAAAGCAGCCAAAAACCCCCACTCCTGTAGCCACCATCCTCAGAGGGTGGTGGTTTTTTCTCTTCTGCACTGTCTCACTGACACTGTTTGAACACAACTGGGGATCCTTGCACTGAGACTTGCTGGATGGAGAGTCCAAAGTCACTCCCTGGCAGCCAGGCTGAGAGGGAAGGATGAGGGCTAACGTGCTCAAGTGTGAGTAGCTGGTTTGAAGCAATAAATGTGGTTTCTGGAAGGCGTCCAGTTTGCCCAAACATGACACTTCTGCTACAACAATCAGCCCGTACAGTAGCAGCAATGTGCCAGAGATGACAAAGAGCTTGAAGTCTGCAGAGCTGCAGAAGTACTTCCAAAAGCCACGTTTAACTTCAGGGGTCAGGTAAATTAAAGTGGTAATTTTCTTCTTTAAGAAGAGAATGGCTTAAAATTGCTCATAACTGAGACTTACTTGGCTTCCTTCATCTGGCAGCATTTTTTAATCAGCTAAGCAAATTTTACAGCAGATGGGGATTGAAGGTACAGACCTGTGGTAGGAAGGTCTTTCTAACCTAGGAGTAAAGTCGTGGGAGGGGGAAGGAACCAAATGCTTTCTCTTCAGTTTAATGACACCCCCGTCCCCTTGTCAAGGATTCACTTGCTCCATCGAGTCAGAAGCACCCACAAACACCAGCAGCACCTCGAAAATCTCCCTGTGGCCATGATAGGAGTTACTGCTCTATCGTTCATGTGCATGCAATGACATTGCTTTGAAATCCCAAAATATCAGAAAGGATTAAAAAGCTGCTGCAACAAGTATTTGGCATCTCACCTGGGCCTGGAAAGAGGCAAGCAGCTCGGTTCCTGTGGCACAGTGTGGTGGTTTAGGACCTCTCCATGCTTCCTGGAGAAGCCCCTTGCTCCCAGCTCCTCCCTCTGCTCATCTCCCCAGGACCCCCTCCAAGCAGGCAGCATCTGCTCTGTTAGCCCCCTTGGCTCTGGTGCCAGTGGAGAGTTAATTTTTAGTCTGAGGAGAGGCTGAATGGAAGAGGCAGCAGCGAAGTCTCTCATGTGGCAGAGATAGCAAGAAGCAAAGTGCACCCACCTGCTCTAATCTGAGGTTTCATGGCAGTTTCCTGCAGAGTGTGTCAGGGTGTTTTTTCCTGCTCATATTATTTGAAGACGTGAGCGAAGGAGGAAGCTTCTAACCACAGAACACAGGGGTTGTGTGTTTTTTTAATACCATTTCACCCAATCACTCGATTTTCTGCCCCAGCAGAACTTTCAGACCCCTTTAATAGCACAATGAACTGTAAATTAGTGCTCTCTGTATGCAACACTCTGTTGCATAAAATGCATCACCTGAATTTTACCTACTGATAGCAAAAAACCACAAAGGCCTGGTTCAGTGCTGCCCAGAGGATTTTGAGCTGTGTGAGGATGTTCCCACAGGTCCTGGTGAGGCTGGAGCCCAGCAGGAGGCTGCGTAGGGGTTTTTTAGCTGTTGTCTTCCCCGATTAAGAAACAGTCTGTCTTTCCCCACCCAACGCAGTGTTTGCCAGCACTTGGGTGCACCACTTAAGTGCATTTAAAATTCTTATTTTGGCAAAAAAAGAAAAGAATAATTTCAAAGTCTTTGAAACTTGTTTTGACTAGGAAAGAAACCTTGGTGGAAGATGGTTGTTTGGGTCTATTCCAGTTTTTCCCTCCCCTGCTTATACGCTTCTGTTTGCTTTTTATTGAAGAAAAAGTGAGGCAGGCATGTATTAAAAACAACAAAACCTTACAGGAGGAAAGGGTTTTACATTTCCTGTTGATCTGAAAGCAAAGTACCCATTGTAACCCATTCGGGGCACTAAAGGGAAAAAACTTAAAGCAAAATGACCCCTAACTTCTGGGTTTTTCAACCCTCTCTAAAAAGCAAGGTGGCAGCAAGGGAAGAGGCTGGGCAAACAGCTACTGGAAGTGTCTCAGAGATGTTTTGCCTACCAAGTGACCGTGCTGCATGCTAACCTGTGACATCTCCACGCCTGCAAAGCACCAAAGCCAGGCAGAGGTAGAGCTTAGCCCTGAGAAAGAAGGGGAGGCTGGGGGGTGCTCTTGCTTCTGCACTCAATCCCAGTCCCCTTGAGGCAAAACCTTCCCCCCGCCCCCTGTATGCAGCCCTCTGGTACCTGCCAGGATTTTTCTGATGCTTGCAGCAGTGTGGAGAAAAGCTCCTGCAAAATCACCATCTTCTGCTTGAGCAGCAGCTCACGGTGCAGGGCCTCCTGGGGAGAAGGGGAGACTTGGTCAGTGGGGGCCCCCCCCTATAGTTGGCAGGGTCCCCCAGGAAATTCTGCTGCTGGGAGGGGTTTTGGGCAGGCCTTGGAACTCAGTGGCTTCTCCATAGGTTACTTTGCCACGTGGAAGTTGGGTGTGTAACCCCTTCATTTAATAATGACTTGAAAAGTATTGCACTTGCCAAGGACCTGCTTTCCCAGGGAGCACTGAGCAGTATTTGGAACCTACCTTCAGGTAGTTGGACAACTGCAGCATTTCCTGAAAGGGAAAGGGCAAGTCTTTAAAAGCAATAGCATTGATTCAGTTTGTAACCACTCTATGAACTGGCTACAAACCCCAGATATTTTGAAATAAAAGTGAAGTTAAGAGGCTCTGTCTCGGTGGAAGTGGAGAGCCTGCTCAGGTTTATTTGTTTGGGTCTCCAGGGAAGTCAAAATATTTTCTTCAGTAATTTACAGCAGTGGAATTGCAGCATCTTTCATAGAATTATTATGGTTGGGAAGGACCTCTAGGATCATCAAGTCCAACATCCCCCTAACCACTGGACCATAACCTCAAGTGCTACATCTACTTTTTAAACCCGTCCAAGGATGGTGACTCCACCACCTCCCTATCTTTGCCACATAGTGTGTGAAACTGGGGTGGTTAGGGGGAGAACAGCAGGTACCCCTGGGACAGAAGGGCCTTTCCTCCTAGAGCAGCAGTGTCAACATTTTTGAAACTATGGAAATTTAGCACCAGGAAGCATCCTGGTCAGAAATTTTAGAAGCAGATTTCATTTGCAGCAGTTCAAGACCAGTTGTTAGCTGTGTGTCACTTACCTTATTTAAAACTGCTATTCCACAACTGAAATAAAAAAAGGACAAGTGTGTTACTGAGGTGAGTGTGACAGGGGGGTCTGCAGAGTGTTGGTGTTTGTACAGTGAAAGCTTGTGCCAAGGCAAGACGTGGTTGGGCATTGGAAGCAGCTGTCCCTTGGGTATCTGAATTCCCAGCCCAGGGAGGGATGGGGGGACTGGCTTACTCTGTCTGCTGGCTCGAGTCTTTCACTCCTGGGTTTGTCAGGGTCTGGGTGCCTGTGAAAGCAAAGCAAAAGGTGTGAATGATTCCCCTGTCCCAGGGGCTGTGCAGCTCTTCTGCTCAGGTGCCCATCTCGGCTCTTGGAGGTGGCGTTGCTTCTAGAATGGAGAGTAGGGGTTTAAAGAGTGGCCAGTGACACAACTCAATAGGGGCAAGAGGCAGAGAGGAGTCCTGCTCAGATGGACAGAGAACTTCTAAGTTCAGTAATTCTGTGAAGCTACCCCTCAGACCCCCGGGTATCTGTGCCACTTAGGGCATCTGCTCAGCAGCACTGGTTGTTCAGCCCTGGGCTGGGCTGGTTTATCCCTCCACAGAACACTAACCCCTGTGGGGGAACCTCAGACTGGGAAAGTAAAACTAGTACAGTGGGGCTGCTGAGAGGGGAGCCTGTCTTGGAGGTGAGCTAACAACTCACATCCCAAACTGCCTGATGGAGAAATGGAGGTGGGAGTGGAAACTCCATGGCTGCTGTTATGCTGGGAAGCCCGAGCATCCTGCACCTACCTTGGGTGTTCACAGAGGCACCTCGCCCAGGGACAGCTCCTGCTGGAATTCCGAGGGGGATGCTGAGGCTGAGTGGGGAGTGGGTGGGAGGAAACGTGGGGCAGCTCCATGGGTGCTGGAAAGAGAGGGCAGCTTGAGTCAGAATCTCTCCAGAATGGGCTGTGAGGAGCGGAGGGGATGGGGCTGTGGCCAGGTCAGGCTTTGTACCTGCAGTGACCAGGTGAAGGGCATCGGGGAGATGCCAAGAAACCACAGCAAATCCCCAAGGATCTGCTGCTTTGGCTGCAGCAGGGAGCAGGAGCTCTGTGGGGAAGTGGGAGAAAAGCTGCTGGCTTCTGGGACACACACACCTCAGAATGGGACAAGGAACACCTCCAATATGGCTTGAGATATCTTTTTGTAAAGATGAGGATTTTTGGTGGCAGGGAGTTGGGCCCTGGCTGGGGTCCCTGCTACTGTTTGGTTTTCTTGGAACAAAGGGTAGCTGTTCTGGCTTCCCCCTGGGGCTGGGGGAGCAGAGTGCTCAGCCCATTGTCCTCCCTCCAGCCTCCTGTCCCACGTTACCTCTGCAGAAGCAAAGAGGGGAAGACACTGTGCATAGGCTGGGTGCATGTAAAAGCTTGTTCCAGATTCCTGCTGTCGAGCAGGTGATTAACCTGGTGAACAGACCGGCAGCAGGAGGCAGGTCATTGCTCTGCACCCTCCTGTGCTGTGAAGGAAGCTTGAGGTGCCTCTAAGTCTTCTCCTGTTTGACTGTCTCTGCTCACGTAGGTTTGGGAAGCCCGTAGGATGTACTGGGGGAATTGTTCATTTTGCATGGGATATAAGCTTAGAAGGAAGTCTGTTTGGCTGCTGGATTGGGGCATTTTGCATCTTCCTGGAGATGTTCTCGATGGCACTGAGCCCTCTGGGTTACTGTTAGCTGGGCAGAATAGGGTGTGAGTACCAGGGATTCTGAACTCCTGCATCCTTCCTGCTCACAGCGAAGGTGATGGAGGGGAGTCGGGTGTTTAGAGCTCAATTTTTGATGATAAAAATAATTTGTGTAAGTGAAAAAATGTAATCTGGCAGCTAGGCTGAGGGG
>VWZY01007753.1:302747-316035 GCA_013399075.1 Chloroceryle aenea | reverse complement strand
AGGGCGGGGAGAAATGAGCTTCGAGAGTGTTCGAGGGGCAGGACCCCCCCGTGGGCAGGCACTGGTGCCACAGCCCGGCCGGAGGAGCGGCGGTGACAGGGGACGGTCGGTGGCAGAGGGAGCTGGGGGGGGGATAAGGAGCTGCGAAGGTGCTGCTCGGTTCCTGACCAGCCGGGGCACCCAGCACGGCTCTTACCGGTATCGATGAAGCCAAGGATGCAGAGCGTGATGGAAACGTTAACGCTCTGCATGGTGAATTCCTGCCTCAGGGAGCTGAAAAATCCATCCAAGGCGAACTTAGTCGCAGAGTAGGGGACCGTAAACGGAAACCCAACTTTACCTGGACAGAGTGAAGTTCGGTTATAGCTCAAAAAGCTGTTCTGCCTAAACCTCCCGCTTTGCCCTTCACCGGCTAAAGTATTTTCCCCAAAGGGAGTTTACTGTCGGTGGAACGTCACCCTGGCACCTGAACAGCAGCGTTACAAACATTCCCGTCAGCATCCAGCTCTTTCAAGGCCTCAAGGTCAACACCATTGCTCATGTCTCTGCTCGGGCTATGAGCAACCCGCAGTAACTGACACCCTCAGAGGGAGAAGGTGGAGCAAAGTTTAAACTCCTTGTCTCCGCATCCTGAGCCGATCACCAGCAGACTGAGCAAGACCCTGGCTCCGTGTGGGGACATCTGTTAGTCATTTAGTTTCCTGACTTAACAAAAATTTATTAGAGTCATGTTTTTGTGGCTAGAGTCGGTCAGTAACTCACTCTACAAATATTAGCAGGAACTTGACCTACCAAGCCGAGATGAACAGCCAGAGAACCAGTGCAGTGAGAAATTTCTGCATTTCTACTTTTCCCCTATAAAACTGGGGTATGTGAGCTCTGCTGCGCTAATGAGCCTGACACCAGGGTGTGGGGTTTAATTACACGGCTGGTCAAAAAGCAAGCTGGGGCGATTGGATTGCAACAGAGAACAAATTCCACTGAGAAAATACAAAATAACTGGATTTGGGTTGGGGGTTTTTGGCGTGCGTTAAGCAGTCACAGCTCCTCTAGGATGCCTGGTGTCTCCACGTGCCGCTTGCTTCTGAAATGGTGTCTTTGACTGAATCCCATCTCGCCTGCCTCGCTCTCCACTCACCTGCCATGGATGAAACCACCACAATGCTGCCCTCGCTCTGCTTCAGCATGGGCAGGGCGGAGGTGGTCATGGCCACGTAACTGAGGAAGTTGATCTCCAGGAGCTTCCGTACGTGCTCAACGTCCCCGTTGAAATAACCGAAGTACGACGTGCCGACGTGATTAAGAATGAGCATGTCTAGGCCTCCTGAAAGCAGAGGAGCAGGCGTTAGTGCTGGGTGGGAGAGGGCTACAACCAGCAAAACAGAGCCTTTCCTGGCAGCAGAACAGATGCAATCGAAAGAAATTAGGTTTTTGGGTCAGAGCTGTGACCTGTCATCTCCTGATTAATGGATGGTGGCTGCCAGTAAAATTTTTATTCTGATTTTTTTTTTTCTGGTTCAAACAAAAGGCACAAGGGAGACCACCCTGGAGCTTCTCTGTGGGCCTGGGATGGGAGAGGGAGTGCTCCCCACAGAGCTGAAACGCTGTGTTTCCACAGCCGTGACCCATGGCCCCGATAGCCACGGGCCTGGTGGACAGTTTCAGACTGCAGTAGCTGGGGGTGATGAAATCCAGGAGGGTGATACTGGAACAGGATGTCACGAGGCCACAGGGCTGAAATCGAGAGCGCAGTTCAGTTTGAGCCGGAGCGATCGAGCTGGGCGGAGGAGCGGGAACTGCAAAGGGCAGAACTGGGGGCAGATCTCGCCCCTCTCTCTCAGTACAAAAAGCAGCACGGCCAAGGTGAGATGCGATGTTCCGCTGCCGTTTGCGTTGAGCAAGCTATAAACGTACCCAGCAAGGTCCCTGCCTCCTCCACCACGTGCTCGGCGAAGGCCATGTCCTCCATGGTGCCACTGACGTACCAGGCAGAGGCTGCTCCCAGCTCCAGGCACCGCTCCACCACCTGCCACACCAACAGGATGGGTCAGAAACCCTTTTCCCTGCCCTGGGAAGTCTGGTATAGTAGCAAAAGGTGTCTGTGCTCCCTGTGATGTGTCCCCACCTTAAACCAGTGGTTTGGTGTTTCAGGAGAATGTTTGGAGTCTTTTAAGCTTCAAAGGGAGCCTGGAAAATGATTCCTTTGGTGAATGCGTGACCCAAGGCAGTCTGGCTCTGCTGGGTGCTGCCGGTGCCGGAATTGCCTGTGTGCAGGGTGAGCAGGAGCTTGCACATCCCTGCGGTGGAATGAGGGTGTGTGCGCGGGGGGAGCCGGTGTGCACGGCGAGATGTGTACATAACCCAGTTCAAATATCACACGAAGGGCTGTGCAGAGGGCACCTATCTGCAGGAGAGGGATTTCTGCACCCGCAGGAGCCCCAGACACCACAAGTGTCCACACCCCTGAGTGTAGCTGTGCCCGGCTGGCATTTGTGTCATGGCAATTGCACGTGTGTACATTCACGCAGGTACCTGTGAGGTGAGACCGGCCTTCCTATGTTTGTGTGTGCACCACCATGAACACGCGTGTGTGAGTGCTCAGCTTGCCATTTACTTTCTGCAGCTTGGCCTCTGTCCGTGCCGTGATCAAAATGTGGGATCCCATCCGCGCCAGGTGATAGGCCATCTGCTCCCCAATTCCAGTGCTCGCTCCGGTGACAATCACCCGCTTCCCTTTCAGCATCTCTGGGGAACGAGGCACAGGGATTTAACTTATCCAAACACTGTTTCAAAAAACAAATCCCTTCAGAGTAAGCAGTTAATCTGAAGCCAAGTGAGCCTGAAAGTGCAAAGCGTCCGGCACCAGGACGGCTTTTCCATCTGCTGGAAGAAGCTGTGCTGAGGAGCAGCTGCAGCTCCTTGTGACTGCAGTGACATGGGGACAGCGCTCGACACTTTCAGCATTGGCTGGATATTTTTTTTCCCTACAAACTGGGACACAGCTTATAAACACCTCGACTATTTTGTAATAAAAATCATCTGCTGAGTGCATGCTTCGAAAGTTAAAATCCAACAGTTAAAAGTCACGTCGATAAACTCTTTCTGCTACATGCTGGAAAAGGGAGAGTTCAGAGCTCCCTCTGTCTCAGACCCCCTGCCTCACCTGCTCCCTCAGGAAGTATTTCTGCATATTACTTGGTTGAATTCCCAATCTTTGTTAAACAGCTTTCCAGTATCAGCCACCACACCAAGCCTCGGACGTGGTCTGCTCCGAGCTCCGTGCAGTTTCTATGCAAAACACTCAAATGTGGCTTTTAATACTTTTCCTTAAAGACAGATTCACTTTTAATACTTACCCGGTTTGAAATTCTCCCTCGCAGAATAAAACCAGAAGGCCAAAACCAATCCCAAAAAGGGAATGAGAATCTTTTGCAACCGACCCATCCCACTGTGGAGCCAGGAAATAAAGCATGAAAGAGAAGGGAGGAAAGAAAAAAAAAACAACAAAAACCACACAACCCTCTGCAGAGCTGCTCCAGAGGGAAGCAGCGATGCCAATCCTTCAAAACCTGTTAACGAAGGAACTGCAACTTCCAAAGCACTGGAAAATCGCTGGCGGATGGATAAGTGAAGCAAACCCTTTGATTTGCTCCCCGCTGGAGCTGGCGAACCTCGGCCTAACCCGCGGTGCTGTTTGGGTTCTGCCCGGCTCTTTTCATATTTCCTGTCCTACGTTAAAATGCAGAATTTTGCACAACACCCTGGAAGAGGTGTGTCTTTGCTGAGCAGCGTCAAGTTTCACTTCAAGAACATCAGAGGCAGCCTAGTGCAGGTGGTTAAACAGAACTTTGTAATTCCTGCTGGCACCCTACGTGGCTCCGTGGAGGTGCAGATCTGGGTCTGCTGGCTCGCAGTGGGTCAGGCACTGGGGAGTGACTGGGGGCTGCTGGGGTGGGGGGACACGCAGCAGGATGTGCAACAAAGGTCTTGTGCAACCCAGGGTGTTGCTCTCTGCTCCCCAAAGCAGCTGCCTGCCTCGGGATGCTGGGCAGGGGGAGCCCAGCAGTGTGAGCCACCCCCAAACAGCTCCAGAAACACTTTGCTGAGGCAGGTGATTATTGGGTTGGGTTTTTTGTTGTTATTTTGTGTTTGTTTGGTTTTTTTTTTAATCTCTACTTATTCCTGTGAGCAGATGAGGCAGCAGGGGCTGAGCTGAACCCGTCACCAGGGTGCAACCACCCCAGTTCTAAGGAACGAGGTTTGGAGTGAAATCCTGAATGTTGTTTGCTGCTGCCACAGTTCCTGCTTAGCATTCTGAAGAGTTTTGTTCTTACTTGTAAGTGAACGTATTCTGAGGAAAAACCGTGCAACTTCCGCTGGCTCCCCGCGCCTTGGCAGCAGCAAACTCAGTGCCATTGCTCTTATGCAATAGGTATCAGCCCTGCTCCAGCCTTGGGCTGCCGCTGGGATCTTCATCCCAGAGCACCAGTGCTGCTGGGACACGTGGGATGGGGATGCTCTGCAGGAGCTTTGTGTGCTCCTGGAGCAGCCTCTGGCTTCTCAGCTGGGGAAAGCTTTGGTTGCTGGGACACCAGGCTCACCTGAGGTGTAGGGGCTGCGCTGGGGTCTGCTTTAGGTGGGTGCAAGGCTGTGGTTGTCCCTCGGAGGCCCCTCTACCATGACCAGACAGAAAGAAGAATTTAAAGATTGTCACAGAATCAGAGTGTTAAGGGTTGGAAGGGACCTCCAAAGGTGATGGAGTCCAACTTCTCTGCCGGAGCGGGACCAAAACAAGGTCCCCCCATTGCAGCTTTAAAATGAAAATGTTTTTATTTAGCAGTATAGTTGGTGGGGCACTGGAGCTCTTGGGCACTGCTTCTGCTTAAGAGATTATTTTTTCTTCTTTTCAGCCGTTCTCCTTCAGTCTCAGCTTTCCCTCTGATAAGCAGCACTCACCCCGCACTTGGTCAGATAACACCAGTGGGGCCACTCTGCCTTTTCCTTCCTCACTTTGCTTTGAACTTGGGCCATGATCGTGGGACAACCATTTCATTCTGGGGCTTGTAAAAAGAAAAGGAAAAACAACCAACAAACCACCAAGAAAGCAAGCACCTAATTAACATTACCTCAGCTCTCGGGGTTGCCAGCAGGGAGAGAGGCTCTTTTCAGACAGTGCTGTTGACTGCAGGAAAGCACCAGCTGTCAACCTTTGTGCACTGACCACAAGCATGTCAGGAAGGCATCGTGTGCTCTGCTCCACCTCAGCTCGGGGAGATGGGAGGCAGCCTGGTGGCTACTGAGCCAGAGGCTGTGCTCACCCTGCTGCCGTGTGCTGTGATGAGGATTGCAGGTTGGTGGGGGAATCTTGTGTGAGAGAAAGTAGCTGATGATGAACTGAAACACTGAATGGTGTGGATGCAACTTTTTCCAAGAGAAAGGTTGTGTGTGTGCCATTGAGGGTGTCCTGTCCCCGGGAGGGCTGGGGGCTGTGGCGATGGCAGGAGCAGCCGGATTTGGCTGCACTCTTCTGCTGACGTGGGTTTGCTTTTGGCTGCCGGTCGCCCTTCCAGGGTGCTGCTGCTCTTTGCTCCCACTCACAGCTTTTTCTGGGTTTGTTTTGCTCTGTGCAACTTAAGAACTTGTTTTTAACCTTTTCCTGGGGGTGGGGAGCAAGGGAAGGGAGAGCAGGGCAGGAAGAGGTGACTGTGGAGAAGTGTTTTCTGATCTCAGCTGGTCCTGGTTCTGCTGCTGCCAAACTCTTGTGCCTTGGCAGAAGAGATACTGGTGGTGTGGCCAGTCCTGGCCTGGTGGGAGGGAGCCTCGGGGACAAGGGGGAGCAGCAGGCTCTTCCTGCTGAAAGGGCTTCACATGAATTTTTCCAGATGTATCCCCCCCCATCTGGTCACTTCTCTATCACTTGCTGTTCAAAGCGTGTTTCTCACAGGGTGATGCTTGGTGTTCTGCGAGCCGCTCTGCGCAGGGGAGGTTCTTCAGTTACTGCCATCAGGAGCTCACTTGGAGGAAGTGAAGGCGTGAAGGAAATTTGTTCTGACAGCAAACGGAGAGAGGGGAGCTGCTGGAGAGCCCCTGCAGCGCCTCCAGCCCTGTGCTGCCTGGGGGAGCGTGTTCAGCGCAGGGCTGAGGCTGGGGCAAGACTGTGCTTGCAGCTCAGGGACCCAAATGCCCTTGGCAGGAGTTAGGGTATCACTTTTTTTCTCTTTTGAGTGATGTTTGGCTTTTTTCCAACCCATTATTAAATCTTTGTTGAACGCAGAGGATTTTCTTTTTTTTTATTATATTTTTTTTACTTCTGCTCTCTTGTTTTCCTGTATCACAGGGACACAAAACCATCATCTCTCACACCCAGCTCTCCCAGCATTCTTTACCATGAGTGTAGATCTGATCATTCCTTTACAGGATAGCCCTGGGTTACATTCCCATTAGGCTGGTGTCCCTGCCAACGTGGTGCTCTAAGGCTGTGACAGATGGGGGTGTTTTTCAGCACATCTCTGTCTTGCTGTGGCTCCTGTGCTGATGTCCTGCAATCACCATTGCCAGGACTGCTGGACCCCTCCTGCAAAATGCACTCTGGGGTCCCACGGGAGACTTGAGCTGCTTGCAGCACTGGGTTTGGTTTGGTACGATGTTCTCAGTCACTGCCTGTTTAGAGAAAATACTGTGATGTTGAAGTCCTCTCTAAGCACTAAATTAAGCTTTTTCCTGTGTGACCAAATCAGGAGTTGCTGCCTTGATACTTGATTGTTGGTCCTGTGGCTGCCTTAAGTCTTGGCTGTTGTCCATGTTCGCAGTGCCCTTGGTGCTGGGTGGCAGAGGCTGATATGCTTATCTGGGCCCCTAATTTTAGCCTGGCAGCTCTTGAAACATTCAGAGTCCAAACCGCAAATAGAGAGTGAGGAGACTCTAAAGACATTTGGCTCGTGCCCTTGAAACCATTGGCCTGTGAGGGAGGGCTGCTGGGTTTTTGGTGGCCTTCAGCTCCATATGATGAAAGCCTGGCCAACAGTGCCAAGCTGAAATGAGATATTTGTAGAAGCATTGCAGGATGGGTTCAGAAAAATACTCTCCAGATCTCATACCAGCTGCGGTGTTCCTGAGGATTTCATGCACAGGGGGAAATGTCACACAGGTGAAAGTAAACTGGGATCGGACAAGTCTTGGAATAACAGGAATTGAGCTCCTGTGGCACTGGGCAATCTAACTCACCTCGGGCAACGTGCAGTGCAAGAGAGTATTGCTCAGGACTGTGGTTTACTCGGTCTTAAATGCTCCATATGCTTCTAAACCTCAGCTTGCTGCAGGTGTCCTTACTAGTACTGACTGTACATCTTAGCCCATCTGGTTGCTCTCGGATGTATCCCAGTACTTAGGATGAAAATTCCTTCGCACGTGGCCCTTTGGAATGACTTCTGGATGCTATTTGCTGGTTGTGTGAGGTTCTATCCGTGGCTGTTGTATTAAGCAGGGCTTTCTGCAGGCTGCCTGGTGTCAAAATACAGATGTGAGGGGCCTCAGGAGATGGGGCTGGGAAAGAGGCTGGTTTGGAGAGTCGTGCCATGGGTTAAAGATGGGGAAATTTGCTGAAGCCTTTTAATCTACTGGCAAGTCTGTCCTTCATCGTAGTTAAAGCGATGTTAAATGGATTACTAAAGCTCCATGCACTCTGAGTTTATCGTTGTGTGGTTTAAATAAGACTTTGTACAATCACTGTGGTGAAATCAGCCGTTAATAAGTGTGCAGCTCACCACTGCAGGGAGCTGGCCCTCTGCTACCAGTGCAGCCTGCTGTGGAAATGGTAACGGTTGACCTCCCAGGCTGCCCTTTCAGGGTAACACGCAGGAGGTTACAACCTCTGAGCTTGCATTGCGTCAGCAGGCAGGAGATTGTCTTCTGCAGGAGGTGATTTTACCGAGCTGGCCCAGAACCGCCGGTGCAGCACCCGGTTTAAGTGTCTAATCCCATTAGCTGTCTTAGGAGGAGCTATTTTGACTGTTCTACAAACCCCTTCCCTTTAAGCTCTTAAACTTCATTACTGGATAACAGGGGAGAGGAGGTGTGGGCAGCAGGGTGCTGGCATGATGCGAGGAGGCATCATGTGTGAAGACAACCTGAGGTCCAAGCCCAGAAGTGGTGGAGCCCACGTGGCAGGGACCGTTTCCCTTTCCTCCCTTCTGCAGCGTGCTCAGGGCCATTCAGCTGTGGCTCTCTGGGGGGTATTTCACTAACATGACATGGTCCTGAATAGAACAGATTCTTACTAAGCCCAGGAAAGATTTGTAAACTGGTTTAAGTCCTCTAACGAGTCTGGCAGTACCCTGGGTACAGCCCTGAAGCTTGGATCTTGCTTTCAGAAGGACTGGGCCTCGGTTTTTCCACCCGTGACATCTCTGGTAGCTGATGGTAGTCTGCACAATTAGCTGTCTGGGGTGGGCTTGGGAAGGATCTCAGGAAAAAATCAGAAGACTTGATTTTGCCTGTGCAGCAGCCATAGCCTGTTAGAGGCTTGCTGGGGGGTGGACAGTTGGGGTTTTTGAACCAGTTCTGGGCAGGTGTGGTGGTGGCAGAGAAACCAATCTGTGCCATTAAACCCAGATAACCCCATGAAGTACAACCTGACCTCCAACTCGGGATGTGTGTCTATTGCCCGGGAGAGGCAAACACCACCACCTCCTCCCCCCACACCAGGTGGCCCATTTTGGAAGGAAGCTGCTGCTCAGGGGATGGAAGAAACACCCCCTTGGTCCCAGAGCAGCCCCTGCCCCAGCTGCTCCCCAGCAGGAACCAGAGGTGCGAGTGAAACCTGTTTGCAAAAGCAGTAAGAGAAAGCTTTAAAAAGAAATGCAGCTTGAGAGCATCAGTACCATATAAAATATTTATTGATCTTGCAAAATGTTGTAAAATGCATCTGTAATAAAAATAAGAAACCATGCTGTGCATCTTGCACATTTTTATACCAACAAAAGGTATTTTTTCCCCACTGCTGCACAGCAGCAAATATATCCGTTCACTTCTTTCAAGTCTTGCACTTGCCGTGTCCTTCTTCAGCCAACGCTTCTCTTCTCTTGCTGGAACCACCACCAGGTACGACTGGACAGCAGAGTCTCTTGTGCTTGGTTGCTCAGCAGGCAGCTCCCTGGCCATGGGGGTCTTTAGAGGCCAGCCTGTCTGGTCACCAGGGCCCTCTGCACCGCCACCGGCTTCTTGCTTTTTTCCAAGATCAAATCCTCCTGTTTCTGGGGAAGCATTTGCTCTTTTGTCAGGGCAGGTTTCTTCTCCTCCTCCTCCTCTAGCCGCCCTTCAGAGGTGAAAGGACTGCACACTGTCTCCACCAGACCGATAACCACCCCGAAGAAAGCCAGGACGCTGCCCAGCATGTACAGCTTGACCATCTTCCTGTTGGGCTTCTGGCTGAGCATTTCTTTGGCGAAGGGGATCAGCTCCTGCATGGTTTCCATTTTATCGCAGCAGGCTGGGAGGATGGCAGCTCTACGAGAGAGGAGAGAGNTCCCCCTCTCCCCCCCTCCCCCAAAATCCCTCCGGAGTCTGGTTGCAGAGCCAGACATCTCCTGGACAACTCAAAGTGCAGCTCCGTGGCTGCTTCTGTAAGAAATGTGGTTAATGTAGTAGTTTATATTGATTAGTGTGTAAATTAGATGTTATTAACGTGTTCACTGAGCCGGTGCTTGGAAGTGGGGGGTCGGGGGGGGAAGCTTTCTGTGTCCACAGCTTGGCAAATACTACAGTCTAGGGCTTGGATTCTGTGCACTGTCCGATTCAGCAAAGCAGATGGTTTTTGCCTTGCTGTGAAGTGGGTATAACCCCCCACTAATGCTTCAGTGAAGCATAACGAGGGTGTTCCCCAGGGCAAGGTGTGAAGGTGTTTAAGGTGCTTATGGCAAAGGGGACCATTAGAAAGTGGAGATGCGCAGCGTGACAGCACCTGCCTTTCTTGGGAGTAAGAGAACGACTGGAAATGTTGAAGTCAGTGAAAGTTTCAGGCAGCCTGTTAAGACCCTGTTTCCATTTTTCCCGCCCTTGCTGCTGCAAGTCTGGAACACCCGGGTACCGGCCGTGTCACTCCCTGTGATTCACTAAAGAACTGTGCATTTCCTTTTTGGGGAAAACCAGAAGGCAGCACTGTCACAGTTCTTGCCTGGCTTGCTGCCGCAGAGCGTTGCATCAATACCGTGCAGCAGATTACATCAGCTGCTTCCACTGGTGCCCCTTCAGTGCACGTATACAGCTCTGCCTGGAAAACCACACACATTTCGGCAGCTGATGACCTTAGAGAAGTTGCTAAAAGAGCAAGAAGTTGCTGGGATTTACAATTTCTGATTTTGAGGAGCAGATGACAGTGACTGGACAGGTTTCTCACGTGATCCGTGTGGCTGAGACGATGGCAGTCGCTCTGCCAGGGTATAGAAATCCCAGGACAGCGGGAGTTGAGCGATAGCAGCACTTTAAGGAGTGGTTGGTAGATGTGGGAAGAGGGTAAAGTTCAAGGGGAGCCTTTGCAAAAGATGCTGTGAAGGCAGCTGCTGCCTGGTGGCTCCTCAGGCTGAATCTCCTGGAGGGGCACCCGGGGGTGTTTGTGGACCCTGCTGAGGAGCAGCCTGAAGGATGGGCTGGCAGCCCCCGAGGCCGTCTGGAGCTGAAGGGGGCTTGTCCTCAAACCAGGGAGAGGAAAAGAGGGGTTCTCTTGCTCCCTGTCCCTAGCACACGGAAAGGAGGAATGGTTGCGCAGGGAATGATGCCCCTGAGCCAGGTTTTGTCCTGGCCTGCCTGGGAGAAACCTCCCTGACGTGAACAACTTGTGATGCGACTGACTGGGGCCGTGTTTCCCCTTCCTGCCCCAGCCACGGCCCTGGGGCCACAGCTGGCACGTCCATGTGCATGGCACGGTTGGGGCCAAGCTTTCACCTGAGTATTGGAAAGGGGCAGAAGAGAGCTCTGAGGAATGTGGGTGCTGGTGGAGCACGTCTTGCTTAGCTGGGTGCCTTTTTTCTTTTGCTGGAGGATTTAAACACCTTCCCTTCTGAAAAACTGCCCCATGAGAGGTGGTGCTGCCCAAATTCTGCCCTGCCTTCACTGAACTGCCTCATTAGTGTTGGACTAGATGATCTTTAAGGTCCCTTTCACCCCAAACCAGTCTCTATGATTAAAACCAGCCTAAAGTCAGGCTTGTGTTGGGGCCACAGTTCCAGACTTTGGGTTGCACTCCTCTGGGTGCGAGGACCACGTTCTCCTCCCACCCTCCCTGGGCTGCAGGTGCCAATGCCCCGCACCCTGCTCCTCGCCTTGGGGGCTGTAGTTCTTCAACTGGTCGGTTGGTTGGGTTTTTATTTTCTTTCCTTCCTTGCTGAGCTCTGCCGTGGGCATGTGTGGAGCAGTGAGTCACCCCTCGCTCCTCACATCCCGCACGTCCTCGGAGGGAGGCTGGAGACTTTCCCCGCGTCCACAGCAGGCAGAGGGCTCCAGGGAAACCGCCGGTGAAAACTCGGGGCTTTTTTTGTTTCAACTTTTGAATGTGCTTAGGAAACTCTATTGCAAGACTGGCTATAAAAGTTGCTAAAGACTTGTCTACCCGTCCTCAGTGTCTGGGTTTATTTTTTTCTTGAAATAAAAGGTCCTTATCTTCTCTGCCAACTTGGCAGCAAAGGTTGCAGCTGATTCCTGCATTCAAGCCATGTTTTTCTCTTCTGCAACGCTTTGAAAAATGACCATTGCAGGGTAGATAGCTGGAGGAGACAGCAATTAGACAGGGAAAGTTCAAGGTCACCGTACCTGCAGCGGGGGCTGGCTGCACGGTGAGGCCACGGGCTCTCTGGGGGGTGAGATGCTCTCTGTCCTGCCAGCCCCGCAGAGCGAGCAGCGCTGCGAGCTGCTCACAAACACCAGAAGGCAGCGTGTCTGGGCCCTACGCAATCCCAGAAACAAAGGTCAGTGTGAAGTGTTGGAGTTGTGACATTTTGCCTAAAAAAAAAAAGTTTGGTTTTTAGTTTTTTTATTCCCGAGGCAGGATTTTCTTTGCCTCCTGAACCTTGTATTTGAAAGTCCCTCGTCCAGCCTGAGGGCTGGGAAGGGTGTTTCTTATTCATTAACTCTAGATGGAGATGTCCAAGCGACCCCAAGATACTGAGTGGTGGGCAGAGCACGGGGCCCAGGATGATTCTGAGGGTTAACCAAGCAGCTGATAAGTGGCAAAAGCCTCTTGTAGCAGCACTCAGATTGTCTTGATTTAATTCAATAATAGCGAATTAAATTTTGTTTAAAATTTGACTAACAAGTCTGTGCAAGCTCATTGTGTGGACATTTAAATTGGATTAAGAATGGATAACAGGATTAATGATTAACACGAAATTAGACTAATTTTAGCTGTTCCTAATCTTATTTAGGAGAGTACACAAGGAGGTTGTCAGGTTTAATTGCAACTTTGATTAAACCAGGCTTTAGAGCGGGGAGAACTACAGGAGTTGGACGTCATCTGGAAGAAGAGCTCTGCCTGGTGCGGAAGCACCTGAGGCTTAACCTAAATATTGCCGGCCGGGGGAAGGCCGGGACGTGTGACAGCTCAGAGCAGCTCAGGGAGATGATGCCCCACAGCCTGGCTCTGCTCACGGGCTTTGCATGTGCCGACCCCGGCTGGGGCCTGGTGCACAGCGCTGGGGCCACCAGCTCGGGTAAAGCTGCTTTGAAATTGCTTTGGAAGGTGCAGGAGAAGCTGTGGGGCAGCCACTGGGGCAGCTCTGCCCACTGGAGCCCAAATTTAGCTCTGCTGCTGGCCTGGCTCTGTTTGCACGGGGATAACCTCGGTGATGCTCTCAAGAATGGGAGCACGGGGAGCTCTGCCCTTGCCGCGGGTGGACGTGCTGAGGAGAGGAGCCGTGAGCGCTGCCAGCTCTGCAGAAGGGCTGGAGAGAGGTTGGCTCCCTGAGTGGCTCGGCTCCGGTTTCAGCTGCGTCCCTTGGCCAGGGCACAGCTCCGTGCTGGCAGCGTGGCCACGGGCAACTGCCTGTCATGGGCAGGGGCTCGGCAGGTGCTGGGCACGCTGCGGGTGCGTGCTGAGGGCTTAGCAGGAGAGCTGGGGCCAGAGGGGCTGGAAGGTGATCAGTTGTGGTGTAAGGATCCACCCCTGCTACCAGAGCATCCCCATGTGAAGCCAAGGAATCTTCAGGACACTTGGTCTGCTCAGGCACAAGTGTGCTGTAGCTGCTGTTCCCCAAAACACCGGGGTGAAGTAGGGATAGAAAAAGAGAAGGACACCCCAAAG
>VWZY01007753.1:281160-294296 GCA_013399075.1 Chloroceryle aenea | reverse complement strand
GGATGTGGAAATGGGGACACCAAACAGGGCTGTTCAGTATGACAGGCAGGGAACTGAGCATCCCTCCAGCCCAAAGGCCGGGGTCATGGCAAAGAAGGGTTTCAGAAGTAATGGTTAGAGGTGTGGAATTATTCTGGTTAGAAGACACCTTTGAGATCCTCAAGTCCAACTGTTGACTTAATACAGAGTTAGGACAGCTCTTTAAAAGGGCCTTTTTCTTCTCAAAAATAAAGGTAATCCAGGGACAAAATACATCTGTCCTTTTTGGCATACGCATTTTATAGGTTTGACCCAGGCATGAGCTTGTAGTTGGTCTGATGTAGAAGGTGGTAGATGTGCTGGCTGATGTCTGTGTGCCACCCTGACCCAAGCCCTGTTTTCCTGCTGTTCCAGCTGCCCCACAGATGCTGAGTGCCCAGCAAGCCTGTTCCCATGGAGCCTGCTACCCCCCCACCGGAGACCTCCTTCTGGGACGATCCCATGGCCTGAGAGCCTCTTCCACCTGTGGCCTCAGCAGGCCCGAGACGTACTGCACGCCCCATGGAGAGGTATGTCCACCTCCCAGACCTCATGTAGGGATGCTAATGCCTTCACCCACCCTGTCCTTCCTACCCTTCTGCAGGGAAGTGTTTAACCTGTTTCAGGTATTTATCCCCCTTCCACCCACACAGGGTCATTGCACCATCTGTGGTGTCCCCTTGAGCCCTTCTCTACCATTTCAGTGTGGCAGCAAGAAAAGGGCAGCAAAGCTCTGGCCTGAAGCACTGGAGGCAAAACAGAAGCTTTTTTTCATTCAAAGTATCTCAAACCTTCCTGTCTCTGGATTTTTTAGCTAGAAACTCAACTCATATTTCATTTGTCAAAAATGGGAACACTTCAGGTCTTTCACAAAGACTTGGAAAAGCTTCTAAATCAACAACTGCTTCCAATTATACTGCTTGTGCGGGGGCAGGAGATGGTGCTGGGGAGATAAGGTTTCAGCCAGCTGCAGATTCCCAGGCCCCAAAGCTGCCACCAAATCAGTAAGAGCTTGAGGATAAGTCTGCCTGAGCATAGAGCTGAAAACACCACGGGGGTGATGTCCCCGATGTGAGCACTTCCCAAAGCCTTTTTCTGTTGGTCTGGTGATGTTAACCCCATAACCACCCTGGGAGGAGCTCAAAGGGGAGTGGGTTCAATGCAGGACAGGCAAAAAAGAGTCTTGGAAGAGATGGTCTAGAGGAGAGGAGAGGGCAGACCTCCAGCTTGAGTGAGTCAGCCTTCTTCTGGTTTTAATTCTCCTTCAAGCTGAAGGTCAAGAAGTGGCAGTAAGTGGATTTGTTGTGGAACTGGTGGTGTTCTTACTGGGCTGGAGAGATCTTTATGGGCTCAGGGATGGCTGGGAGCTGTTGGTGTGAAACTGCAGCAGCTCTCTGGCCCCGACAGGTCTGAGCATCACGTCCTCCTGGGCCCTGGGCTGGCTGCAGCATCTGCCCTTGGCTGGGTCGTTTTCCAGGCTGACAGCTGCCATCAGGCATTTCCTCCAGTCAGGCTCTCCCTGGTGCTTTTCAGAGCTGTGTTGCAGGACCAGGGCTCTTTGTTCACCTCCCTAGCAACCCTGCTGCTTCTTGCAGGTGCTGTGGCCCATGGCTTGGAAGAAGGCAAGCGGTTATTTCAGCTCTGACTTGAATTTTCTTTTCTTCCTTCCCAATTTCTGTTTACACTCGAGGAAAATTGTACATGAACATACCTCTGAAATCTTCACTTAACACTGACTTTTGAGAGAGGGGGCTTGTACTCGGGAGGTGAGTGTCTCCAAAACCTTGGTTAAGCTGGGTGTCCCAATGCCAGCTGGAGTGGGCTACTTGGGGCCTTTGCCTGACCTTGAGAAAACACTCTGAAGGGCCTTCAGTTGTGATCAGCTGCATCGTTTGGAATCTCTGGAGTGGAGACCTGGTGTCTCTGTCTGGCTGTGATAACACCTCGAGCAGGAATGATCCCTTAGGTGCATAATTAGTGGGTGAGGTCTCCTGGCAGTACTGCAGAGGAAGGTGGAGAGCACAGTGGTCTCTCCTAAACTATTCCATTTTCTTATCCTTATACATCACCTTACAAGTACCAGGGTTAAAAGGGATATGGAACAATTAACACTGATTTGAAGGTGGATTCTCCACTTCTCCACTTCTAGCTTTGGGGGTGAGGTCTTTCCTTCCTTACATACCTGTGATCCTTTGCTGCATGGAGAGATGCAGTGTTATTGCTGGCAAACTCCTTAAAGACCCTTATTTCTGGTCTGCAGCTGTACACACTGATGGGAGTTTGGAGTTCACCAGCTCCTGTCTGCTCAACAAATCCCTGTGCATTGAGAATTTCCTCATTTTTTCCCTTCCCTTTCCTACTTCTCTCATTCTAGCAAAAATCAATCCCCTGAACTCATTTTTCCTATTCCCATCCCATAAAAAGTAAGCCCGTATAATTTATTGACTCTTAGGGCTTTTTTTGTTACAAGTCTTGCTCTTGTTTTGTTGCCAAATAGGTACAAATTTGGAGCTGGTTTTGCAATCTCAGCAGAGGGCATGGGATGAGGGGTTGCTGTCGCTGGCTGCCGGTGCCCTCGGTGGGCACACGCTGTCTGGCCCCGCTGCCAGCCCACGCTGGCCCCAGGGTCCTCTTTTGCAACGCTGGTGGGTCACTCGATTTCAGCCTCTGCTCCAGCTCCATATCCCTCTAACCTTTATACTTTGCACTACTGATTGCTCCATTTCTTGGCTGTAGGCTCGGTCTAGTGAAATCCAGGAGGGACGCTCAGCGTTGCCATTTATAGCGCAGGGGACTTGCAGCGGCGATTAGAGAAGTGACGGTGGGGTGGAAACTGGACAGACCAATGGCCTGGCTTGGAAATCACTTAGAGCTTGGGAAATGGCCGTTGGAGTCAGCAGGGAAAGTAAAAAGCAAGAGGGAAACTGAAAATAAAATAGAAAAATAAACGAGCCTGGATTTGGAGTTGTAAAGGTGCTGAGGTGTGCGGCAGGACCTTCCCTGACTGAGGTGCCATTCAAGGCCCAGTTAATGTTGATGGGGATGTGGAGCAGCTCACTGCTGAGCTGTGGCCAGGGCAAGGCACGGTGTGGCTTTTGTATGGTTTAGCAAGCTCCTGGTCCCCTCAGCTGCTGAGAGACAGCAGGAGAGCTGTGCACACCTTCGGCGCCGTGCCGGTGCCCATGCCACGGTGGGGTGAGAGCTTTTCTTTCCGTTGGGCTTGTGTGATGCTTTCAGCCTAGACAAATTCAGAACTAGAAGACAGCTACAGGCTTTTCTGGCTGCTTTATTGATTTAGAGGAGTATCCCAAACACCCTGAGCATCATCACTGTGCTACCTTTGCCGAAGTAAAGGCGAGAGGGGAGCGAAGCTGGGTGTCCTCGTGCTTGTGCTGCTGCTGTTCCCTGCATCCTACAGCAGAGTGGTTTGTGTGTGTGTGGCATCCACGTGAGTCCTCATGCCCTGGCCCTGGGAGACTTTGGATATTAAAATGCATAAGGTCAAGGACCAAGATTTTGTGCCTTCTGTCACCTGCTGTTCATGGGCACTTAGTGGGTATGAGGAACGAGGGNNGAACGAGGGGTGGGAAGGCACCTTTATCACCCCTTGTGTCATGGTGATGTGGGGTCATTCAGGTGGGGGTTGAGATGAGTGACACCAGAGAAGTCTAATCCCTAAATGCATTAGTGGGATTGTGAACCCCTTCGGCAGGAGGGCTCCTGGCATGGCAGAGGGTTCCTCCTCCAGCTGACGGATGGTCTCAGCTGCCTGGCAGGGCTTGGTCTGTAGCATCTCTCCCTGTGGTGTCTCAGCACTGAGTTGTCTTCATCTGCTTCCAAAAATACAAGCCGATGTCTGTGAAAGAGAATATGTGCAAGACTAATGCTGCTGTCTGTCATCTTGCTGCTGTCTGCTGGTTACATCTGCCCACCTGCCTGCCACAGTCGGTCAGGGAGCTCGGGACTGATCCAAACCGTGCTGCCTGCAGTGCTTCAGCAGGCCCTAGGCGTGTTGCAACAGGGGAGAGCAGGCTGAAAAGCCATTGTGCCTCCCAGCTCTTTCTTCCTTCCAGACCCACATCATTAGTCAAACTCAAATGTTTTACCCAGAAAAATGCATTCACAAAATCATGAAATAACTGGCTGGATGGGATCTCAGGAGCTCCAACCCCCTACTCAAAGCAGGGCTTGTAGATTTGGGTGTTACCTCATTGTATCCAGGGTTTGCACTGAATGATTTGTATTCCTGACCTGTTGAAGGTAATACAGCAGCCACAAGTTGCTGCTCAGTGCTTATCTCATCTCATTCTGGCATTCAGACACACCCTGCTCTTTGCTGCAGGGATATGTCCCTGCCTGCAGTGAATGTGCAGAAAAAAAAACCTTTTTCCCATTATTTTTTTCTTCCTCCCTTCTCCATATCTTTTTCTTTCCCCACAAGAGTGCAGATGGACAGGTACACTGGGGGACATCACATCATTCCTTAGCAGACAAGTTGCAGGGGCAGCAGGACCCTGGCGATGTGCAGGATGGTTTTTTTGCAGACTTTCAACCTGGCAGATTTTTAAATGAAGTTTTGTTGAGGGGAGACGATGTGAGAACAGACGGGCTGAGGAAAACAGGCACCCACGTGCTTGCTTTTAAGCAAGAGAAATGAACTTCATTTCCTCACACCCCATGCCTAGGAATGTTTGTCCTGCTTGTGTCTTTTCCCCATCTCTGCTGTTCTCTCTGAATTTGGGGGTCACTGGTAAAACCAAGCTGAGGGGCAGAGCTATTTGCATTTTGAGCTCATTTTCCAGTGTCATTTCTGACCGGCCAAGCAAGGATGTGACATTGGATAGTACCTTGGAGAGAGAGAGCTGGGTGTCAAAATTGAAGCACCGTCCAGTTTAGCAAATACCAACTGCTCGGTGAGAAGTTTAACCGTGATGACATAACCATGGGGAACTTCACTGCCTTTGGAAATGTATGGAGTATTTCCCAGGCCAGCCAAGCCCGGTGCAGCGATGTCCCACGGCTGGTGTGAGCAGGGGATGAAAATGGTTTGAGAGTTGCTTCAGTTGGCTTTAACAGGTGCCTTTGCTCCCGAGGTAACATTCTTGCTGCCCACCCTATTGTTTAATAACCCTCGATACCTCTGCATACCTATAAATCCCCACTGCTTTCCAGATTGTCCCTAAATAAACTTGGAACAGCGATGACTGCCCCTATACAATATTAATTGTGCAAGACCCCACAAGGCTCCCGTGTGGGAGGCCGTGTGCCAGGAGCCCGACTGACACAGTGCCTCTCGCTGACACGGAGCTGGGTTACACACAGGACCCTACCAAGGTCTCTGCTGCTATGAAAGGTCTTCATTTCATGACTGGAGAGAAGCAGCTTCCCATTTTTGCCGATGAATAAGTGTGGTGTATTTTGGGTTGTGCATCTATGCCAGGAGGTTTTATTTCAAGGGCTCTCTACTCATATTAAAATGGCAGCTAGAGCTACTTAAAATACTTTGGTCCGAGTCCATCAGCTTAAAATTGGTTTGTGGTTTTTCCCCCCTGCGTGAGCGGGGGGAGCAGGGGGGGCTGGTTCAGCAGCTGGTTCACAAGGTCAGAGCAGGAGGAGAGCAGCAGAACCCTCGGCAGAGCTGGGAGACCCCACGGGCAAGGGCTGGTTCTGCCCGTGTCCCTGCACGCCCCGGGCAGACGTGTCGGTGAGGGAAGGGCAATTTTTACAATACCTGGTGGTGGTTCTTCATAGTTGGTTTTTGCTTTTTTGCTTTGGCTTGGTTTTTCCCCCTCCACCATTTATTTCTGAGACGTGAGTGTGTTTATTCTCAGCGTGCCAGCTTTCCCTCTGAAGTGACTGCCTCCTGAATTACCTTTGAAAGGGCTGGGATGGATGTTCTTGCATCTCTGAACCTCAATAACTTGTATCTTGGTGACTCTGAGAGCAGCTTGGAGGCACGGAGTGTGGTGATTAGTGGTTCCCATGCAGACCTACAACTGTTACCTTTTCAGCCCCACATCCCAACCCTGCTCAAACACGTGGATTCCTTGCAGTGGACAATGTGCTGGAGAAGCAGGGCTAGGGCTGCTCCAGGGGTTGGTGACTCAGTTTAGACCCTCACCTCTTAATTTCCATCTGTCACATAGCACTGGTCTGTTCCTGGCAGGCCCAGCTCTGAGGGCTCTACTGAGTCTGTTGCTATGCTGGTGAAAAATGAAGGGGAGAGCTGGAGAAGGCTCCGTGGCCCTGGTAAATCTCCCTCAGCCTGCTGCTGGGCTGTCGGGTTTGGTGTTTCCCTCTGTCCTGAGGACCTTTAAGACACATAGTCACAGGCAGCAATAGCAAATCCTGCCCTTGTGCAATAGAAGGCTTTCACAATTTGCTCCGAGGACGTGAAATGAATTTTGCTTCCAGTGTTAATTTTAGCCTTAATTAAAAGCCTTAGAAATACATAAATAAAAATTGAGGATAATATTTTTGCAGGGAGCACAGCTCCAGGGCTGCCCAGGGAGGGTCTTTCCCATGCAGCCTCAGCTTCATTTTTACTTCGGGCTGAATTGTAAATGGGGCTGCAGCAAGGCAGGGGTGTCTCTGGCTGTGGAATGGTCTAATAACTATGTGGGAATCACTCGTGAATAATTTAGTCAGATTAACCTTTCCCCTGGAAGAAACCTTCCTTTTCCCTTCACTAATCACAGGCAGAACTGCTGGGAAGTTTAATCATTATTGGGAATTATTTGCTGGGTTATTTCTGTGGATAATTCGTGTAGCTCCCTGACAATTTGCTGTTGATGGTCATTATCTGAAACCAGTTCTTCTGCCTGGGTCCAATTCTATTATTTCTGATTCTTACTGGCAGAGCCAGGAGGAGTTGGGAGAGCCAGGGAAATTGTGAGATTATATATTTTGAATTCTCTGTTTGCTTACTTTGCAATATTGCTATAAATACTGTCGTTAGCCAACTCCTGTTCTGGGTATTTATAGACAGAGAGCATACAGAGACTGTGGAAATTATTATTGAAAGAGATCAGATTAAAGTGAAGATCCCTCCTCAGAATCTGCCCAACTACTGCGAGGTTTCCCGAGGGGGCAGAGCAGAGACAGCTCTGGGCTTTTCTAGGGGCTAAAACTGACCCACAGCCTGAGCTCTCATCTGACCCCCCGTGTGCTGCCCGGGCCCGGACAGCATTTTCCAGGATTTTTTTTTAATTTTAAGTTTGTTTCTTTGTTTTTTTGATTAAAAAAGGTAGCTGTTTGGAAGCCAAGTCCCTTTTTGTAGAGATAGGAGACTTGGCTGGTGTGGGTGAGCACCTTTCAGGAGTAAGGCAAGAGGTGTAAACCATGAATTCATCTTTTAAAGGGGGAACCAGAAATCCTTGTGTCACTGCAGCCTCTCGGAGACCCAGATCTCTCCCAGCCCCAGCCCGTGGGTGGGGTCCTTGTTTAGTGTTTGGGGTGAAATGGACTCATTTGTTTCCAGTATCAGACAGGGAGACTTCAGAACAGAGGTGGATATAAAGTGCATCTTGTCACCCACTGTCTCTGCTCTGTCACTGAAAGCTGATCTCATCATTGGGGTCCCAAACATTCCTGTGCCTCCAGGGTCACTTTGTGTCACCCCAGAGCCTGCCAGCCCTCACAGTGGGGTATCTTGTTGCTGTCCCGGTGTCAGCTGCTGGACCTTGTGCCAGACGTGCTCCCCTCCTCTCCCCCAAATCCGCTTTCCTCCCAGGATGACCTTTCTGAGCCATCCTGCCCTGCGCTGCCGAGGCCAGTGCCTGCCATCTCCAGCAAGCACTGTTCCACATCTTCCCTGATTTCTCAGGCTTTGGGATGCACTGGAGTGAGGCTTTGGTCTCCCTGCCCTGTTTGCCCTGTTTGGGAGGTGACTTTACTGGTCAGGTCACTGACACCTTTGGTTTCTAATGGAAATGTTTCCTATCACTCTGTTTGGGGGGCTGTGTTATCCCACAGCTCGTACAGCTCTGCCTGCTGCATTGTGTAGCCCCGGGAGCCTTCCCAGGGAGTGGGATCTGCTCTTCCTCTCTGTTTCACCAGGCTGGAGATGCCAAGTACTTCATTTCATGTCTTGGCTACTAGTTTTCCCCTCCTGATGGCCTCTGCATCCCCTTGTGTTTGCTCCATTCCAAGCATGGCTGGTATTGAGTGCGTTGGACGGGGCCTCCCATGTCCCCGTGGGCTGCTGCTGTGGCCTCTGTCATCACCTGCCATCGGAACATCCCCCTGAGACCTGCTCTTCCCCACCTTGGCCTCACTTGGGTGTCTCCCCCTGCTTGGTGGTGGTCCTTGCCCAGCCTGCTTGCCCACCCTGTGCCTGCCTCTCCCCCTTGGCCAGCAGCTGGACCTTCCCTGTCCCCTGTCTCTTGCTCAATCTCTTTCCTGCTGCTTTCTACACATTTCTGAGCCCGGTTGTGTGTGGCACGTCCCTGGTGGCCCCGTGTTCATGGCTGCATGGAGCGTTGCTTGGTCTGTTAAAATTTGGGTATTTGTTTATTCCCCAGGGACCCTGTTTTTTATTTTCTATTTTTTTCCCCACTGCTTCATCTCCACTTGCTCCTTGAATTACTTGCTCAAGTGAAAGGCTGAACTTTGAGCCGCTCAACTTCCCACCCGCTGACTTCTCACCCACTGAGCTGTTTGCTCCCGCTCTCCTTCCAGGGGAGAGCGCAGGGGACCGAGCATCGTCCAGGGCTTTTGGGTGGGAGAGAAAGGCCTTTCTGTTCTCCCAAACAAATACCCCCTCAGCTCTGTGGAAAAGGCAATCTGGTCCTGAAAAGCTGCGAAGAGCTTTCTATTAAGTGTTGTCATTGTGAAAAACTGGGGGTTTGCTCAAAAGAGGCATTCCTGATGGTTTGCCAAAAATGTGTTTTAGTCAAAAGCATTTTGGTTTTAGCTTTTAGTCCATAAACCCATGAGCTGTGGTTTGGTTGGTTTTGAACGGGGTGTGAAGGGCATCACTCGAGTCCTGTGTCATTAGTCTTATTGTTCATGGTTCTTCAGGTCTCTAATCAACCAGCTTTGCCGATGTAGTTGTTCCTCAGTGAGTCCACTTTGCACTTGGGGCCCTCTCTTCTGGGGACTGCGGTGGGCTCTGTCCCTCCGGCCGAGCCAGGACAGTCTCCCACTCGTGTTTTCTCTTCCAGTGGAGCATGAAGTGCTGCCGGTGCGACTCGCGGCTGCCGCACGCCTACAACGGGCACCGCGTGGAGAACGTCCTGTCCTCTGCCGGGCACGCGCGCTGGTGGCAGTCCCAGAATGGTGAGTACCACTGGGCATTTTGGGGTCCCCTGGGACCCTGGCAATAAACAGCATGAGGGGAAGAGGAGGAGTTGTTGAATTGGGGTTGGTTTGTTCTCCCTTGTAGCAAGTGGCAGGAGAAGCGGAAATAGCCCCAAATTGCACCAGGGGAGGTTTAGGTTGGACCCGAGGAACAATTTCTTCCCTAAAAGGGTTGTCCAGGACTGGCCCAGGCTGCCCAGGGCAGTGCTGGAGCCCCTGTGATCCATGGAGGGGTTTCCAAGCTGTGGTGCTGAGGGATATGGGGTAGTGGTGCCCTGGCAGTGCTGGGGAAATGGTTGGACTTGATGAGCTTAAAGGTCTCTTCCAGCCAGGACGATTCTGCTTCTGTGAATTCAGTAGATGGGAAGGAAAGAAGTGAGTAAATGACTTGGCTCAGGCAGCTAAGTGGTTTATTTTCCTGAAGCTGCCTCTCTGTGCCCACAGGCGTCAAGCGTGTCTCTCTGCAGCTGGACCTGGACCAGATGTTCCAGCTCAGCAGCATCCTGCTTCACTTCAGGGTTCGTGCGCAGTGCCTCTGCTCGCGAGGAGGTCACAGATGATGTGCTGGCTCTCTGCAGCATGTGGGGATCTCAGTGCACAGCTCCCTTTGGGGTCCTGATAGGAAGCACACCGGGGTTCCCATCCCTCCTTTTTCCCAGTTTTTCATGGCCAATTCCCATGGCATTTCAGAGGAGTGGAGCAGGGTGGTGGGTTCCCATCCCACAAATGTCTGATGAAAAATCTCCTTGGTGCAGTTACGTACTTTGTGGCCCCAGCTTGGCTGGCCAAGGGAATGGGGGGGACCCAGGAGTTGTTGGTAACCTGCAGAGGAGGGGATTGCTGCAGAGACCTGGGCCTGGAGCAAGGAGGAGGAGGAGAGGCACCCCAGGCCCTGGGGCAGGAGCCAGCTGGGGTGTGCCACATTAGAGCTGTGCCCCTTCCCCTCTCTGCAGTCGCCGCTGCCCGCTGCCATGCTCATCGAGCGCTCCACTGACTTTGGCAAGACCTGGGAGGTTTACCAGTACCTGGCCTCCGACTGTGCCACTGCCTTCCCCCGTGTCCCCCGGGGCTCCCCGGAGAGCTGGCAGGACGTTCGGTGCCAGACGCTGCAGGGGCACCCTTCGCAGAGGGTAAGACTTGTGGGGTTTTGTGGCAGGGACTCCCCTGCATGTGCCCGTTCCCCCCGCTGGGTTCAGGGCAGGTGGTCTGTGCAATGCTGCAGGAACACATGGAAAATCTTTTATGTCTATTGGACATGGTGAGAGATGGAGTCTGTGGACATCCTGAGCTGCTGGGGTGGGATGTGGGAGGATTCTGAAGCCTTTCCTCGTGTTAAAAGACGTTCTGCAGAGGCAGGTCCAGATCACACTGCCCAGAGGGTGAGAAGAAAGCACCTTGTGTATCCTGCTTTTTAACTTCTTTTTTTTTTTCTTTCTAAGGTGACATTCAGTGTCCAGGATCTGGCATCTACCATCACACCCTCTCAGAGCCAGGCCATTGAGAGTGAGTGACCACTGTTTCATATCTGAGGAAGGGAAAGGGGGGTGACACGCCTTGTGGCTGATGAGATGGAGAGCACTGAGCTGGTGTAACCCCACAGGGCAGCAAGTCCTCAGCAAACAAAGCCTTAAGCTGCATGTTTGATGTCTTCTCTGGTGCCTCCGAGGTGTCGAGAAGCAGAGTTTGGTCTTTGCTGATGACTCTGCTGCTGCTTTTTGTGCCAGTGCCTCTGTCTCTTACTCTGAGCCCTCCACGCAAATTGCAAAGTGCTCCTGCAGGCGGTGGCTGGGTCCCCGCTGCCCCTCACACCTCCCGTTGTCCCCAACAGGGCTGGGGCCCTTCACCAACCTGCGGATCAACTTCACCGAGCTCCGCCACATTGCACGCCAGGGCCACCACTCGCCCAGCACCTTCTACGCCGTGTCAGAGATGCGGGTGCTGGGGAGCTGCTTCTGCCACGGACATGCCGACCGCTGCTCCCCTTCAGCAGGCCCACACGGTGTGGTGAGTGTCAGGGCGAAGCACAAAGCCTGCCCAAGCTTCAGAAGAAGGTGAAGGGGCTGTATAAAGGGATGTGAAGCTCAGTGGCTGTGGGAAGTTGTGATCTGGGGAATCTGCTCCCGCCAGCCCTGAGACTCTGGGCTGAGTGAGGGACGTGCAGAAGGTTTCAGCAGGCTCCTTCAGGAGGCTTTGTCAGTGCAGGTTGTTCACTGAGGGGGATTTTCTTGTCCCCAGCTTATGCTCGTCTGCTTTACCTTACGCAAGGCTGTCCTCGGGCAGGTGGTAGGGGTGGTGGGAGTCACCTCGCTGCTGTGAGTGAGGAGCAGCCTGTCCCTGCTGCAGCTCTGTCTGGGTGTTAGAGCTTCATCTCTGCACAGGGAACGGGGGCTGTGTGGGGGCAGGAGCAGGCCAGGAAGGCAGCAGGAGGATGAAGCTCCAAACTGAGCAGGTTCCNCACGTTTCCAGCCTGCGAGTGTGACCCGGATGGCACCGTGCCAGGCTCCATCTGTGACCCTCTGACGGGGCGCTGCGTCTGCAAGGAGAACGTGCAGGGCGACCGCTGCCACCTCTGCAAGCCGGGCTTCACCCAGCTGTCCAACGCCAACCCCTTGGGGTGCCACAGTGAGTACACCCTGGGACATCCCCCTTCTTCCCGAGGTGCTCCCACCTCACCTCCTTTTAGTGTGACAAACCCCTCTCCTTTCAGGGTGCACCTGCAACGTGCTGGGGACACGGCAGGACATGCCCTGTGACGACGAGACCGGAAGATGCTTCTGCTTGCCCAATNGTAAAGTGCTGTCTCTGCAGCAGGTCCAGGGGCACTGCGTGTGCCAGCACAACACCGCCGGCCCCAACTGCGATCGCTGTGCTGCCCTCTACAATGACCACCCGTGGGCACCTGCAGAGGACAACGATCCCCACGAGTGCCAGAGTACGGCCAGTGCCTTCCCCTCTCCAATTCCTGAGGCCTTTCTGAAATCTTGTCCCCTGCCTGGATGGGAACTAGCTCTGAGACCTTTTACTGGGACGCTTAGTGGGGCTGGATGTCAGCACGGGTGTCTCTGAAAGGGGACACTGACATGTTTGCACGCTGGGCTTTGCTCTGCGGGGCTATGGCTGGGTGATGTCGGCTCGTGGGCTGCACCAGCACTTNTGGGGAGCGGCCAGGGCTGCCGGCCCTGCGACTGCCACCCGCGTGGCTCCCGCAGCTCCCACTGCAACCAGGTACCTCCAGCCCACCTGCAGCATCCTCAGGGCAGACTCAGCATACTTCAGCAATACTCCTTTTTCATTTCCCTTCCTTTTTTCAGTCACAGACCTACAAGCTTGCTTGCTTTTTTTTCCTTTCCCAATGCTGCAGATGCTGCTGTGAGGGGCTGTTGGTGGTGGGGGTCGAGCTGCACATCCATGAGTGCCCTGGGCAGTGGAGCTGTGTCCCCATGGCCCAGGATCACTCAGAGCCAGGGATACCACTCAGAGCATCAAAATTATCTAGGGGCTCCATCATCCCGTCCTGTCCATGCAAGCCTCCATAAAAGGGCTGTGCAATCCCTCACGTGTCCAGCTCTTATTTTCCTTTTCCCATTTACTAGAAACAAGAATGACAGACTATTCAGGAGAATGAAAGAAGGTGGTAATTACTGAGGCATGATTAAGCCATTTTAAAAGGCCTGATATTTAGCAAGGAAGTCCTAATGAGAGATCTTCATACAGGCGAGGCAAGTTAATTATCCTCATTTGTCAATGAAAAATGTGCGTGTCACTTCAGGCTTAAAGGACAACTGGGAAAATTGAAGTAACATATAAAAAAAAATAAA
>VWZY01007753.1:258964-276148 GCA_013399075.1 Chloroceryle aenea | reverse complement strand
CACAAGTTCTCCAGCACCCTGGTGAGGGGCTGTGGAAACTTCAGCCTCCCTGAGGGTGCTGGGGTCTCACCAGGGAGGGGAGTCCCCACGTTACCCCACTGCTCTCTCCCTCTCCAGGTCTGCGGTGGCTTCCGAGCCGAGCCTTGCACACCGGCCCGGTGCGAGGGGCTGCTCTGCCCACGAGACAACAGCAGTGCCTGCGGGGTCGGCCGCCCCTGCCACGGCATCTTCCCGCTGTCGAGCGGGGCCCTCACCACGGCCAGGGGAGCTGCCAGGGAGCTGGGCAGCCTGAGCACCCGGCTCCAGGAGACGGCACAACTGGTGAGTGAGAGCGGCGCTGCTTCTCCATCGCCGAGCCCCACGCTCGGTCCTTCAGTGTCCTGTGGAGCCTGGGGCTCGGCTGGAGAGTGAGCCGGGATAAACACTCACTCTCCAACTCTGTTTGAGACTTGATCGTTTGGGCAGCTTTAGAAACTTGAGAGTTTTTGACTGGGAGACTCCCTGCTGCGTGCGTGGGTCCTGCCTCCCCTGGCACGGGAGCCACAGAGCTGAGGGCACATGAGGGGCTCTGGAAACATCCCAAGGAAGCCTGGTCTCCTCCTGGCTTAATCCCAAACCAGGCTGAAGAGGTGGGGATGTGGAAACCTCTCTGATTCTGCAGGTGTATCTGCTCTAGTATTTGCCACTGTCTGCTAGAGCCCCTGTTGGCATCACTGCAGCTTCTTTCTGTGGCCTCACAGCTGCTTGCAAAGATAAGTGAGTTTGCAAAGTCACTCAAAATCCATTTCAAAGGTATGTTAAAAGCAGTACTGTTTTAAACAGCATCCCTCTTTGAGAGCATCCTTTGCAAATCCAACCTTCAATCTTTAACATTTTCAATCCCTTAAAGCACTGGTGCATTAAGAAGAGGAAATAGCATCATTCCAAAGCGCCTTGCCCAGTTCACTCATGGTTGAGGGAGGGCTGCTGGGATTCCAGATCAAGAAGAAATGGCTTCATCAGGACTTTGTTGTTTGCAGATTCAAACGACTGAGACCTCTGTAAATCAGATTCAAAGCAACACTCGGCGGCTTGTGGACCAGATGAGTGTCACCAGGACCCAGATCGAGGGAGACGTGCGGCGCATCCAGCAGTTCATCCAGCAAGTGCGGGACTTCTTGTCAGGTAGTGCTCTGCAGGCTGGAAGGGGTGCGTGTGCAGCTCGGGGCGGGCACGGGAAGAACTGGTTCTGGCAGTGACATTAGGTGTGAGAGTCTGGTACAAGGGTGGCAGCCGAGGAGCTCGCTCCTTTGAAGCTCTGGGATATCCAGTTTATCCGTGCAGGGGGGTTTCCTGGCAAAGGTAACGCGCGTCCTCTGAGGCAGTGCGGGAGGCTCGGGCCATGTTCTCTGCAGAACAGAGAGGACATTTCAGCAGCACACGAGTCTGTGACTGGCAGCTATTGCCTGCCTGACTTGCTCAGGCTTAACTGGGCTCTTCAGCTCAACCCAAATTAATCCTGGCTGGTTTACCTGTGTCCATTTCCCTGGGATGTCACCAGGACAAACCCTGCCTGGTGCTTGCAGAGAAGTTTTTGGAGCATCTGTGAGGTCCGTGGGACAGGATGTACCAGCCCTTGACCTTCTGTGCATGGGATTTTGTGGGATGGCTCAGATATTACCTCTAAAGCAGTGACTGGATTAATAGCAGAGGAAGGCTGTGGAGAAGGCAACCTTTTGTCTGTTGCATGGCCAGCAGCTTGCTCGTCCCATGCTCTGCTGCAGAGCCTTGGGCCACCTCTGGGGCTGAAGGACAAACCCCTCCCTGGGGCTGGTGCTCCCTAAGGATTTGCAGTCGGCATTGACCGATGCAGAGAAGTTTACTGGCGAGGCTCACTGACTGGAGATAAACAGACAACTCTTCTCTGGAGCAGACTATTAATCAGATGAGAATTCCTTGTTGTCCTATAAGCCACTGGGATGACTTATTGTTCGCAGACAGATTGTAAGAACATAATGAGCCTCATGAGCATTAGCTGAATAAGAAAATCAGGTCATTTGGTGCTGCCTGGTGTTAATGATGAGTGAAGATATTTCTGAGCTAATCGCTGGGCTAATGTCCCTTGGGCTCTGCCTGCTTCTGATTCCTCAGATTTATTAACTTTTATTTGTAAAATGAAAGAAGGCTTGTCTTGAAACACAACCTCATCTGTTCAGTGATGTCTGACTGTTCTCTGGGCTTAGCCATATTAGAGGTATCATTTCAGTCCTTTCCTGAATGCTTTGCTGGTGTGAATGAGAAGTACAGCAAATTCCAGGGGCTTGAATTCAGGCTGGACTCTGGCAGCTGTCTGAAATGAAGAGCCTGTGTGTGAGATCATGCACGGCTGGGTGTCCGCCCTCATCCTCCCTTGCATTTGTGCTCCCTCCCTTCCCCCTCCTGTTTCTGACGCTGTCTGTGCTCCATAGACAAGGACACGGACCCTGCCACCATCCAGGAAATCAGTGAGTCTGTTCTCGCCCTACGTCTCCCCACGGATGCTGCAGCAGTCCTGAGGAAAATGACCGAGATCCAAAACCTGGCGACTAAACTGCAGTGCCCGGAGAGCATACTTGCCCAGACGGCCGAGGACATCGCCAAGGCCAAGCAGCTCCAGCAGGAAGCAGAACAAGCCAGGTTGGTTGGGGTTCAAGGGCTTTTGGCCTGCGAGGGTCGCTCACAGACACAATGAACCTGGTGGTTCATCTGAGTTGCAGTCTCTGCTAGAGCTGTACTGACTTGCACAATCTGAGGTTTTAGGCCAGGATCTGCTATGTCTGCAGAGTGCCTAAAAGAGTGAGGAGTCTGCAGTCTCTGCAGACACCTCCCTGGTGCCCCAATGTAAATAATTTTGGCTCACAATAACAGATCCTGGTATAGCTACTAGAATGAGGAAGTCTTTACCAGAAGTAATGGAGGCTTTTCTCTATCTCTCGAGTCCCTCTGATGGCAGATGACAAGGTTGCCCTGGTATTACTTGATATTGGTGACCTACATCCTAATTGCACAAGAGACCATGAGGAGATTAAATGGGCTGTTTGTTTTCTGGGTGAAAGTTGGGAGGATTATCCCGTGGTCCCTTAAAAAGTAATTACAGAGTGTCCTTGCAAATTTGGAGCATCTACTTTGTCACATGTTGACTCGCAGCAATATCCCAGCGAGAAGGTTAGCGGGGTAAGCGTGTAAACTCCTTGAGAGTGTCTGACACCTGCTTAACCTGCTGGAAGAGATGAGACAGGGGAGTCTGGCTTTCTCCAGAGAGCTCTGTCACCCTGCCTGATTTGTTCCCACTGAAAGCAGGAAAGTATTCATTGAAACTGGTTCACTGGGTATTGTTTTCCCTTCAGTATTTTTTTTTTTTTCACCACTTACAAAATAAAGGAAGGACTTTCTCCCTTCAGTTTGTCGCCTCTGCTTCAGGGTATGAAATGAAACTAACAATTCTCTTGAAAGGAAACCTCCCAGAGTGTGATGTGTCCAGTTCTGTGGGTTTGTGGCTTTTGGGGGAGGGAGACTGCAACCTTCTCAGTAACAATCTTGTCTTGCTTCTTAAGCTTCCTTATTTTGCCTTTGCCACTTTGACTTCCAGTCTGTGCAGTTGTCTACACCCACTCCTGGCTGTTTTCCCAGGAACCGGGCAAATGCCGTGGAGGGCAACGTGGCAGAGGTGGTTGGGAATCTGCGCCGAGCAAACACGATGCTGCTGGAGGCCCAGGGTGCTATCAGGGGCTCTGGCTCTTCCCTTCGCTTCATCCAGGAGCGCGTTGATGAAGTAAGTGATGTACAAAAGAAGGGAACTGTGCCCTGCCCAGTGCTCCTTTGGAACTGTCCTGCTTGGTAGAGTCCTGCAGCAGGCAGGGTGAAATGGCATCTGGTGAAGTGTTTGCTGTGAAAATACCTTCCATCTGCTGTGCCTCGTTTGTGTGCTTCTCCAAACTCCAGCCATGGTCCCTGCCGGAGTCCCCCGAGATAAACCCTGAGGCTGCTGTGCTGGGAGCAGTCCCCACTCCCTGCCCAAAGCCCCCTCTCATTGGGCAGTGTGGCTACTCACAGAGGAAAACGCATTAGGAGTCAGGCTTGGATGCGGCTTCCTTCATAACATGGAGCACTCTGCTTTTAGATCGAGGCTGTTCTTGGGCCGGCCGAGAAGAACGTGGGGTCCATTGCGGACCAGCTGGCCAGGCTGATGGAGAGGGTCTTGCAGCTGCAGCAGGGAGTGGACCAGAACCGGCTGCGGGCCACCGACGCGCGGCAGAAGGCCGAGGAGGCGGCTGAGCGGGCCAGGAGTGCACAGCATGTACCAGGCGCTGGCACGTGGCCTGCCGGGGGGTCGTGGCCATGCTCTGCTTCCCCCAGCGTCAGGCAGCAGAGCCAGCCATGGTCTGGTGCACCTTTAGATAAGGCGAGGAGGCTTTTCCTGTCCTGCTGCTTCTTCCTCACCTGATGCAGTATCCGACTGTTGAATTTTTCCAGGGCTTTTCTCAATCCTTTGCTGGAAACTTATTTCTGCTGCATATCACACGTGAGGCAGAGTAGCCCTTATAGCCGTGCAGTGAGCACCTCGTGATAACATAGTGACAAACCTAGTGACAATATCCATTTAATATTGAACGTGGATCCAACGTTGGAAAATCCCCTTCCTTTCCCCCGTCTGTTTGCTTGATCCGACCTGCACCACTTACTGGCTTTTCCTCAGGCTTTTGAAGAAGTGAAACAAATGTATGCTGAGCTGAAGAGACGGAGGGAACAGAGCCCAGCCCTGGGGGAGGAAGGCAGCAGGGTGCAGAGCATAGACCGGGAGGCACAGTCTCTGTTGGAGGAAACTTTGGCCATGATGGACAGGATGGAAAGTAAGACTCTCTGTGTACTCAAGGCAATAATCTCATGAGCTGGGAAGGAGCGTTTGATGCTCAGGGGTGTGATGGCAAGAAGTTACAAGGAGAACCATGTACTTTTGGTAGTGTGCTGGCTTGGATTTGGGCTGTATCTGCTGGTGCTGCGCCAGTGAATTTAGAGTTTGCGAGGGTGCAAGTGCTGCTGTGCAACACTGACATGCCCCTGTTTTCCTCCACACACTTGCTTCCACTTTGAAGTGTTCAAAACTAATGGCTTTGTTTGGAGCAGTCATGTTTTTAGGTTTTGATGGTGAGGAGAGAACGCAGGACATTCGTTTTTCTCACCTCACTGGAGCTATGCAGGAGGGAGGAGCAGGCTCAGCCCAGCCTGCTGGGGAGAGTAATGGCCATGAGCCTTCCTTCTGTCTGACCATCTTGTGAACCCTTTCCTGCCCTCTCTCCTCAGCTTTAGAGATGGAAATTCAGGAGAGAAACAAGGCTTTGATAACTGAGTCAGCCAAGCTGTCAGGCCTGGAGAAGATGGTGGGAAGGATCCGAGATGCCATCAACAAGCGAGTCACCTACTACACGAGCTGCTCTTGAGCAGGCTGCCTGCGATCCATCGGTGTTGCCTTCCTCCCTGCAGACACTGACTGAGTATTTATTCCCATTTTCTGTCTGGACTTTTCCTCTGCCTAAGGTCTATTTTTAGTAAATTGAGTTTCTGTACCTCTGGAAAATAGCTGCCCTGAGCCAAAGGAGCAACCCCCTGGAGAGGGCTGACCTTGGTTGGACTGGATGAAGCTGCCCAGCGGTTGGAGGAAAAAGGGGGAGAGACATCAATCTTCCATGGCCAATAAAAACACCCCCAAAGTTGTTATTTCCAGGGGGGGCTTATAAACCAGGACATTATTTTCTTGTTCTAGCCAATTCAAGCTTTTTAAGCTGAATTTCACTGTTGAAATTAAAACCCTTGCGCGGGGTCTTTAAAAACATTTATCTGTGCTGCAGCTTATCCTTAAAACTTGCCATGGCTTTGGTACTTGCCTCCTAGATCTTTCTTCAAATAAGCAGAGCACAGAAATGGAGATTTGTATCTCCATCGTAGCTCTACAACATACCTAGATTTATACAAATAAGAGGAACACGCTCTCATACTCAAAGGTGAAGTCAAATGTCTTGTTTGACTTTCTGCCACAGTCTGCTTATTTGACGTGCAACGCGTTGCCAGAAAAATACCGGAGGGAGCAGGTCTGCAGATGTGTGGGGGAAGCTTTAGAAGGGACTTAATAGAGCATTTCCACATCAGGTTTCTATGAATAACCAAGAGGCGCTTTACAAAACAAAACTCGGCTTTATTAAGCAAGTATTTATTGTGCAATTACAGACTTGGAAGCAGGGAGCTTAGACCTTGCTGGGATTATTATCAGACACACGGAGGTTGTTCGTCGGTTGTCTCTCCTTTAGTAGCCAAAGGGAGATCCGTGCGGCCTGGGCAGCTGGTGGATGCTGAGCTCCGGGTGCTGAAGCCTGGGACTAACCAGAATCCAAGGAGTGGATGGGAGGGTGAAGACTGTAAAAATAACTGGCTTGCCACTGAGAAAAACTCTGCATGGCTTCGGTTTATAGGACTGATGTTGTGCAGTGCACTTCTTATGCATTGACAACTAAACGGTGTACAGAAAACAAAAGCTTATAGCGTTGAGCGGCGTATGGAGAATATACACTGAGTATGCTAGCAGCAGCCTCAGGCTTTCCCTGGCCTTCTCCCAGCTTTAACGATCCAGAATCACCCTGAGGTCACTGCATTGATGGATTCCTGGACTAACGTGCTGCTGGTCGCCAGCCGGTCGCTGCTTGCCCAGACGCTGCTGCCCGCTGGCTCCTGCGGTCGCAGCCTCCTTGCTTGCACTGTTGATGTCTGGCTTTGAAGTGCAGGAAAGAGTAAAACAGCCCTTCTGTTTCTGCAAGAGAGAGGATTTCAAGTGAAGATTGAACTTTGTTTCCCTGAACTGCTACCTTCAAAATGGGCTCTGTTAACAAGCAGTAGCACAGGGGTTAGGAAGAGCTTAGATCTCTCTGTGTGCCTTTGTTATAAAGGGTTGTTACGTGACTGATTGTTGGATTGGACCTTTTTGGAGCCTGCAGGAGATCTCTGACACTTGTCTCTTCTATTAATCCTTTGTACATTACAGTCCTGTTCATACAATCTCATCAGCAGAGTGTCAGAAAGGATGAGAGGAGGTATCTCACTTGATGTAGCTTTTGTGGAGAACACCCCAGCGTACGGTCACCTCCGAGGAACATTCCCTATCACAGCATCTAGCAGTGAGACTTCTCCCTGCTCATGCACAATGTGGTGCAAATGGTATCAATTCAGCTAGTCCAGAATTAATCCAAGCTATGGTTAAACAGGATGAAAGTTTTATGATTGTACTCTGCTCACCTATCAAACGAACATCTATCTCCTGCTCTGCTCTCTTAAACTGACCTGCCTGGACCCAACCTGGGAACCTCAGGCTGCAGAGATGTCCTGCTATGCTCAGCATGAGCCCCCAGCCTGCTCATGGTCACAGCTGAGACCCAGCTGAAAAGCCCCAGTCCCAGCTGGTGAAGCTGTTTGGTTCTAGGGTGACTCCCAGTGAGTAGCTCTGAATAATTGTAGGAGTTTGATACAAGAGGTCCATGCTTGGTTCTCTTTCCCGTGTTCCCTGGCAACCCTGTGGTAATGTTGAAATTGGATTCAGAGTCGCTAGTCTGGCCTTAATGGAAGCTGAAAGATGATTTCCTTCCTGGAAGATGGGTTAGTTAAGGCTTTTTCTGCTGCAAAAAACCTGTGGGTCAATTTACTTCAGGCACTATCACTTTGCTATTTGTGCCTTTCCATTTCTCATGCTATAATGGGATTAATTAAAAGCAGATGGTGATTGGATTGTGGAGCACTTACCCCTGGCTATGTGGGGAGCCCGGTGGCTGTTTCCTCATCACATGATCAAACAAACTCCAGTTTGCCCAGTGCCACAATGAGAAGAGTGTTTACTGGTTTTCATTGGAACAAGAACTTCTGATTTGAAATGACTGGGTGGGGATGGAAGAATTGGAAGAGAAAGAAGAAAAGAGACCCAGCAATCGTTACCATCGGTCTGCACGTGAGCTGCCGTTATGTTTTTAACATAAAGAACATCAGCTGCTGGAAGCAGAGCAGAGCTGGGTGCCAGTCAGCGCTGCAGCAAAGGCAGGGACTGGTCACCCAGTGCCTGCTGAGTCACTGGCAGCAGCAGCTTTAACCAGGGGCAGTTCTGATTTCTGGAAAGCAAATGTGCTCAGGCCAGTGGAGTGTGGCAGTGGAGCCCGGCTGCCAGCAGTGAGCTGCAGCAGCCTGGGCACTGTCCTGCAGCTGAAGCTCTTACAAGAATACAAAGCACTTGGCTGGGCTGTTGCCCAGCCAGCCAAAGCATTTGCTTCTGTCCTTAGTCCCCCCCTTCCTTTCTACTTCCATCTGGGGCCGGCAACTTTGTGCCAGGCAACTCCTTCCAGAGATGGTTACTCACAGGTACTTTGGCTAAAGATTTGGATACCTACTGGGATTTTGAGGATTTTTTAAGCAGCACTGCCTCGGAGCAGAAGGAGGTCTTCGTTTTCTCATGCCCCTTGCAGGCTGGAGTGCAGCCACAGGAAGTTCTGCTTGGTGGGCTGTGGTTATCTGGCAGGACCAGGCTGCTGCCCGTGGGCAGCGGGCCATTCTCCAAGTGGCTTTGCAGCTTTCCCTCTCTCCTTCCCGTGTCTTGCCCCAGCTGAGTGGGAGGGTTTGGACAGCCCTGCGTGGGGACCAGAGGGAGGGATGTGTCCTTGTCTTCCTTTGGCGTTGCTGGCTGAGTGGCCACCGTGGGCGTGTTGGGTCTGGACGCCTCTGAGACTTGTATGACAGGGAGGGTGCTTTCGGCCGCCGCGTGACCGTTCATGTGGAGCTTCTTCATGTGGTGCACAACGGCTGCAGCGTTGAAGGCTTGCTGGGGAAGAAGAAAAAAAACCCCAGACTAAACCCCACAGTGAGCACCTGGTGATGGCAGGCTGGGTGGGTGCTGTGGGACAAGCAGACTGTCCCCTGAGACAATGACTGCAGGGAGGACAGCCATGGAGTGGTGAGCACTGACTGTGTTTGCACAATACAGGGGAAGTGGGACGTGCTCATTCCTGGCATAAACACCGGGGTGTCCCCTGAGTGCAAACTGCTGATGCTTTTGAAGATTACAACCACTTCTACATGAGGAAATGGGGGGAACAGCTGTAAATTCCCCACAGCGTGAAATGGATGCTCGGGCTGAATTTGGAATGTGTTTAAAATGCTCTCATACATGTGGTTCCTAGGGCCTTCCTCTCTCCATCTAAACACTTACTAAACCTCTTGATATAAGTGAAGTACTAATTTATCCTCGAGGCTGAAAGGAGGAAAAGCTGGATTAAACTCCTAAAAATATCTGCTGATGGAGCACAAATTTTGCTCCCTCAGTATAAAGGCAATGATCCTTCCCCTCCCCTTTACTTTGCTGTCGAGGCCACTGCAGTGCAGTGTTGGTGGTGAACCCACCAGCATGCACTGCAGCAGGGAGCAGTGGCCCAAGCACACTCTAAACAGCAACGGCACACGATTTTCAGGCAGCCATCAGATCATCTCAGCTTCTGGGTGCTTACCCCCAGGGCTGAAGCCTCGCTTGCTGCTGGATGGCAGCAACTGGCATTTGGTAGTGGAATGGCTCTAGGCTCCCACCAGTGAACGACTTACCCTCCATTTGCTCTTTGCAAAGTTTTTCTGAATCTGAGCGCTGACAGATGGGTATATGTCACGGTGCAGGGCTGTATTTCCATTAATCCTGCAGATGGGGAGAGAAGAAAATGGGCTCGTAGGCAGATGGCATTTGTAAGGCATTCCACATTCTGGAGGCAACTAACTGCTTTGTACGTTCAATCAGCAATAATTAAACCCAAAGGAAAAACAGCAACAAAATGTAACACAAACACACACTTCAAAGCTTGGGAAAGCTCGGGATGGGATTTCTTCTTTGACTCTGTTTATGGAGGCAAATATGCACAAATTGCATCTTTAATTATTCATTATTTTCTTTCTTTGCTCATGAAAAGGAAACACCCAGGGCCACGCCAAGGCTGATGGTGACACTAATAACAGGGCTGGGGAGAACCCCCTGTTCTCAGCTACCAGCGAGCACGTGGAGTGAGATGTGGATGCTGGTGAATCCCCGTGGCCACCAGCTACAGCCAGGCACTGGTCCTCTCACCATGGGTGCCGCAGGGCTTCTTCACAGGTAAACCTCGTCTTTGGGTTTTTCTCCAGTAAGTGTCTGATGAAATCCTTGGCTGTTTGGGAGGGGAGGAGAAGCAGAGGGAAAAAAAAAGGTTATTTTCTCCTTGTTCCAAGATATGATCCTAATAGAACACGGCAAATGCTTGCGGATAAACATCGTGAAGGTTGGCCCCGAGGAAGAGGTGTTGGCACCACTTCACTACTCCCTTAAAGGGAAATGTTTGCAGTGAAGGGCTCTAGATGAAAAAAAAATGTTAACTGAGGCTGTACCAAACTTCATGCTTAGATTATGTGGATTTGAGTTGAATCGTTCAGCTAAAATCTCTAAAAAGCACAAGAAAGTGCAAACTGAACAGACTTAGAAGTTGCCCTGAAGTTGCTCCTATTGTTCTTGCTTTTGCAGGGAGGATTGTGGTGCTTGTTTTTAAGTCCTAACAAGTCTCCTGCTAGTTTTATTTGTACATGTATGAGGCTGATGTTCAAAACATGCTGCTAAGATGCTGGCTACGGTAAACTCTGTGCAGGTGAGCTCTGCGAGCAGGTCAGTCTGGTGGGAGGGTGCAGTGGTGGCTGCCATAGGGAAAAAAGGAAAAAACCCAACAGAAAAGCAAGGTGGAAAACCCCTGGACTTCCCCTGCTTCCTGGGGAAACCTAAGCCCTCTCTGTTGTGGAAGTCGGGGTTGTGTTAACAGCAGCTTCAGCTGAGGGGGCTGCATTACAGGCAGGGTGCAGAGCACTCCAAACTCTGCTGGTGCAACTCAGCTGTGGCATCTTTGCCCCCGTTGCTGCCGCCCTGGGAGCCTCTGCAGTTGGTTCCTATGGCTGGGGGCTTGCTGCTGTGTGAGGGGCTCAGTTCCCGTCCCTACTGAGGCAAGCAGAGGGTGTTTGGGGGTTCAGGGGGGGTCTCAGCTGGTGCAGGCTTGTGCCTGCAGGTCGCAGGGCTCTGGATTGCAGTGTGATGCTTCCCAGTGCTGCAGCTTTACCTGACTCGGAGATGTCATCCCAAAAGGGAGACTCAAACTCGTAGTAGCCTTCCTTAATCTTTTCAAACAGCTTGGATTCGGTCTCTTCGTAGAAGGGAGGATATCCACAGAGCCTGGAACAGAGCAGAACCAGTGGTCCCTCAGCCACCCATCAGCACAGGCTCCTCTGCAGCCTGGCCAGCATGAGAGGGTGAGTAACAGAGGAGGCTAGGCTGCTCCATCCATCCCTCCATCCCCCCATCCATCTCACCACCCACGTCACCATCTCCCAGAGTTAAATGTATCCGTAAAGCTGTAGAAAAGAGTTAAAAATTTAACTGCAGCAGTGAAAGGACAAAGCCACAGCTGGTACAGAGCTGTGCAGTGTGGGAGGAAATGAAACAAAAAGTACCGAGGAAGATTGAATGATATTTGTAGTCAACTGAAAAAAATCAAAGGATAGGATGAGGCACATAATAGAGAAAATGTGATTCCTTTCATTTCTGATTCCCAACATCCTTTCATTTCTATGGTCTAGTGAATCTCTGCAGAGGAAGAGAATGTTGCTGCTGTGTTCCCACAGCAGAGGGGGAGATCCAGGATCACCTCTGCCTGCTCTGCAGGGGCGTGTGAAGTGATGGAGGAGTTGGGAAAATCACGGAGACATAAGTGGGATGCTGTTTGCTGGTACTCACAGGATATAGGTGATGACTCCAATGGACCAGCAGTCGACAGCTTTGCTGTACGGTTTCTGGGCGAGGACTTCGGGGGCTGGAGAACAGCAAAACCATATGAAAATTGTCAGCAATAATAAATTATCCAATACTGGGAAAAGCAGTAGCTTATTGTACCCTTGGCCTCTGAGGTGCCAGTGCAGGGAATCAGCCAGTAACAGCCTCATTTACCAGTCAAAGCGGCCTGGGCTTTCTGTACCTTACGCCATTGACTAGAAAGAACCACTGGCAATTTCTGCCCATGTCCAAACTTTTAACCAGCAAGCTGTGGCTTGAGCCAACGCAGCCTGGCAGACCTTAAACAAAATCCCAGTGTGTTAAAATTACTTAGGTAATTTTTCAATAAGTACATGACTAACACTGAAATATATTGCTCTCGAAATTATCTTTTTCTTTGTGCTTTTAAACATTCTGGGATTTTTCCTTCTCTCCACTCATCTATAATGCAGCCCTTTTGTGGTCCGTGCAGCGTAGCTGAGCAGCATGTTATTAATGTAATTATGTATTTTCTTCCTTTCTGCTAGGCAACGTGCTGTACACGCACAACTTTTCTCCAGCCTCCAGCAGGAGCCCGTTCCTAATCCTTGGCTTACCAACGTATCCCGGAGTCCCACAGGCAGTGGACATGATGCCATTCTGCTCCATTTTAGACAAGCCAAAGTCCGTGATCATGATTTTGGAGTTGTCTTCAGGAGTAAGGTAAAGAAGGTTTTCAGGCTGTGAGCACAGAGCGGTTAAAGGTTAAAATTTGTGGTAGAAAAATGGAAAAGAACGACACAAAGTCACGGGGAGAGTGGGCAGAGTCACAGTCGTGCCAGCTCCCCGAGATGCTGGGGGTGCTGGGGGCCAGGTCTCACCTTCAGGTCGCGGTGAACTATCCCGTTCTCGTGGAGGTACTTCACAGCTGTCAGCACCTGGTGGATCACCACGCTGGCATCTTTCTCCGTGTAAACCCCGCGTTCCAAAATCCGGTCAAACAGCTCTCCCCCAGAGACCCTGCAGGAATGGGAGTTCAGAAAGAAAAAGTCTGAGGAAAAAAAAAATAAACAAAGACAATTGTGCTTTCATGTTAGGGAGGCTAACATTCTGGTCCTTTTACAGCTCCACCTAGAGCAGAGCTGTTCTTTGGGCAGCAGTTGGTGCGAGGTTGAGGTTGATAGGTGCTCTCGAGTGTATTTCAGGGTGCAATAAGCATCGCTGGTAAACCGAGGGAATTTGGGTAGGATTATGAGACAACTCCTGGCAGGTCTGAGCCACAGGCATCCAGCACCGTGGGCAGGGCTGTCTCAGGCTCTGCTACACAAGCGGACATAAGTTTTTGAGTGACTGCTTCCTTGAGCTAAATTTGCAAGTTAGCAGCAGCAGCCGGGCGAGCAGAGCCGGTGCCCGCAGCGAGCTGCTTGCTCTGCAGCTGACACGTTGCCCGTTTTCATTTCTAGAAACCCAGTGTGGCACAGCTTTAATTAGAAAGACTTCTGTCTCTGCCCTGCTAAACTGTGATGAATTAATTTGCATAAACAGATCCTAATCTTGGTTTAGAAACTTTCTGCTAAAATGAGCGTGGGCCAAGACAGCACGAGAAGTGTCCGGGTTCGTTCAAACCACGCGGCTCTCGCCTCAGGGGTGCTGAAATATGGTCCTGCCACTCTTCTTCCTCTGTGGCCCACACAGAAATGGCTCTGCTGATACTTACAGCTGCATGACCAGGTAGAAGTGGGTTGTGCTCTCATAAATATCTTCTAAAGTCACGATGTTTTCGTGCTTTATTCTGCAAATATAAATGGGGGTCAGAAACAAAGCTGGTAAGGACAGAAGTGGCTTTTCAAGTGGAAAACCTGACAGTCGTCTTGCTTTAATCCCCAGTGAAAGTTCACTGGGTGTTTTGTCTCCCTCCCGCTGGGTGGCAGAGGATTGTTGACACCACTGCAGATGCTCTCTGGAGCACTAATTCCCAGTAACATTTAATATTCTTTTAAAAGCAATATTTGTTTCTTTATATTGTTGTTACTGTAGAGCCACATATGGTAGGAAAGGACGTTTTTTTCTACTTTACAATGCATATGTACTCACTTTTTCAACACAGCTATTTCATTCTCCAAGCTGCTATCCCTTGTGAGGGGAGACTTCTTGATGCATTTCAGAGCAAAGAGCTTGCCAGTGCTCCTCTGCTTCACTAGGAAAACTTCCGAGAAGGCACCTCTGCAGAGAGAAGGTGTATTTCAGTGGCTGCTGCTGCTGCAAACTGGAGGGATATTTGCAGAGAGAAAGAGGAAACAGCAAGAACAAACAATATGGTAGTGATTTCACTCTCAGTGGATGCTGGTTGTAAAGCTAGAACGACATCTCCAGCAGCCACGAACTTAGGATATTAAATGCAAGATTATGCAATATATAGACACTTCCCCCCCCCAGTTTTCTCTGTTTGTAGAGAAAAGGTGATTTTTGCACAGTTCACCCTGAAGCTGTGTTGAGGATGTGGACAGAAAAGGCCCCTGCAATGAAATAAACCCAAATTCTCGAGGAGCCTCCCTCCGTGCCAGGCTGGCAGCACGCTCGGGGAGGCAGGTGGCAAATGCAGTTTCAGCACGTGCCTTGGGTGGGTGCAGGAGGAGGCACTGCCCACGGCCATGCAGCTTTTTAAGGAGCCGTCTGCACTTGAATCCGTTGGTACCGGGGGGATTTTCCTGTTCTAAGTGCAAGCTCAGCTGAGGGGGTGCAGCAGTAACCATGGCACTGATGGGGTGTCTGCAGCTCTGGTGCTTGTTGGAGTTAGGAACCCCTCATGGAAAGGTCTCAGCAGCTTCCACTCCAGCAGGGCCAAGCTCCTGCTTGAGTATAAATTGGGTATCCTCAAAATCTCATCATCTTGACAGAGTCCTTCACTGTCCCTGGTCAGTGCCCTGAGGACAGAGACAGCCCAGTTACAGTGAGGAGGGCCTGGTTACGCTGCAATTTGGGTGTTATCAGCCAAGGTTCTGTACATCTACAGGGCAAATTAACCAGATAACCTCAGTTAATATTGTCATTCAGTACCTAATGTGTCTTCCTTTCTGCAGGCACTGCTAAAACCTGGGTACCTTTAGTGACAAAGTGACAGTGAGTGTCTTGTACGTTCCTGAGGAGGGTTCAGCCCGCCGCAGCAATGAGCAGGTATTTATAACATGCCTAAAGCTCACAATCCTGTTACAGGTTTATCTCAGGCAGCTGAACACGTGTCCTGGGGTAGTGACAGTGCATCCTTTGCCAGGTCAGTCCTTGATAATCTTAATCAAATAAGCAACAGATTAATTGATGGCAGTGAAATGGAACTTGCCACTGAGTCCGCAAAGCCCTGCAGGGAACTGGAGGGCAGAGTGAGGAAGGTGAGGGTAACCTTCTTGGTTGGGATGCTATTGCAGCAAACCCAGTGAACAAGGACAGAAAACCTCGATCTCCTGTAATCCCCTAAAGAAAGAAGCCAGCCCAGTGTGCAGAGAGATCAGTGGGCACGGAGCGGTGCCCATCTGGCGTGCGGGGCTTTGCTCCTGGGTCTCTGGTGGTGAGTGGCAGCCAGTGATGATGATCTGGGGGGGAGCAGGAGCTGAAGGAAGCTCCTCACTCTGCTTTCCCCTCCTCCGGTGGGCCCTGGATGCTGCTGAAACAATGAGCAAGATTATTTGGGTTGTGAGGAATTGGGCTGTGCCACAACTGGTCCCTAGCAAGGAAAAAAACCCAACTTAAAAAAAGCCCAAACAAAACCCACAAAACCCCCATAGATGTTTGGGAAGGCAACAGATCAATGTGAATCATTGTTTCAGTGAGTAAATGCATGTAATGGTCTTTTGTCTTGCCCAAAAAGCAGGTGGTGTTGGGACCTTTTCCTTGTTTCACCCATTTTTCTCCTTTTATCCATATAAACTCTGAAGGCTGTGTTGTGGAAATGCCTTTCAAGTTCCTGAGAGCTCTCAGGGAACAGGCAGGGGATTGCCAAGGTCCCTAATCCAGCAGTGGTGGCTGCTGGGGGAAGGTGATGGGGATTTTCCAGGTAGTTTTAGGTGCCAGATCTTCATTTATGTTCCTCAGGCAGCTGAAGTGGTGCATGTGGAAAAAATCCCAATTTCTAATGCTGAGTTTTCCTATTAACGTTAATAGTAGGAAATGATCAACCTACAAATCAGATGCTGGGGCATCTGTTCTATATCTCTGTCCCAAACAGTTTATAATAATTATGCCCCTTATTAAAAAATGATGAATCAACAAGTTGGCTGGGAGAGAACAAAGCTTTTTCTAACCTCCTTCCTTCAAAGAAGGCTGCTGGGTGACTGAACTAATTTCTGAGGTTGACCAGGACCATGATAATTGAAGATGCTCCCGAGCTGTGGAGTAGCTGGGTTTTGGGAGCTTTGCTGTGGGTTCTGAAGTCACAGAAAAGCTGGCCGTGACGGAGCTCGCTGGTGGAGGTAATTCCAATTCCTCCTCCACTACCTTGGAAATGTTTTCTTGTCTCATTTGCCTGAATAGGCAAATTAAGCTGTTAACTCACAGAGAAGTATCATACAACCCCAACATCCTCGTTTTTGTTTCATCCCTCAACTGAGTCAGAGTTTATGAGCTAAATATGCGACTTATTATTATAAAACCTCTCTCGAAGCCACCCCTTGACCTTGCCTGACCTTGCAGCAGCAGCACACCAGTGTGCTCAGTGGGAAAGGAGCAAAAAGCTTCACGAAGCTGCCACACAAGGGCTGAGAGGGGAAGGAGGAAAGGGCAGAGCTGGCCTGGAGCTGTGCTGGTGGGAAGGGGCTGCTTTGGTGCTGCCTGGCAAGTGTGAGCTGGAACCAGAGCACTGGCAGCAACCATGCAGCAGTGGCTGGCACCCACCCTCACCTGGACACTGGTGCCTGTCTCAGGGAGCTGTTTTCTGGTGACATTGGCCAGTGGCAGCAAGGGAGTCACTGCCCTGGGCTGGGAAGCAGGCATCTAGAGGTGGCTTTGTCTGGAGAGCACTGTGGTACTTACGATCCCAGGGCCTCCATGAAAATGAATGTTTTTCGGATGTTGCTCGTCTGTTTCTTCCAGGAGCTGCTGTCATCCTCTTCCTTGCGACCCATCTCCTCCAGAGTGGAAGCAGGGAATGCTGTGGGGAAGAGGAGGAGAAGGAGAGCTGACTGATGAGGTGAGTGCTCACAGGGAGAAGAGGGCTACCCAGGGGCTAGCTGGAGTCAGGATGCTGTGAGTGATGCCTGCTTGGTCAGAGAAGCCAGAATTTTCAAGCATGTGAAATTTGGTGCTGCTCTTGTTACTCACAAGCATTCGTGCCGACGTGTCCCTGCCAC